>JAOSBP010157656.1:91803-567959 GCA_027563825.1 Erythroxylum mucronatum
TCTATCCGGATGATCCTAAAAGTTATCAGATCACAAGATATCATAAGCACCTTCTATTATCCACACGACGACCCACGAGAGGTGCACATAGCCTGGCAAGCAACATGGCGCGAAAGGGGTTGAGGTTACCACTTGGCAACCAAACATGGTCGAGTCTTCGGAAGTACATCATCTTGGTATATAGCAGAAGAGGATCATCTTCTTTGCGTGTCCAACAATAATGCTCACCTCAGAGACAACAGTGGTGAGTAATAACATGCTCTTTTCGACCCGTAAGTTTTGTATTTCTATACTATCAACCAATGATGCACTTCGGATATGAACACGCAGTATCACAATATGTTCAACACAGTGGCTTGACTCGCCAGCAGTATCCGAAGACTTCAAAGGACATGGCAATAAGTTTATATGACGTGGACATTCGTAATCCTCAAATCGAAACTAAGATACATTTGGTGTAAGGGTGGTAGTCAAATCATTATGTCTCCTCGTTCAGCTACGCGTAGTCCTCCCTACCCTCCTCCTCCTCCTCCTCCTCCACAACCTCCTCCACATCCTCCTCCTCCACCGCCACCACAACCTCCTCCACCACCACCACCACCACCTCCACATCCGGCTCCGATACCACCACCCCCTGCGCCACCATCACCGCCGCAGGCTCCTGCGGCTACAGTACCGCCGCAAGCACCCTGGCAGCACGCCCCATATGCGCCGGTCTCCAAGGTGGCGCAGGCTGGATTCGCTGCATACGCCCCAGCGTTGACACCAGGGTCGCACATGTACGGGGCATAATCATAGCCGTAATAGGGGACGACTGGGTAGAAGCCCATTCCGTAAGCGTAAGCATAGGCGTATGTTGTATCATTGTCGTCACGCTTATCACGCTTTCGACTGTCGTCGAGATATGGTGGCAGCTTGGGCTCGGGTCGTCCATCTCGACGCGCACGCCGGCATGCCTTATCAAAGGCGCCACGGAGCTTCTCCATCTGCCTGTCTCGCTGCACCTCGTAGAGTCTTCCTACCGTGCGCGGCTGAATGGCATTGTGCGCAGATATGTGTACAGCCTGATCAGGGTTTGTCGGTGCATCGTGCAGCTGGGAGTTGATCTGTGAAACACTCGAGCGTCGTACCAAGCGCGACACTGAAGACGTATGCGATGCACGTATTGATTCGCAATACCAGCAGGCGCATTGGGAGTAAGGTTCCCCGAACAAGCGCTGGTACTGCTCCGAAGTTCGCTTGAAGGCATCGTTGAGGGTAGTTTCTGCGACTTTGTCGTCATGGTCGACGAAAGTACCGCGCGTCTTTTCCGTTGTCGCCTTGTAGTAGTTCAGTGGGGCAAGTTGGTGTGTGTGCCAACCCAGGTCAACATCAAGCGTCGGAACGGACATTTTTCTCGTGTCGGCAGCCAGGATGGTCATGAAGCGATCGTATTTGGTAAGAACACGAGACGCGGTGGCTGCAATGGTCGGCGAATGGAGCCAGTCGAAGGCGACCATCTTTTGTATAAATGATCCTTGCCGGATGACAGCACCTACGAGATCGAGGGCAAAAGGTGATGAATTATCCCAGTAGCGAGAAAACATTCGGCGTATGGCGATGCGTTCATTAGTGTGAAGGTTGATGCGGCGCTGCCTTGTCCCGGCGGCGCCCTGACAGTAAGCCAGGAAGTCGTAGTCCTTCAGATTGTCCTCTACCATGATCTTGAGGCGATCCATGTGGAATTCAAACAAAGGCTTGCTCGAGCTCCTTTCGAAATTGACGAGAGCATCACATAATCGATTGGGGAACAGATCGGCATTTCTCGATTGCCCCAACGGAGCTTCGATTGGAATTGGCTGACCATTCCTGTCCAAGACAGTTCCTGGCATTGGTACGACCTGAGCGACCTTGTCGAATTTGAAATTTTTCTCTTTGGGAAAGAAGGAATCAGGACGGTAGAATTGCAGCATATCACGAATAAACTTGTTGGCCCGTAGGACGTCGTGGTTGACGAATGCCCCGCAGCGGCGGCAAAGAGTCGAAAACTTTGGGTCGGCGTAGCCCACACTTTGGGAGAATATTGCATCAAGTCTTTGATGCAGCTTGCTCAGATTGGTTCCAGCTCCAGCAGCATAAGACTTCAGATCTTCGTATTCAAGCGCGAGACCAGTATCGACGGTTGTCCATGGCACTTTGAGCGATTTTCTATCCTTTGGAAGGGGGTGCTGTATCCACTGCAGCACGTCTGCAGATGAGTAGTAGCATTTTGGACAATGAATTGTCACTTCAAGGCTGCCCTGAACGTTATTCCATTCAGCACATCCGGTCATTTGTTGGAAATTCTTCTGAGCCTGCTCGCCAGGATCGTAATAGCCGGTGCTGTCAATAGCAGCATCGACAGCAGACCATGGCATACCATCGTGCCAGAAATTCAACATTCCATGTCGCAGGCAGTCTTCAAGATAGCATCGTGGATTGAGCATGAAAGCATGCCACACCATGAGCACATCAAGAGGTGGGAGCTGATCTTTCGTCAGACATCCTCCTGCCTTGATTTGGGGGTTTTCAGGGCGAAGAATTTTCTCTCGGCCCTGCTCAAAGTCTCCAAGCTGGAGAGGTTGTTGTGCATACTTTGCACGCAATGCCCACCACCAAAGCTCAAAGCGCTTCGACGCCCGCGCGACGAATATAGCCCATCGCTTCTCCTGGATCTTCTTGCGAGCTGATTCAACCTCGGCAGCGTCTTTGCTCAGCGGCGAACCGGGTTCTTTGGGCGGTGGCAAGAATGAATCGCTAATATTCCAGAGATTATCCTGGTTTGTAATATCGTTGCGCAGATCCTGGATTGCATGGAGCAGCTTGAGGTGAACAATGACGTGGTCAGCGGACAGATTCGTGACAGCTGCAGCCAACTTTTTCTGGTCGAGGTTGATGTTCAAGGCTTGCAACTGCTCTTCAGCAGAGTCGACGTTGTATGAAGGAGGCCGTTGCGGTGAAGAATCGCCGGCCTTGTCTTTAGCCACGCTGTCTGCCTCTTTTGTAGCCATCATGGCAGACCAGTGGAAAAGTGTAGCAAAATCTTGGTAGTTTCTGACATCTGCGGAAGGAGATAGGGTTTACGAGATATATATGCTGTGCGAGGCTGCCTCGCCAGACAAGAGTGTGCCGCACCCATCACTTTGCGTCCAATAGGGCCAGACAACTAGCTAAGCCTCGTGTCAAGGCAGATTGCGGGGCTGAAGCGAGCAAGACCCTCAAAGCGCAGCCGACGATCCACATGATATGCGGTGAATGAGTCACCCTGATTGGCTGCCGTGCACTGCCCCACTCAGCATCTCGCTTCTACGGTGGGTCGAGAAGGTTTTTTCCGAGATGAATATCAAGTCGCCACCTGAGCTATATTCAATGACTGCGACCCACTTCTGATCCTGGTTCGGGACTGCAGACGGTAATGACGCTCAGCTGCGGTACTATCACATGATGTACCTCTTCCCGCCTTGGTTCTGCCTAACACGAGCCGCAGATGATGTGATTGGTCGATACAAAGGTGTTGCAGTGTAGGATGAGTTTCGGCTAGCAAGTAGAGTGTCCACATCGGGCTGTCTACCGCAGAAAACCATTTATTGACAAACGCTGCAAGGCGATATCAAAGATACAAGAAAAGGACATTTTCACAGATAGCTGCGCTTGAGACCAAAGGATATCGTTTCCAGACCCAGCTCATCGCATGGACAGCTTGATCAGCGGCGTCATGCTTGACAGCGTTGGGAAGATAATTAATGCAACATTTCGTATTCTCGTCAAACTAGACATGAGCCCCCCCCCCAAAAATGGCATAGCCGCGTTATCGGCTATGGCTGCTAACACGGGCGCTGAGTCAGGGCCAGATAGCTTTCCAAATCGCCACACATGGCTCGGGAAAAACACTTCAAAGCACATGTCTCTCTATATGCGACGGTTTGCCGATAATAAACATGTAGTCCTTGGCGAAGGTTATGGCAGAGAAATCAAAGCGCCGCCTCGCATAATGCTAATGCATTTCCAGAGACACCGAGACTGTTCCAAGGACACATCTGGCCTTCGAAGAATTTAGCCTTTTGATCGGACCATCTTGTGAAGACTTGAATGAGTAGTCCACAGTGGCCCGAATCAGAGTCATCATGCCGGCCTCTGTCTGCCACTCCGATCCCTTTTCGCATATGTCTGCCCTTTGGGTTGGACGTTATGCCACATTTCCGTAAGGAAGAGCCTTTTGTGAAATGGCCCGGTTAGCGACTGGGCCTAGGCCTAGGCTATTTGTATATAGCACCATTCCAGATAGCAAAATTCAAGCCATTCTGGTCGTGTTCAACAAGACAGAAACTTGGCTCTGTCTGTGCCACCGAGCGGACTGGAGACATTTCTATCCTTAATTAGAATCTCCAGTTGATTGTCTGACAGTGTGTCCTATTTTTCGTGTATGTATTCTGATTCGTCCTCTAGTACGGTTGAGCTCTGGTAATCGTAGTCATAGTCATCATGCTCTGATGCCTCGTGTCCGTACCCACGATCAAGAGCAGCGCTGGCGCTCAGTTGAGCCCATTCAGCTGAATCAGTAAGAAGTGTCGATGCGTCCTGTTCTACTTCTGCAGCAATCTCAGTCTCAAGTTGTGCTTCACGATCAGCAAGGTCTTGCTCAGGTCTTGGCTCCAGACTATTGAAATCTTGGGCGGATGCTTGCTCGGCTTCTGCAAAGCTCACAGTCTTGCCGGCGCTGTTGCGTCCAGCGTCTTCGAGGACGTCGCCATTCCACGGTTTACATGTCCTGACTATCTCACCACATCGCAGACACGTCCAACCTTCGCCCTCTTCCGTCTCAAGCCTTTGCGCAAGGCACGCGAAGCAGTATTTGCACCCACATGGTATCGCTTCGTACGGATTAGTAATGTCGCTCTGGCTGGACCCAGTTATGGCGGTGTTAGCCCCAAGTGTGGTGCCACCCTCGCTATCAGCGCCAGTGATGATGTTTTGGTCTTTATAACAGATGGCACATGTGCGTTCTGGCAAGAAGCCTAGCTCTCCTCCCGTCCTCAGGTCATCTTCGTCTTCAGTTGCACTGCTTCGTAGAGACGCTCGCAATTTACGCCAAGCCCGCGAAATCCACTTTCTCCATCGACTGATGCCGACAAGTGGAAGCAGGAAAAGCAAAAATTCTGTGAACGCATGCCAAACCAGCTGCCGGTTGAGGTACTCGAATGATACTTCTCTGCTGACCTGTGCGGTTGTCGAGACCAATCTCAGGCGCAAGACTCGGTCCAAGACTGTGCGATATCTTCCATTGAAAAGAAACACCAGAAACGAGGCAAAGGACGCCACGGAATGTACTGTTGTCATGGCCGAAGACAACGAAGATAGCCATCGCACTTGCTGGCTAGGCTCATCGTATCCTCCCTCGGCATCCAACAAGTAATCTTCCCATTTTGTCCATGCGTATCGTCCACCAACTGATATGAGGCCATATAGCGACTTCTGTAGTCGTGTCGGTGCGCTAGGCGAGCGCCCTTTATGCCGTGCATCTGTATATTTTAGATTTTGTAAAGCGGCGCCGTACGAAGCATCGTGGTTCCATATGGTAAGCTTGAAGAGCACTGCGCGCAAAGCGAGAAGGATTTCCGCGGACCACTCGTCCTTCAGATGTGATCCGTAGTATTTCAGCGCTTCTCCTGCCTGGCCTTTTAGTAAATCGATCAATTCCTCGTCCAGCAACTCCGAATCGACCTGCCCAACACGATAAGCAGGGCTTGTGCCTTCTCTACCCCTGACTATTTCCCAGGAAGAACGAAGAGATCGCCATGTGTGTTGGAGTGGCGCAGGTAGACGATTTGCCGGCCCTACCGCGTCGTGCTGCCGGCTGGCATCGTGTTGGGCCTGAGCTGCAGCTCGGCGAGCCAGACGGCGGGCAACGACGCGTTTCTGCGCCGCTGCAAAGTCCACAGAGCTCATGGGAGGCGCACGATGCCTCCTTTGAATGTAGAGGGCTGACAATGACAAAGGTATAACCAAATCGCGTACCGGCGACTTGCCGAGGCGGTTTTTGCTTACCTGTGCCGCAGAGCCGCTTCCAGTGACGAAATTGTGCCTGATCATGACACTTCATTCCACTATTGCTGCTGCTCATCTTTGCATATGTTTATTTTTCTCCAGTGGCGTTGCTGCATTTGCCTGGATTCTTTAATATCGGGGTTTCTCTGTTGATCTATAGATTGCCTGAATGGCTTCATCTAATCCTTCTTAATCCACTGCTCCCAAGGCACACCGACGTGATTGCGCAAACACATTTTGTCGTCACAACGCCCCAGCCCAAGATCTTTCCCCAACATGGCCAGCTTTGCCATAGAAGCCCCCGGAGAAGCAACACCGCTATCGCAACAGTCGCTAGTGCGCACCTTAGAAGCTGCAAGCTCAAGGGATCCTCATCAGATTTCAACAGGAACGAAGCAGCTACAAAATTGGGAAGTCCAGAAGGGCTACCACAGCCTTCTACAGGTGGGCTACTGCCTTCATGTTCGTCCTTTCAGCTTTGACTAATGGTGCTGAATTCAAATAGGATGCATTCCTATATAAAAGCTTGCCTTACGAGCTCCGGATGCTTGCCCTCATACAGCTCAAGAATGGAGTAGATAAATACTGGCGGAAGAGCGCCAACAAGTACGAGCCTACAGAAAAAAGACAGTGGCTTTTTGTATGTCTGCTGACCCATCCGCAGCTCAATCACATCGGAAGAGCGAGATCGTATTCGCTCTCGACTTTTGGAGAGCGCAGTCACTGAAGAGACTCCTCAGCTAGCCAGTTTAGAAGCTGTTGTTGCTGCAAAGATTGCTCGCACCGACTTTCCCTCCTCTTGGTCAGTTAAGTGACGCCGCCTAGGCTCCTTCAGCCACTGACAGAGCAGACACAGGCAGACTCTTGTGACAGACCTTACCGTCCTCGTTCGAAAAGCCACACAGCCAGATGCCTCCCCTACACAGTTGTCGCGGACCCTCACGTTGACTCTGCAAGTAATCAAGGAGCTTTCAACCATCCGTATGAGCAGGCCTCGATCGTCCCTTTTTTCCGCTGCCCCCGAGCTGTTCCAGGTCCTTCAAGACGCTTACTTTGCTCGTACGCAGGCGTGGGAGCAGCATCTGGTCGCAGATGGATCGGCATCCGATGATGTTATCAGAAGCATGGATACCTCAGAACAGCTTTTCAAAATCCTACGTCGACTTACCATAGCCGGATATGAAAGCCCTCACAGCGAAAACGAGATCCAAGCCTTCTGGCAGCAAACACAAAGCCAGGTACAAAGGTTTGTGGAGCTGCTGCAGCAGAATCGCAGCAATCAATATTTCACCTTGGTGGGATTGCATCTGGCGCAGCTGGCAAAATTTCATGTCAACATGGCCTCCCAACACCCCGTCGCATTTGGCATGCTTCCAGGTACATGCGACTTGGTTCGCACATACTGGCTGATTGCAAAGCCACTACGGGAAGTGCGCTTGAACAGCATGACTCATGATGACGATGATGAAGATGAGCATGGAGCTGTGTACGACTCACTTTGCCTCAGAAGTCTAATGCTCATCAGAGCCTGCTTCAAGATTGTACACAATTCCGCTCATTCAATCAAGTTCAAGAGCGTTAAGAATAATGACGAGGCGAAAGTAGCCAAAGACCGGATCAAAGCAGATCTTCTTACTGATGCCTTTGTCGCTGAGCTCTTCATGGGACTATTGCGGAGTTTCTTCATCTGGAGCGCCGGAGAAGTGGAAGAGTGGACTTCCGACCCAGAAGAGTGGGAGCTCAAGCTCGAGGGCGATGAAGAGGCTTTTGATGGTGCAGTAAGGCCTTGTGCAGATCGATTGTTTCTTGACATTACTCTCTACTACAAGGACCTCGTCATGCAACCACTTTTAGACATTTGCGGCAGCATTGCAAGCGCCACCAATGTAATGGAAAAAGACGCCATCTTCTCTGCCATTGGCTTCGCTGCATCGATGCTAGAGCAACACTTTGACTTTAATTCGTTCCTCACGGGTACCATCGTTCCAGAGCTACAAAAAAGCCAGGAGCATGCGAATGTTGTCCGAAGGCGGATTGCTATACTACTTGCCCAATGGATTGGCGTGGGCATAAGCGATGAGAATAGACCTCTGGTTTATCAGATATATGATCATCTCTTAGACAAGAATCTGGCCGTCAACGACCAGACTGTGCGCATCACTGCAGCCAAACGCTTCCATGATATCGCCAACGAGTGGAAATTCAAGGCTGAGGATTTCGCACCACAGGCTACCACAATCCTTGACAAGATTGTACAGTTGATACATGAAGTTCAGATGCCAGAAACGAAAATGGCGCTCCTGCATACTGTCAGCACTGTAATTGAACGCATGGAGCTTCAGGTTGGACCTTTCGCTAATCAAATTGTATCGCTGCTGCCTCCATTGTGGGAAGAGTCAGGTCGCGAGCACCTAATGAAGCAGGCGATCGTCAGCGTGCTAGCAAAGCTGGTGGGATCTCTCAAGGACCAATCAGCGCCTCTACACGCCCTTGTGCTGCCCATCGTTCGAAGTGCCTTAGAACCTAATTCAGAAGTTCAGGTGTATTTGCTCGAGGACTCTCTTGACTTGCTACAGGAGATTGCTTCGCAGGCACAATCGTCATCGGCAGAACTCATGGAGCTGGCTCCAATGGTGATACCAGTCCTGAATATGGAGACTGAGACCGCCGAGAAGGCCATGGAGATTATGCAGTCGTTTATCCTATTGTCACCTTCCGACATGCTCAAAGATGGTGTACGTCAACCATTCATTGAGGCGTGCGCGCCTCTAATGGCAGTCCGAAAGAGCCGGGTCATCGACCTCACTACCGCTAACGTAGAGCTGCTTGTCCGTGCTGCAGAGTCTCTTCATGGCGAACAAGGAGTGCAATTCATCACGCAAGATCTTGTGCAATTCAAACTTTTGGACAAGGCATTCTCATCTCTCATAGGTAATTGGGCTGCAAAGCAGACCACGGGACCAAATAGACAGAGCCTGTCACCAGACTGGCGCAATGAGACGAACTATCTCTGTATTCTCTCTCGCATTATTCTCGGCAACACGGACTCTTTTGCTAACGCCATTCAAGGATGGGCAGGTAGTAAAGGCGATTCATGGCATGATGTTTTATCGCACCTCTTGGAAGAATGGTTCGGCCACATGGACTCGGTCGGTGACCCGACAAAGAGTAAATTGCTCTGCTTCGCTCTCACAAGGCTGCTTGAGACAGGCCAGCCCTGGATAATGTCAAAGCTGCAGAACTTCATGGCGTTGTGGACTCAGCTCGTGGTCGAATACAGGGATCCTGACGCAGCGCCCGAGGACAAGCACTCAGACTCGTTGGTGCGGCAACCGGGAGAGGATCATGTTATAGCAAGCAACTCTGTTGCTCAAGACTACCGTCAGCAGAGTCTTGCCGCTGCAGATATCATACACAGGCAATCACTTGGGGCATTTGTGCAAGCAAGCCTTGTGCAGGCCATTGAGCAATGTGGCGGCCAGCAACGCTTCCAGGAGGAGTGGCTCATTAATGTCGATGCCGACGTGGTCAAGGGGTTTGGCGAGCTAGGAATCATGTAAGAGACAGCAAGACCAGCTTAGATAATTCAATAATGTCCAATAGCTTCGGCGCGTAAAGGCAAAGAGACCACCTGATTGCGTAGGCGGATAGAATAAAAGGTCTCAGCAATGAGAAGTTGATAGAATTTAAGGCAGCCAATCGAAATATTCTGCAGCCCTTTTCAAAAAAAAAATTGATAATTTGTAGGTGCTCTGTATCTTCCTCAGCAAGGTAGTGCTTCGCCTTGTTGAGGCAACCAGACAACTCTAGCATGGAAGAGCTTCAGGCTTAAGAGCATACGCCCGTTCAGCCCAGAACGTTCATCCAGCACAGACAGCTCAGGAAAGAGAACAGGTTGCTCTATCAATTCAGAGACGATGGAAAGAGTGCTCATCTTATTCAACGTCTTCTTGTCAGTTATCAAGCACCCACCAGCCATTAGCCTCATGCTTTAAATTTGGTAATTCCCGCATCAAGGTAATCTGCTCCAACCGACACCTTGAGAGTCTTTGGTTAACCCCTTCTCAGGTGCAGAGTTGTTCATTAAGCGACGCCCATCACATCACGGCTAATTCAGTAGATGGTTGACTGCTCCATATGCACCTATTGACAGGAGGACTCTCGATATCCTCAGCCTCCTCCAAGATGACATCGAGCTGCGTACCAGCCCAAGCAGCATCTTCACCTTGTGGCCGGTCGTCAATGTGCTCGGACTCACTGCCTTCTTCTATTAAAGAACTTGCGGAAATGTCATCTGGAAGTGGTATCGAGGCAGCTCTCTCGAGGACATTATCCATCATCTGCTTCCACATACTTATGTGGTATTCATATGATCCGTCGTACGCATCTATTTGTTTTTGCTTTTGTGCAGTATCATTTGCCATAGCCTTCTGGGATCCTTCGCTTATAAGGTCATTGTAACCACGCTTTATGCTGTCTCGAAAGCCGATGCTGGATGGCCGCTCTTTAAGAGTCAGCTTACCATGAAGAGTTTCACTGATGTCTATTTCATCCTTGGGGCATCGAAGATCAAGCTGTGCGTTGACGCGATGGAGCTGGCTTGATTTCGCGTACTCAGTAGCTTTTTGGCTCGATTCTGTTTGCGCTTTACCGAACAACTCGGCGCTCTGTGGGTTCCTGGCTGTATGGCTGAAGTCAGGTTTGGACAGGATCTCACTGCTTTTATAGTGTCCCATGTCGCGCCATACGGCAGCGCTTGCCACAGGCATGGTTTCCTGATTCCAAACTTTTGGCAGAGCGACCTCATTTTGGAGCACAAACTCGAGTGATGTGTAGCTACGCGCGCGTGCCATAGGCCGGCAGCTTGCACAAACTCTCATGCGACAAGGCTGTAGGATGTGATTCTCTTTCTTGACTGGGGTCCCATAGCCAAACAAAGTTCGAGCCTCTGAGTGGCTATTGTGCGAGACATTATCATCAGAGTTGCAATACTTTCCCTGATCCGTTGCCCTCGTAGCGTATTCTATCGCTCCTTTGACCTGCAGCTTCTGTCTCTTCAGCGTCCCAATCTCGTGCTTCGTGTACAAGCCCATTGCAGCAGCTTTGACAATAGAGTGATTGAAGCCCATAGATTCCAACTCTAGGGAAGCGCGGCGATGGCCTTTTCGAAGCCGCTGCCGGCTATCATCACTGGACTTTGAGAGCATGTTTGCTGTATCCTGCTCGCAGACGAATAGAATTCCAGTATTTGGGATTTTGCAGCATTGATCGCAAGCAAGCCCAACCACGCGAATTGTAATCATATTGAGGTGTGTGCATCCAAGGCGGCGAGAGGGCTGGTGCTCCTTCTTTAGAATAGCCAGCTCCAGAATCATGTCAGCAGTTGCGCAGTCATTTGTGACGGCTGGGCTCAGAGACGAACCTTCTCAGGAGCCCTCTCCATAGCCATAATCATCCCATCAATTAGGTTGACTTTTCGCAACGAAAAAGCGCGAGCGCAGCTTGAAAGTGCCGCCAGAAAATATTTTTGGGAGCTACAGAAGCACTTGAAGGTTAGAAAGGCTCCTGCCCTTTACGCGACGCGTCATATCAGGAATCTGTGTTGCCAATTTTTGGAAAGCATAATTTGTAACACAGTTGGCACACGCAGTTGCACATCATGGACCCAGCTTGATACAGGCCTTTCTAATTACCCCCATCTCCCGGGTTCCACATTATTCTACAGAAGTGTCATCCTTGGCCAAAGCCATGAATAGGGTATGAATAGCCATTGCCGGGATTCAAGACACTCTCAAGACTTAAGAAACGTGACATAGCTCTCGTTCAGCGTGGCCTGTGACAATGCAGAGGAAAAGATTCAGATAAAAGCAATAATGTCATTCAAGGAGCGTCGACAAGGGTTATGCACGAAATACATAAGTTGCTATGTATTGTGCAGCCTAGGCACATGTGCATCTAATTCAAAGTGCAGTTGTAGGTACGCAGAGAGAGAGGCACGAGATGTTGTTGTGGCGGATAAACCGAGGCAGTCGTAGCGCCAATCAGGGGAACACTGGGCAGCGCGTCTCTATGGTGACGCTTTTGTTATGGTTTCCTGGCGCCATCCCCACTTGCCGCTATCTACCCAAAGGAAACGCATTCGCACCTTCTAACAACGAACCCTTTTCAACCCAACTCAACACTTTTTCTCCGCCTACATTCCGCGTTGACTACAATTCAATAATACACGTTCCTCTTTCGATAATCGTGTTTGAGATTTGCAGGGCGCCCTTGCTTGCTAACTTCCAAGATCCGCCATCGTCCGCAGAGACGCTGCTGCAGCCATGTCTCAGGTCAAATTCCAACAGACCGTCACGGACACGGTACAAGGTGCGGTCCCTGGCGGTCAGTTCGCTCGAGACGCGGCTGGGTTAGCCCAGGGCGCGTTGCCTCGCGATGCTCCCAGAGGCCACCACGACGAGAGTCTCAGGCATCGTTTCGGCGAAGCGATTACACGTGGCGAAGGCCCAGGGGGTTATCTACAAAATTACCTACAAGCTCTGGAGAAGAACCCTCTTCGCACAAAGATGCTCACCTCTGGGGGGCTGGCTGGGCTCCAGGAGCTCCTCGCGTCATGGATCGCGCAAGACCGCAACAAACACGGCAACTACTTCACGTCGCGCGTGCCCAAGATGGCGGCCTATGGTGCTCTCATCAGCGCGCCCATGGGCCACTTTATGATCAAGATCCTCCAGAAGGTCTTTGCCAACAGGACCAGCCTGAAGGCCAAGATCTTGCAGATCCTGGTCAGCAATTTGATTGTAAGTGCCTGCCGAGGCGTGACAAATTCTTCAGCTCTAACAGCCCAAACCAGATTGCTCCGATCCAGAATTCGGTATATCTAATCTTCATGGCAATCATTGCCGGTGCGCGGACGTTCCACCAAGTGCGTGCCACCGTCAGGGCTGGATTTATGCCCGTCATGAAGGTCAGCTGGATCGTTTCGCCCTTGGCGCTCGCGTTTGCGCAGCAGTTCCTACCTGAAGAGACCTGGCTGGTCTTCTTCAATTTCCTGGCTTTTGCCATCGGCACATACATAAACGCACACACAAAGAAGAAGAGGCTCACGGCCTTGCGCAGGAAGCGCTACGAAGAAGGGCGAGACCCTTCGATGCGAGGCCAGGATGACTATGGTCGGCCTGGAGCGGGCGGCTACGCCTGAGATGGTGGCGGAATGTCATGGATTTAATGATGGATTAGCTACGCCAAGGCTCCTGGGAGGATGGTATAGCTGAGTTTCTTGCTCACTCGAACATATGTATCTCTTGCAACGCCAATGTTTGTATGCCGCGGATCGATGTTAAAGTTTCAGCCACCAAAATATGGTGGTGGTGTTTTAATTTCAATTCCATTTTCTCCGCTTTTTCACAACATCCCAATCGTTTTCGCAGCACAAGGAAAAGGTCCAACGGGGCCAATACACTGCAGTAGAAGGATCGATCGAACAGTGCCGCAGGATTGTAACAACAGGAACCGTGCCGCTTGTGCGCCCAAAAGAGAAAGGCTTTGGCCGATCAGCAACATCAACTATACCTACTTGACGCGCCACTTACAGACATCTGGCTAGCATTAGGCGTCCAAAGCCGGTCTACGGCAGCTTCTGCTGACATGTTACCCCAATTCCCGCCTCCATCTTCCTTCTGTAATTACTTGCAACCTTGACCGCACACACAGGCTTAGTCTTTGTGCTTTCGCATTTGAAGAGATGTCTCATCGGTAACACAAAACCAACATGGAGGAAGGCGAGCGATGGGGATTCAAACGTACCAAGACTTGGACCTCTCTCAAAAGCAAGCCATCGTTCACCTCTTCGTCTTTGCAGCCCACGGCTTCCAGCCTGGAGCTTGACTCCCTCGATTCTCGTCCTCGCGGCAGACTACACAAGCTTGTTCCTACAAGATGGCGTGCCTGGCATCTCAGTGTCAGTGCGGGCGCATCGCTCGCCTTTCTCGTTCTTGTCGTCAATATCGGCATACTCCTCTGGGCACAGTCTCATGCGATTAGCACCACGGATGATGGGCTCCTCGAGGTTTTCATTGGCAACTGCTCCCGTGCGAACAATATCGTCACCTGGTCTCATTTGGGAATAAACATCTTGAGCACAATGCTGCTCTATGCAAGTTCCACAGGAATGGAGCTTGCATCTGCGCCCAGCAGACAGGAGGTGGACGAGGCCCACGCGAAAGGCTACGGCGTAGACGTTGGCATATTATCCATGCGCAACCTCACACGTGTGAGGCCTTGGAAAGTTGCCGCGTGGCTAGCCCTTGCGGTGTCCTCTCTGCCTTTACACCTCCTGTACAACTCGGCTGTCTTCAACACCACGTCTGGCAATGACATTACCTATCTACTGGTAGCTAACGACTTTCCGCAAGGGGCGTCATTCAACCGGTCATCGCTTCTCTTCAACCCTCTCATAGACAACACTGCCGAAAGTTCTAAAGTGTCGACAGATACGGTTGCCCAAATGCAGAAGGCAGCGCAGACCTTGACACGGCTGAGTCGGCGAACTTGTATTGAAACATTCCTAAATCCGTTCGTGTCTGATTATCGCTACACGCTTCTTGTTGCTGATGGCGCTTCAGACGGAGATAGCCTCTACAGCATCATGGTTTCCAATGCGAGCCGCGTATCCAAGGACCTTCCCCAGCTGTGTGCAACGGGCCATCTCCCAACCATGGCTGTTTCGGCTGCATCTGACGGGTGCGACTTCGGTGCCCAGAAGAAGGACACCAGCGAGTGGAACCTACCAATAATCCGCGACTCGGGTCAGGCTTCCTTTTCGTTGACCGTTGATAGTCTCATCCAAAGCTACCGCCAAGGAATTCCGACTGTGAATGTGGATCATTGCCTCGCACTGCCCACACCTCCTCAATGTACTGTACGTGTCAGCCGTGGTCTGATGATCCCGGTCATTGTCTGCAACGCCATTAAGTGGGTCATTTTATGTCTTCTCGCTTTGAAGCGATTGCCCTCAGATCCGCTGGTCACGGTCGGTGATGCCGTCGCATCATTCCTGGCGCGCCCAGACACATTGTTCAGTAAATGCGGTCCTGTTTCTGCCAAAGTCGTCAGGGATACATGCATCAATGGCATTGATTACGACCAGCTCCAATCTCGGCGTCCTTGGAGGCAGAAGAAACATTTGTTCTTCTCAGCTCCCAGCTTGCTTCGCTGTATACTGACCATAGCAGGTGCAGCTTCCCTTTGGATAGTAAGTGCAGCGTTACTAGGCACATTTGCGAGATCATCGGTTCCTCAATGGTTCGAATTCGGCCTGGAAGCCATAAACACAAATTACATGGTAAGCTTCACGCAATACTGGTCTCTGCCTGCAACTGTGACTCTTGTGAACCTCCCACAAGTGCTAGTCAGTATCATCTACCTAAGTTACTATGGCATCATGGCTGCTATGCTGGAAGCGCAGGAGTTTGCGTCCTTTTCACTTCAAAGGAGACCACTGAGGGTCTCCCATCCCCACGGCGAGCAATACTGTACTTGGTGGCTGCAGCTGCCTTTCAAGTACGGGTTTCCGCTTATGGCTTTTCTGGCTCTACTTCATTGGCTCATTTCTGAATCGCTATTCCTAGTACAAGTCACTGTCATAGACACCGCTGGATTACCTCAATCCTCTGAGGATCTCAATGGTTGTGGTTGGTCACCAATGGCTGTTTTCCTGTCATTGATAGTGGGCGCGATAGTCATGGGCGCGCTGTTGCTCGTGGGTCTCCGACGGTTACCAGCGGGTGCCCCTGTTGTCGAATGCTGCAGCATCTCCATCGCTATCGCTTGTGCAAAGATTGCAGCGGATGAGCGAGACAGCAGGGAAGACCTCGCACGAAAGCCGCTACGGTATGGTGTTATTGTGGACGGGTGTCCTGAACGACCTGGCATCGATGGACGTGTAGGCTTCACAAGTGGCTTCGCACGGCCATTAGTTGATGGCGAGATATACGAGTAGCAGGCCACGACACATTACAAGACCTATCGCCGGCGAAAACCACCCATTCCCAAAACTGAATACTTTCATCTCTGCCGCGCGAAGTCGATCAAGCCCCTCGGCACAGATTTCTTACTTCATGATATCACCGCTTTGAGTGGCCATGTGTCACGCATCTGCAGATAGACCAGGTCATGGATTCAGCAAGGTGCTCTCCATGCTTTTCGCTCCCGAACTCTCCACAGGGATCCCTCGTATGAACACTTCTAGCCCCACCACAATGCGGCTTGGGGAGATCCCGTGACGGTGCCATGGTCGACCAGGCTCTCCACACTGGCAAATCGGGTGGTTCACCGCCTGAGTTCACGACTGCGATAGTGTTGGCCCGAGCTGACCTGGGCAGCGCCATATCACAGGAAGACCTCAGGCTAGGTTCATGCATGGCGCTCTCGTCCGAGAAGGTGGACGGGTAATCGTGCCAAGAGGTGCATGGTCGAATCGTATCCTGCATAATGGCCTTGTGTTTATGCGTCCAATCGTTCGCACAGTTGCGAGGTGCTCGCCCTTCGCAATCCAGCCGCAGTTGTTGCCACTACGGGAACGAGCCCCCACATTGTGCAAGAAACTCTAAGAGAAGATCAAGACAGGCCATTGGTGGAGATATCAAGCCGCATTTTATTCCTCTTTAACCTTCTCATTAAAGATCTAGGCACAGGATTGCAACGTTAATGGTCACTGCAGCCTATCACAGAGCCGAAGGTTGCATTGCCTCAGACTGCAATTGAATTAGTTCCGGGCCAGACTGTACTTGATTTTCCCTCAACACGAAGCCCACATATTGATCCGGGGTTAAAGTCCATTGCGAACAGTCGTTGTATGAAATGGCATGTTCTCCTTTGGCTGCAAACTTCTCATGGGCTCTAAACGGAGCATGTTTCCGTTCCGGCCTCAGCCTCGTGTTGAAAAACTGGCACGGCACGCAGCAAGCGTCCGAGTCTCCGGGCCAGGCAGACGAATTCTCAGAACACTGAATGGACACAGCTCGTCACAATTAAATGTGATGGATGATTTAGTGTCTGCTTCCTGTAGCCATTGGCTGTATATAAACTGATTCAGTGAGCTGCTTCCAGGCGGTAGACCAACTGATTCTCGTCCTCATTACAAGACTTTGAAAAGGCGACGCGGGCAGCGTCTTAGCCTTGTCCATATCTCCATGGCTTCAATCAAGGAATCACTTCTCTCGCTCGCGCCTGTGCATTTGCTGGCATGGGGTGCGCTACTGGGAATGGAGCTGTACCAGGTGTGTGCTACTGACTCGTGACGGGTCCTTCTGGCCAGCCAGCAGGCGACAGGCTGATTGCTGTGACGGTGCATCTAGAGCCAGGTAATGACGAAGCTATGCTATCTGTACCTGCCTATGGCCCAATTCACGCAGCTGCAGCGCCGTGTTTTCCCCGTATACTTCTCCCTCCAGACGGGCCTTGCCGCATTGGTCATCATCACGTATCCACCCTATTCGCTGGCTTCTCTCCTCCCAAGCCTTGTCCGTCGCGGCTCAATCGAGCTCCGTAATGCAACGCCAATCTGGAGCGCAGTGGTCCCTCTATCTCTGACGCTACTCACTGCAAGCCTCAATTGCCTCGTATGGGGTCCGCGAACTTCGGCGGCCATGACACGTCGCTCGCATCAGGAAACGGCAGACGGTCGTCGGACTGGCCATATTGAAAACGATAAGGGCAGTGGTGGGCAAGCATCCCAGTCGGAGGCCATGCGGCAAGCCAAGCGGGCCTTCAGCCACGCCCATGCCATGAGCATCCACCTCAACGCCATCACGATGCTTGCAACGGTGTGGTACGGGCTGGGACTAGCAGCTCGAATGCAGGTGGGCACCTGATACAGCGACTGGAGCTTGCTGAAATGGCTGGAAGCAGTTTTGAAGGGCCTGAACCCTGCCCCTGAGTAATGTGTACTCAACTTGCATGCGTTTGAAGGCGAGGTCTATTCCAACTCAAGCTTCTCTTCTGGCGGTCAATAGTCCCATTGGCCACTGTGGTATTGGGGGCAAATATTCGGTCACACAGGCCACTTATTAGTCGTCGAAATGTATACATTACACCTGGGCGACATTGTCTAGACCCGTCTTCTGCCGTTACTCGTCAATATCGTACATTATCAGCTATCTTGTAGAGTGGATTCGGGGCTTTGCATCACAGTGCTCCGACCCTGCGTCCCCAATGACTCGGAGTTGTCTTCCGTATTTTTTTTTTAGTACGCCGTGAAATGAGACCAAAGGATTCAATACAAAAGATACAGGTGCGCCTCTCCGCCCCCTAACATGGCATCATGGCTGAATGGTAAAACCCCGTCGACATCTGGTTCGTACCGTAATCAAAGTCATCTGGTTTAACGGATGCGCTGCTCGGCGTAGAGCTTCGTGATGGATCAAATGTTTGTCGCTGGCAGACGCAGTGAGAGCAGTAGCCTTCAGTCGCTGTTGTGCTTGGCAGCACCATGTGCTGGTGTGTGTAGCTGGGTCCATCTTCGAATGGGGAGTGTACTTTAGAAGACATGTCCCCGTGTTCAGCCACGCTAAAGGCAGAATGTTGGCGCCACTGGTTAACGTCATGCGATCCATACTCACTGCACAGAGTGAGTGGCTCGGGTTGCTGCACATGCCATGCATTAGCACCAGCCCAGCTCTCCAAATCCGCGACAGCGTATCCGCCAGTAATTTCTGAAGACATGTTGAGCGGTGTGTTACTTTCGTTGTCGATTAGATAATCATCCGATGTCAACTCAGGACTAGTCTGCGGTGAGAACATGGCGTGAAGCTTGGGAAAGCGCATTGCCAGGTCATCGGCAGACTCTGGTCTGTTCCAGCCCATGTTCATCACTTGGATGTTCTTGCTGTTCGCCGGAATTGAAAAGCTCTTTTGTTGGTACTGCGATGATGGCTGTCGCTGCATACCAGTACTTCGGAGAGGGGGAAAGGTGCTCGCCGGCTCAAGTTTGACTTCGCACTGCAGATCGGATACTGAATTGGAGGCCAACTGGGGGGAGCAGGCTTTTGACATCAATGGACTCGGTGAATACTCTGATGCTTGATTTGATGAAGCCCCGGATATGGGAAACACGTTGCACAACTGAGGACTGGTGCAGGACGCCTTGCTCGCACGGCTGGGCTGCTCAGCGTTTGGCACAACTAAACCAGAACTCGCAACCGCTGCCTCAAGCTGTGCGATGCGAGCTCGCACGCGTTGACCTGCAAGACATTTAGAGGCTTGACCAGTGCCAAGTATATCAAGGACGACATACGATGGTTGCGCTGTGAGATTCTGTTCTGCACCTTCCTTCTCTGTGCGCTTTCAGTGATGGAGGACCAGTCATCTGGATCCTTTGGAGAAGATGTAGATCTTGAAGGCATATCGGCTACTTCGGAGTGGGGCTAAGTGGCAAGTGGATTAAATTCTTGTTGCTTAGTTACTTGCACATCAAGAGAAATGGGCCGGTGGGGAGCGGGAGGTGAAGGGCAGTTAAATCTTGACCGCACGCCCAGCCTCAAAGATGCAACCAAAGGCAATGACTGCGGCATGCTCTGAGGTAGGACCATGGCGTTTTCTTCCCCAGAAGCCAGGATTATGACCTGGCGTTCCGTTGTCGAAGCGCATACGCCACCATTCTCCTCACAATTTTCCTCCTTGGGCAGGCAAGAGCGCCCTCTGATAGGGCGCATCAGATGGCTGGCCATTGAAAGTCATGCAGTAAAGAGCAATGCAACCGTCTTGCAGTGGGCGTAAAAAGCGGGAAGTCCAGCCAGGCACATGCGAAGCACACAAGCGAAGCAAGGCGCTTGGTGTCATAAAGGAAAAGTCGAGAAGGGCCCTAAATGCCGATCGGTCAACGCCGCCTCTGGCTTGGCCACGCGGCGTCCCCGGGAACATGTGCTGAGACAGCCTCAAAAGAACGTCCTCCAACGAATTCTGGTCCTTCAATTACCAAATGGTGCGTACTGTTGCCTAGAGCATTCAGATTATGTGCTTGCCTCTCCTACGGTCTGTCACGTGAACCTCCACCAAATAGCTACCCGGTATACATTTCGGCCCTCACTACAACTTGGTGTGTCGTGCTGTGCGCCCAAGAATTTTAAAAAGAACGTCATCTACCAAATTTCCCAGAGTAACACGAAGAAATAGATTCATCTACCCATGAACAGTCTGTGCAAGTTGCCATAAACTTGTGACTGCCCTCCGTCAGCCCTGCAAGTCGTCTCGTGAGGAGCCACAAGCCATCTCATGGCTTGGCATATTCGGGGTTGCCATCATTGGCCAGACGGATTCTCCCACAGACTCACAATGAGCAAACACCACACAGTAAGAGTGTCAATTGCCCGCGTTTGGCGCATATTCGACACTAGCATAACTTCTGACTCATCTGACAGTCTCTACGAAGCCCTTCTAGAAATATCTTGGCCGTCTTGGAAGAGAGGCATACGGGTCAGAAGCGCGGGCCCTAGAGGACGCCAAGAGACATTCGAAGACGTGCACGACGCCACGATTTATCGGGCATGCCCGTTCCATTGCAGAAATAGGAAAGACATAACGCTGGAACGGCATTGCCGTAAGAGGTCCTTGCCTGCCTCCTGCCTTGATTTCATTGGTGACGAGCATCCCGTCAGGCCCCTGTCACGTCGACACAGATCCTCTATAGATTCTGCCAGACACGCGGCAGCCTCGTGGCTTGTCGCGCCAACATGCTCTACAGTATCGGCGTTGCCGTGAATTCAGCCTTGGATCAACCTGCCCCAGTTCAAGTACGGCTGGTGCCGTGTCATTCTGGATGCCTGCCAATGGGCGTTGGACGTGGCGGCATCTATTACACAAGCCCCATCTCATTCTATGATTCACTAACCGGGTGAGGCACTTGTCAAAGGCCCTGCCAGCGTTAGATCAAGATGTAGCACGGCAAGACTGCAATAATGCATTCCAGGACCCACCTGGACCACCTGCGTTGCTGCATGCACTATAAGTCTTTGCAATGAAGCTATTCATAATTAGCGCCACTTTATTTCACCTGAATCTCTACCACATCCGGTCGCCATATTTGCCTCGCTTGCCTCAAGAAGTTCCCGCCCAGCATAGTCTGGCCCTCGGGAGGCCTTGCAACCCATTCGGCAGCCATATGCGAGGCTCCCTGCTGATGGCCTCTGCCAGGAAGCTGGCATCGTCAAAGCTTCCCCCTCTCCAAGCTTCCTCGCCTTGCCAGCCCTGAGTCAGTCAGCCCGACTTGTGGTCAGTGACGCATGCCATAGAAAGCTTCGAGAGTTCTTCGCAATAAAACCCTCTTTCGGAGAGGCCGTAGCAATATGAGGCTCCTGCCTTTCCGATTCGTCTTACTTCAAAACGCCGACGTCACATCAGAGACGTACATCAAACAAAACATGGCTGTATGCAAGATCTTCGTACTAGCATTACCAATTTCACTGACTCATAAAGCTATGGTCCGTTAATCTTTTCTCAGACAGAACAGCCCTACGATGGAAGACCATTATGCTTCTACAAGCATGGTAGAAGGACAAGGAAAAATAGGATATGCAGGTAAAGCTCTCGGGCTCAGCTCCGGCGTACTCATTGTCATAGTTTCGGCAGCATGTCATCCAACAGAGCAATTCCTGCCGATAGTATGTCAATTGAGGATACTGAATCAAACTCACCGCGTGTATTCACACTTAATTCAATTGAAAGCTCAAGCAGCTTAAAAGGACTGACATCAACCAGAATGCACATCGGTTATCAAGAGGGGTGTCTTGACGGTCAGCCCTGCCTATTCATACGAGCCGATCCATATGAGCGTGGTCAATGGGTGAGATTTCAGTGTTTCCTGACACAGTGTAAATCAAATCAATCAACTGAATGTTGCAAGAGAGTTTATGAGAACCTTCCGGAGATACCCGCTTCTTTGAATGCCTAGAGCCTGACCACGAGTAATGTGCATACAAGCTTGGTGCTCTAGACTCACCTTCTATTCTACCTGTCATGTCCACACCAGCCTGTTCTCATAGATGCGTTCCGTCGTTCCAGCTGCGAAGCATCTGAGTCACCCTCGCTAGCCTATCTCGTTTGGAAGAAGTTTTCTATGGGACCCTGTCCGCGATTATGGCTTTTTGGAAGCGCAATTCGCTCCTGTCATGCCAGAAATCTTCGTGAGGTGATTTTGAAACCTTCGGGTCCAAACCAATCTCACGCTCGTCTTGCTAAACTTCAAATCCAAATAGCCACTGCAATGGTAACATCCAGGTTCTTTGCAAGGCTCCTGAGCTTTGAATGATACAGAATCAGGCAAGTTGCTTCATTGACTTTTCGATATTAAAATGCCACTAATGACGCTAAGAGCTGGTGAACGGCTATGCCGAAATTATAGTTCCAGGTTTGCGCGTCTTTTAGGAATCAATACCAGATTCTGCAATGGTTCACAAAAACATCAAATCTGCGTGCAGGCAAAATAACCAGACAGCAAGAGTTACAGTGAATGTTTTGCTATGACGGCAGCTCCCTCTTTTCTTGATTTCATAATTACTCATGCTTTCAAACCGCTTGTCCATACTTATAATGGATAGTGCAGGCCAAGCAAGTGTTGAATCAGCCAGAGCGGTCTCTCTGTCCTTAGCCCAAAACTGGTAGATTGGGCACGATCGCAGGTCTGCCTGAAAAACTTGCGTAGCATCCATCCTTCTGTGTTAGTCAGCTGAAATTTCGATTGTCGCTGAATCCAAGTCAGCAAAATTTAGCCCTTCATTTTTGAGTCATGCGACAAATCAGGCGCTCGCCTCGAGCCTTTCGAAAGAAGCATAGTGGCAATACTTATCTCTAGCAATTTCCACACTCGAGCCGATGCCACTCCGCATTGTTATGCACGCCTCTGTAAACCTCCATACCCGTATACGAATCTTGCCACACGCGTCCCATTCTTGCCTCTCAGCTGCTTAGATACAAGACAGTACACGTTCGACTAACTTCTAAAAACCCTCTGAAACCCATCGATTTGGCCATGGAGGTGCCACACGCCAGATTTAACTATTTTTGACTCGTCAAACTTACGAATCCTCCGCTTATCCTCGAGCAAAGAGCCGAAAATCTCCTGAACCTCTTCGAGCGCTACAAAGCAACACATCCCGCAGGATATATTTGTGCATAGAATGGTCTTCACAAAGCTCGAAGCCCAGCTTTGAGATGCATCCAGGTTAATTAGGTTATCCTGGTAGTGCTGTCTGTGTTCTGCATTTGATCTTCCCAACAAGAATGAGAAGAGTCTCGGGAATGGTACCAGATGCTATGGATGCACTACGATATATTGAAGGACTAGCACTCTGTTCCATGTGGTATATACACAGCGTTGCAACCTTCACATCGTTCTTGACAACCCTTGCTGAAATAATACCATCTTCACTCATGATCCCCACTTAAGGTCTATCAAACACGCTTGATTATAAAACGAAAGTTATTTATATCCCACTTCACTCCCACAAAGTCCAGAGCAAACTCACATATAAATCAATCTCTCGTTTTTTCATCCCAATTGAGGCTGGATCAGATTTCTTGAAAATAGCTTCAAGTGCAACATATAAGTTTGGATGCTCAATTGACTACTCACAAATAACCTAGGTCTGCCGCAGGGAGCATGAGCTTGTGCATTGTTGGGAGGTGATTCCCTCGAATATCACGGCATTCTCTTCAAATAGACAAAATACAAGAGTTATGCTTTCAATTTATTCTTGTCCTACTATTGTTTTCGTTTTACCCTTTATCATCATGGTTATCTCTCTTTCCGCACAGCGTCGATACTCAAAAATCAAAGCCTCTCCGGGAGAATTGCTCATACGCAGTCCTCCAGGTTTCAAAAACGACTGATACGAGCATCTCAAAGATGTAGCAAATATTATGGATGAAACACGGCTTTGAAACCCCAATACACGCGCCACGAAGACGTTTTAGAACTCGAAGTTAATAAGCCCAAGACAAACTCAACAGTATTAATACTGCTGATCAAATTGTTACATACCCAGGCCTTTCTCTTGTCGGCTCCTTGAAGAATTTGCATGCGATAATAGTACGACACGCAACGAGAAATGGTGGTTGCAGAAGCAGAACGTTTTGTTGTTTGGCTCTAGACGTCGAGAACGCAGCAAGCAATAAACTTAAGCACAGCAACAGTGACTGTATGCAAGTAGCTTAGAATTTGGTTTTCGAATGCCAAGTTTACTTGTGATTGGAGTTGTCCTTGCGCAAGATTCGGGTGACTGGGTCGTTTTCAGCTGGGCAGATAGGAGGAGGCAAGATGCTTCAAAGTCTCATCGAAAAGAAGCATCGCACTATTCTACTAATACTCCTACGAACGGAAAAGATCAAGTTGTTTTTCCAAAGTCTTCATTTCATGCCTTGCAAGGATATTTATCTTGCGATGCTCCATTGGCGCCTAGCTCTAAAACATAATCAAACCTCAACTACAAGAATCATCCAGAGAGCATGTCAACTATTCAATCTCAAGCAAGCTATATCGCCCTCCATTCCACTTGTCCAGTGCGGATTCAACGCGCTGCATGACAGCCAGCGTGCGCTCTTCCGTTAGCCGCTGACCGACTACCTGTACTGCAACGGGTAGACCAGCCATTTTGTGGCTATCGTAGTGCTTGTATGCGCCTCGAGCAACGCCATTAAGGCTACGTATTCTGAAACTTTCAGGTAGAGCGTCAAGTTCGGCCGACACGTGCGTGACCGGAACAATGCCAGCGGAATAGTCAAGTAGATTGAAGAGGAAGGTGTAGCCGCAGGATGAGACAGCATCGTGCATTCCATCGTGTGGAAGAGCAGGCGTAGCATTTGGTGGTGTAAGCATGGCATCCAACTTGAGGTCTTCGACCCAGGCATGCCACTGCGCTTTGTACGCCTCACGCTGCGCTACCAGCTTCCACTGTTGAAAAGCAGTCTTGGGGTGCCAGCCATATAGTAAGTCGGCCCAGACGCTATCGCGTCTGATGTATTTGACAAATAGATAGTACGGATATTTAACAAAGCGCGGCAGATTCATGTAAAATTCCATCTGCTTGGCTCCAGGGTCATCCCACTCACCTGTCCTGAAGAAAGAGCGAAATGTTTTGCATCCATCTGCATTCAAAAGCAGGGAAGCAAGTCGAAGAGCCTCGAATGGGGCTAAAGGTGGTTCCACGTCGAAAACGTCGTGTCCGTCCCTCCTCAAGGCAGTAACAGATTCGTCGAGCGCTCGAGCACAAGCCGGCGACGGATCAACAACACCGTCAGTGCGTAAGACACCAACGCGAAGCTTTGGCTTGTTTCGAACTTCCTCGAAGACGTCATCACGCCATTCAATCGGATGCACGGTATGATCAAGTCGCCAAGGCTTCATCTGGATCATAGAACGTGTAAAATATGTAAGATCGTTGAGAGTTCGCGCCATAGGAGAGAAGACAGAGGGTATACCTTCTTGTCCAGG
Source organism: Erythroxylum mucronatum (assembly GCA_027563825.1). Lineage (NCBI taxonomy): Eukaryota > Viridiplantae > Streptophyta > Magnoliopsida > Malpighiales > Erythroxylaceae > Erythroxylum > Erythroxylum mucronatum. The sequence goes on from JAOSBP010157656.1 coordinate 117,350, forward strand.
CATGGAAGTGTTCACGCCACCCTTTGGCCAACGTCCAGTCGAGCAACGAAGTGAGTAGCAGCCAGACCAATGTGCGGGAGCCCGCACAGATCCAGCCACATCGGATCCAATACCAATCCTAGAACCGCCACTCGCAAGAAGAGCACCTTCGCCACCCGTTGAGCCTCCGGGGGAATATTGGGGATTGTGAGGATTGCGACAACGGCCCCAGAGGTCGTTGGTTGATTCAAATGATAAAAGTGTAATGGGAAGCGCTGTCTTCACAAAGGGAACAGCGCCAGCTTCTTTGAGAAGACGTACAAGTATGCCGTCCTCCGCAGCAGGTTTACCAGTGTTTGCCGAGTACCCCACAGACGTATCGTAACCTCTGACGACGACAGAATCCTTCAGGGATATAGGCAGACCAGCCAATGGACCCTTGAGATTACAGTCGCTTGAGTACCATGATTCGGCGGCGGGAAACATGATCTCTGTCAGACAATTTGTTCTCTGATGAGCGATTACAGCCCTCTTGCCATATGCGCGTAAAATATCGCTCGGCTGGATGAGACCTTTGTGAACATCTTCCACAAGCTCTTGTATCGGGCGATCATATATGGAACGGTCTTCGGCTGTGATATGGCCATGATACGCTTCGGGTAGGTTTTGTATTATAGAGCGCCGTTCTGCCTGCTTGCGATTGCTGTTATCCGTCTGATTGTCAGTGCACAAAGTCGAGACAATGCTGAAGGTCATTCACAGGAAGTCTCACCAATCAAGTCTATGCTGGAAATAATCTGTGAAAAACACCATCTTTTCGGACGGTGGCGGACACTGATAATCAAGAAGATATGTTGATACGATGATCCTTGCGCTCACCAAAGGTCAAAGGTGGGGTCTGTTAGCCGTAGTGAGCTGACGGCCCGAGCTACAGCGACAATGCTCGGCGGCTATATTCGTCCCTGCATAAGCCATTAACGACCCTCAGACCAATTCTTACAATTATATGGTTCTCGGAGAAGAGCTATCTGGCTGTTGTTAAATATATCCAGACACATTTGAAACAACATACCTTCCAATTGGACCCCACCGACATGAGAACATCTTCAAAAGCTATGAATGGAACACCAGGCATCACAAATTCACGTTTCCGAAGTGAGACAGTGCAAAATAAGGACCCTTCAATTTCATGCATCTGACAGGTTTGACAAGAGTACAAATGAGGCTCGTACCAGAATAACTCACCTGCTATTTTGGACTCATTGGACCAAGGCTCGCGTCGTTGGGAAATTCCAAAGGAGCCGCGACGCTAATGTCCAATGACAATATGCGCAGCCAATCCAACCCAGCGGCAAGACCATTTTCGGCTTGGACCGCCAATGTTTCAAGTGAATTGGCTTGCAGAACGGTCGTAGGATCAATGACATGGGGCTTACTGGCTCAGAATGGCCCGGCGGGCTGGTGGTCTGACCGTAGCCGCCGGCGCCAACCACAGGAAAATCAACACTAAAAGCCTATGACAGGTCCTTATCGTCTTGGTCTAGAGTGCGTGGCTACAAACAAGACAGGTCTTGTTTCATAATTTGTTGAGTCAGCGGGCTGAAATTCAGTGCATCTTGTACATAAAGCGACTCCATTTGTAGTGCTCTTCTGTTCCCTCTCAGCTCCATTTTTTCCTTTTTTGTGTTTCAAACAACTGACGACTCTCCTTTATACAACGTTCATTCTTCATTATTTGCAGCGATTGCATTTCCTGGCGCTGGTCGTTCATTCAATCTAAACTACATCATCATCGTCTTCTTCTTCACAACCTTCCTCAATACCACAGGATATTCATATCTTCAATAGGTGCACGGATCCAAAATGCCTCTTCCTACTTATGGCGCTCTTCCCCTTGCCAAAACATTCCTTATCATTCGAGGCTTTCAGCTTATTTCGTTTGCTGCAATCGTTGGGATTACGGCCAACTTTGTGGCTCAGATCGTATCATCAAACTCTCCTGTTGCGCCAGAAATCGTGGGCACTCTCACCATCACTTCAATTGCAGCGCTCTACACACTGATCACCATTCCCTTCTTTTATGCCGACGCCAGCCTGTCACTATTTGTTTTCACGGCAATTGACTTCTTGCTTCTCATCGCGTTCATTGTCATTGCTGTTGTCCTGGGCCGGCCGCTATCATATCTGAATTGCTTCGCAATAGGAAACTCAACAGCGACTCAAAACGCTACCAACGCTTTTGCCTTTACAAATAGTCTTGCTAGCAACCTGGGCAAAGACGGCAGCAAATGGATCCTCTGGAGCGGCAGCACGCGGGCCAATTGCTTCGAAGCGAAAAGCGTCTGGGGTTTAAGCATCGCCCTTTGCATTCTCTTCTTCAGCAGCACCTTACTTATGCCAGCTTTATTCGCTAAAAAGAAGAGGGCAGCTCTTGCCGAAGCCAAGGGTGGAAGTTCTGCTTAAGCCAAAGAGCAACAGGTTACTGGCTGGCTTTTCTCATCTTCAGATTCCTCATCTGACGACGTTACTGTCATGGTCCCCTGCGCTTGGGCTCGTTATGCATCAGCATGATCTCCTCGTTACATCTTTCGCACGGTTGTCACGAAAGCTTATGGAACACCTACAAAGTACAAAGTTTGAAATTGTTCTTCAAGAGCTATTTGACCTTCCGAGCATGTCAGGCGCCAAGGACAAAGCGAGGGTGCTTCTCTTGAAAATCTAATTTGGTAGTTTATGGATGGCTTTTCAAAGGCCAGGTAATGGAATGGCAGAAGTTTGCATACGCAGGATGATAAATCGAATCAATAAAAGTTCTGCTTAATCCTGTCGGTTGGCCTCAGTTTCCGCTTTGATCCCCTAAAACTTTAGAAGAGTTTTAAAGCAATTTGAAAATAATTTAAGGCCGGTTCTTCTCAAGAGTGTAAAAAAGCACTTCAGTGGACGCATGTATAAAAAGGACAGTTCGATGGGCGATGCCTTGTTCATCCACATTCAGCCATCTTCACTCAACTGAACGGCCAGGTACTGTAGCTCTCCAGCCTAGAAATAGCAGATCTAAATTCAGCCAGCTCGGGATGCATATCTATACAGAGAAACCGCAACCCCTAGTACCTGGCAAGTGCGTTAGGTTGGCAGTTTATATCAATTAAACAAAGCTGTTGAGTGAAAGTCATGAGCGCGTGCCTTGACATCTCATTACGACAACGAGGGCCATTTTCATTGCGATATGGCAAGAGCCTCCCTGAAAGGACTATGCCAAACAAGTTCATGGCAAAGCCAGCTAGGAGATGTTTATAATAGAGAGCTTACACAACCGGACCTCCGAGGGTGAGTTAATGACCAGTCGACAGATATAATCAAGAATCAATTCTGCTAGTAATCTCTGCTAATAGAGGCTTTACTGATTTTCTTTCAAATAGAACAGTCAACGTGCCCGTGATGTGTGAGATTTAATAGTGCAGCATCCTGATCACCATTACATCCAGTAGCGATCCTCGTGAAATATTTGACAAGTTTGGCGTTTTGCGAAGCATCTTTACTCACTGAGATAACGAGCTATCATTGCGTGGTTAATGAGCCAGTCTTCTTTGGCCTGGTCGTGAGGAAAAAAATACTACAGGAGGCGCGCGCATTGGCTTGTGGTCTCGCTCTTACCCCGCATGTGGAAAATACACTCGTTGCCGTGTCTGTTGTATGGTACTTTCTTCGCCAGGCAATGCAAAACAAAGCAAAAATATTTATTGGATTCAAATTAAATTTGATAAATTTACTAAAAGGCTGAAATCTTTAAGTGTCGTGCAGGATTTCTTGCCTAAAAAACATTGTTATTGCGCCGCGCTCAGTTTGGCTCCGGTCGCTGACATGGCAACGCTTCTAAGCCTCATAGCAACCAAATACTACGGCCACTTTATCAGAAGAATACCTCAGGTCCTTGACAGCACCTGAAGCAGTGATATATTTTCAAGTGGTTGATAGCATAACGTCCTAACAACAGGCACAAACTGCGAAATTTACTGCGCTTATGGGCTCGCCAACATCCGCAATACTTCTCGCGGTTCTGCTATATCTTGCAGCACTTCCCTGTGCGTTACCCCTCCCACAAATTAAACCTTTTCTTGACCCAGTGATAACTACGCATGGTGATACAGTTGCACTCACGAGCCTGGCTCAACCTGACGCAGAAGACCCTTCGAACTCGTCGTCGTCATCAAATTCAAATGCGCAGCCCTCGTCAATTGCGCCACAGCCAACATCGGAGACCGTTGTATATTGGGGCCTCTCACCTGATGAGCGACCTCTACACGCCTATTGCGATGCAGAGCAAGACATCTCCACTATCGTACTGGCATTTCTTACCTCTTGGGGAACAGGATCAGAATCTGGAGAATCGCATCCAACTGGGAAAATTGGCTCCTGCGACATTGGTGTGAATTCAGCAACATGCACCGATCTCAAAGCTGACGTCGATTACTGCAAGTCTCACGGAGTCAAAATCTTCGTGTCTCTTGGAGGAGCCAATATTGCATCAGGTCTAACGTCAGAATGGGACGCAAGGACGACAGCAATGTCACTTTGGAATAGTTGGGCGGCACCAAATGTGCTGCTTAGCAATGTCACTGCACCGAGGCCGATTGGCGATTCTTTTGTTGACGGCTTCGATTTCGACATCGAGACAAACACACGCGATAATGCTGCTTTGCTACCACACATGGTCACATACTTAAGGAGTCTATTCGCACGCGATACTGTCAACAGCTATTTGATTAGTGGCGCGCCTCAGTGTCCCTTGCCTGAGATCAACATGGGTACGGCAATTGAAGAAGCTCAGTTTGATCTGTTATTCGTGCAGTTTTACAACAATCCACTCTGCAGCGCATTTCAAGCAACGGGACGTGGCGACGGCGGCTCTTTCAATTGGCCGGCCTGGCAAGAATTCCTATCTTCGACCGCCAGCAAAGATGCAAAGATGTATCTCGGCCTGCCTTCAAGCAGCATGGGCGCTAATGAGGGTGATCAAGGTCCTGACTACTTTCTTCAACCTAGCGAGTTAAAGGATGTGGTGCTTCAGGTCGCTACTGCGCCAAATTTTGGTGGCGTCATGTTATGGGACGCTTACTACAGCGATCAGGCGACTCAGAATGGTTGCACCTATGTTCAGAATGTGCGAAAGGTGCTTAATGAGGGAACAATATGCTGAGCTTTTTCATGAGGGGGCGTTCAGGTTTAGCAAAGTCCTGTTGCGCCAGGATCAAAATATAGTGATCATTTAAATGATGTAGATCACCATCTCTTCAAGAAGAATGTTTTGTACACTTATACCCAGTCACAAGCCTAATGACATTATTTCATACCGGTACTATGCTCTGCCGTTCATTTGATCTATTCGCTGTGGCCGGCCTTCCCTAGACTTAAGTCCGTTACTAAATGACGTGTTGTGTGGCGCCTACTTCCCAAGAACGCGACAACATTTCTCAAGCTTCATCACTGATAGCATCGGCCAAATGAAGACTGGCTGGCATGGAGGTCCCAATAATCTTCCCGGTACCCTCCCATAGAAACGCTAAAGGGGACATAGATTCCACGACCGAACGCCAGATGCTTGTCCCATCATGGATCCTCCCAACGATACGCAGCCCTTGGACACACAAGTCTGGGAACATTTGGGATACCAGCGTGCAGGAAATACCAGCAGCCCGGTTAGGAACCCAACTGCTCCAGACTTCCCACAAACGACTGAAGATGAATGTCATGACATCATGTCGGAGACACAACTCCACTTGAGAGATGGCCCTCATACGGTGTCGCAACATGATGAAGCCATCGACCCTTTACAATTTGCGAATAGCGAGATAGTGACGAGCCCCGCAGCCTTTTCGCCGACAACACCAGGAAATTTGGCTCAGAAGAATGACAGGAATATGGGCAACGGGTTAAGCTCTGCCTCGCGAACGCCTGCAGCGAACTTGAATGGCATTTTTTCCAATCCAGGAACAACCGTGGGCCTCAGTCAGATTTTTCGACAGACGCAGGCACGATCATCTCCAGTCCCCAACGAAACTGCCTCCGAAGCCATATTTGAACAGCCATCTCAAGATTTCGTCCACCCCGAGCGAGCAACGTCAGAATCAGCACACACAAGGTCTGTGGCAAGATCCAATGTCAAGGATATGCTAGATACAGAAATTTCAAAGGGTCATTACGTCTCGTTAAAGGAGTCACAGCAATTGCGCGAACGTCTTCTGACTCTGAGGGAAAACATATCTCATTCGCCAACTGCTGGAGATGGACATGGCTGGCGAAATAGGGTCTGGCAGCAGGATGTACCCGGGCCGAAAAGAGATCATGAGGTACATCATGGGAAACTGGATAAGCAAACGCTGCTTACTTCAGCAGGAATCAAAAGGAGAAAGCTAGCATCTCCTGCGAGCGTTGTTGGAGATGTCGGGATCATTACTCCAGCATCACATATCAAGCGGAGCCTTCCCTGGGACGGCGATTGTTTCATCGACAGTCTCAATCCTCATGCATGGTCCTATGATAACTCCGATAAAGATTCTCGGGTCACCACTACGATAAGTCGCGATCATAAAGCCAAAGGGACGTCAACCTCCGAAAAGGCGCTGAACGGCACTGCGTCCACAAAGACCACCAGCAACCGTGCTCGTAGAAGCTCATCATCTAGCGATCGCAATTTCACAGCTCACCAAAGTCAAACTTCTACTCCTCATGATCAAAGCATCCGCCAGGTAATGGCAACTCAAAATTCGCGAACAACGAACAGTCCCTACAGCTCCTCTCCCGGTGCTAATGAGACGGATACGATCGCCAACTCACAGATTGGTAAACCCTCATTCATACTAGCAGAACATTCTGCTTCGCCCGTGGCGGATGATGCTCCAGCTATAGTCCCAGAAACCTCGATCGTGCGTCCACAATTCATGCCAGACCTTAACATGGTTGAGAAAAGTAATCAGGAGCGCACCCTGCCGATGTCAAGTTCACATGAAAATATACCCTCCTCGCCTCCCCCCATACGCAAATCAAGATCTACCATGGCTAAAGCTTCAAGCTTAGCGGAGAATGCCACGAACCTAGACAGCACAGCTGAGGTTTCGGGAGGCAATATTGTCATGCAAGAATCTCCTCGCAAAATCTTTGGTCAGAGCTCTCCAAGTGAAAATCCTTTAGTGTCGGTGCCTGCTCAAAACAAGCCTGCACATGGTCTCGCTGAATCTCTTCTCGGTGCTTCGTTGCTCGCGGACTCGCAGATTGATATCGACAACAATCTGTCTATAGGTCAGACTGAAGATCTATCAAAGGCAGGAAAAGGACCCGATGCATTACTCGAAAGTGATGGCAATTTCTACACAGCCAGTGAGACTCGGACGAGTCCACGCCAGTCAGGCCAGATTACGCGGCAGCCCTCGCGTCTCAGCAATCAGAGCTCACAGAATGGAACGATACGGAAACTAGCTGACTTTGAATCAAATGCAAGCCCTCAAAACAGTCAAGTCGACCTTCCATTTGCTGCGCTTGATCATGACGACATGGCTTTCCAAGATGCAATGAGTCCCCGGAAATTCAGGAACCGGAGAACATATGGTTCAAGAAGAAGAGTCCTAGATGAGCAGGAGCATACAAGTATGGTTTCTCGCGTTGTACCATCCGAAGTGCAGGGCCTCTTGTCAACCAATAAAAGTACAAGCGGGCAAATCAAAAATTCTGATTTTGATTCTGGGTTACTGGAGGACCATGCACAAGGCGGAGAGCCACCAAGTTTACATTCACAACAAGGGTTTTCGACTCTCAAGACAGATGCTACTCGAAGCAAACAATCTGTGCCTCCTGTAGCGAGAAAGCTTCAGAGTGTGGTGCCACCATTAACAGATGAGACTAGGATATTTTATGAATCCAAAGGCAACAAGGATGTGAGACCCACGGAGCAAATCACAGAAGAACCGGTCCAAAGCTCAAGGCGTGTTTTTGCATCTGGTCCGGGAGAATTTGACCACTATTATCCTGGTACAGTACTCAGCGTTCATGGAGAGGATAATCGACTCGTACAAGTCCGACTAGATGATGGTCGAGTATTGGACAAGCAAGTTCGTGATATCCGTAGGCTGGAGCTGCACCTGGGCGACAAGATCAATGTGAATCTCAACGGTGGCGTGGCCAATACTACTTGGGCAATCAAGGAATTCCAAACGAGGGGAAGCGGAAAGGCCTTGAACGAGCAGCAGCGTCACACTGACGTGTTTGGCAACTCAGATGTCATCCTCGAGGTCTACGCCAGACAACGTACAGGCACCAATCCCTCGGTGTCACTGGGACCAGTCCGGGTAGAGCAGGTCGCCATTGAAAACCTGTATGTAAAACATGACCTTTGGTTTCAATTTGACGATCGGCAATTCCTGGACTTTCCAAATGACTTGGAAAACGATGAAGGTGCATCACCTTCGGACGAGCCGGTAATGCTCTCATCACTTCCGACTACACCTACAGCAAGGAGGCGTCGCGGTGCAACCGCGCTTCCTGAAAAAGGACATATTACAAGCGGTCCACAAGCAGCAAGGTGTACGACCAATTCACAATTACTAGGCAAAAATGGGATATTCGCATCAATGGTCTTCGCAATATCTTACTCTACCAACCTTCAACATGAAAGGGAGTCTATAAGCGAGCTTATAATTTCTCATGGCGGCAGAATTCTCCACGATGGGTTCGATAAGCTCTTTCACCTGCCCCTTGTGAAGCCTCAAGGGAAGGATCAGACCTCCCACATTGATGCTGCAGATGGTTTCTGCTTGAATCAATCCGCCAGCGATCTAGGATTTGTAGCTCTCATTGCCGATACGTACTCTCGCCGCGCCAAGTATATGCAAGCACTGGCATTAAATATCCCCTGTCTGCACGGACGATGGATATTAGATTCTGTACAAGAGCACAGTCTCAGACCTTGGGAAATCTATTCGCTCCCAGCTGGGGAATCAGTCTACTTAGGAGGGGCTATTCGCAATCGCGATTTCCCTGATCGACTTCCAGCAGAGAAATGCAAGCTGCTGGACACTATCGCTGCCCGTCCGAGGCTTCTACAGGGCATGTGTGTCATCCTTGTCGTAGGAAAGAGCAAGAAGGCAGAAGAACGGCGATATGCGTATTTGTTCTTGACGCATGCATTGGGAGCAAAGGTTGTTCTTCGGGTACCAGACCTTGGCGCTGCAAAAGAAGCTATAGCAGAAACACAACATAAATGGGACTGGATTTATGTCAATGATCAACGGCAAAAGGCTGATGCTGAGGCTTTTGTCCTCGCCAGTCTGGAGAAGGGTCAAACAAGGAAAAGGGCTTTGAAGGTAGAGAAGGGCACTCGCACGGGCCACGTGCGACTGAATCAAACAGACCCTAGTCGTCAGTCTATCAAGGTAGTCGACGATGAGTTTGTGATTCAAAGTCTTATATTAGGAACGCTAATTGAAAGTTGAGGGCCGTAGTTACCAAAAGATGCCGCAATCACCACTAAGGCGAAGAGAGTGAAACGTGGTGCCTCATGTGGCCTCTATTCAATCAGTCAGAATTTGATTTATGAGTGTGCAGTGTTGCTTAAGATTGATTTGCTAGAAGTACTATTGCTCTTATTCTGGACGAAAATCTTCTGGTGTTGAGTAGGACGAGAGCCTAATCAAATACGACCTACAGCTTTCTGTCGCTTCCCGGTAATGGAGTGACATATTTTCTTGATTCTCAACTGTTCATAGTGGCAGTGACATTTAATGTTTGGTGCACTCTTGAACCATGTTCCAACTTTTGTCAATAAGGTAGGGCCTAAAGAAGTTCTAACCTCTTCATCGCCTGGCACTCATCTAAACTAATCTTGCAATTTGAAGTCACACGAAGATTGTATTTAGTTGGCTTCCCCGCAGAAACATCATTCTTACGGTTTTACAATACTGCCGTTGTGAGGATCCTCATGATCAGGTGTCGATTTTTCCGCGGTCGTTCGAACCATCACGATTGTGTATACGTATAAGACAGCTCAGTTGATGAGAATTCCGAAGGTGGGACATCAATTTCCTACTTCTGAGTTCCGATTTCTGCCTCCCATTTTGTGTAAACTGTCTGCAAGACGCGCGTGACATGTGCTGTGTCTCTTTGCACATCGACTTGCCAGTTGCTTATAGCAACCCTGCAAGCAGCTTCTCCGTCCCATCTCGTTGCACTGACATATATCTCTCGACTTTCATTTATACGCTTCACCAGAGTGTCATTGAGTGAGCCGGCCCGTGCTTTGAAAAGAACTATCATGAACGTATCTTCCGTAAAGGACGTTTCTCTGCCTTTCGGCAGAAGCTCATAACATTCGGATCGCGCAATCCACTTTGAGATCTCTCGGGCAAGATCTACACATCGAGACACCATTTCGGAATAGCCTCGCCTGCCATATGCCTGCAGCGTTGCATAAACGGGCAAAGCACGGAATCGACGTGAATTTTCCAGTCCGATGTTAAGTGGGCTGTGCCATGGCTGGGCAGAGCTTTTTGTAGTGACACCAGAAGTCAGGTAAGGAGCATCTATTGATTCGAAGAGCTCAATTAGTATCTGATGCTGAATCATTTTGGCTCTTCAGGCAAGAGTGGCATCATAGCATTTAGTATGAAAGCTCCTCAAAGATACGAGTGACTCACTGCCAATTTGAAATGCAGAGTAAGTAGGTCCAGGAGACTTTGCAAAGAAGAAGCCACAATCGTAAGGTACGTTGAGCAGTTTGTGTGCATCGCCTCCAATTGAATCGGCGTTTGCGAGCCCTTCGGCGCCACTTCGAATGAGGCGGTATTTTGGTTCGTCTGGAAGAAGAGTGGCGAACATCCCAAACGCTACGCATAATTAGTAAGTACGATATGGCTAATGCGGCTCATTACCAACCGCCGTCTACATGTAGCCAGGCTGAATACTCATCACAGATATCTCTTAGACTTTTCATTTCGCCAAAAGAGTGGGTGGCGAATGCGCCGGTGTTGACCTCGCCGCAACTCACGACGACTATCGATCTACAGCTGGACTTCTGCAACTCATTCCTGAGTTTGATCATATCGAATGAGAGACCATCCTCTGCAGCCACGTCAACAACATTGCGAGACCCAAACCCTGCAATTGCAGCAGCCTTAGTAAGACTAGAATGGCCCATAGTTGTCAGAACCTGAATTTTTGATACACTCAAGTCCTCTCCAATAGCCTGTAAAATACCAAACTCGCGGACATTAGCGAAATGCTCTCTGGCGCTAATCAACCCAAGGATATTTGAGGCTGTTGCACCCGTTGTCAATGTCCTCAGCTGCCAATGAGAACCAGGCTCAGAATCATCCTGGTCAGGCAAGCCAAAGAGCTCGGCCAGCATAGATAAAGCTCTATGTTCCACATCTGTTGCTATGGTTTCATTGGGCAGATGAACCTGCACATTCTGGTCGTATAAGGACACTAGACCCTCAGCAATGCGAGCTGCAGGCGTAACACCACCAGTGACAAAACCGTAATAGTGTGGAGACAGGCTTCCAGCATTGAAACCCTTGGCAATGTCTATTAGATGTCTGGTAGTGTCCTGCAACCCTGACCCTTCTTCACCCAAAGATTGCGACAGCGAAAGACGCGAATGTTCAATATTCTCGGCACTAGGAAGAACTGGAGTCTCGTGATGAACCGCATGCTTGCTGAGGACTTCTTTGGTATGCACGTGCAACTCTTCAAGGCCAATCAAGGTTTCTGAGAGGATCTGTCGCTGAGCCTGGTTTGAAGAGAGAGACATGTCCAAATCACCAATCAGAAAATGATTTGATGGAATGAATTATTATTCAAACGCTGTTCTGGCGCTATTGACTCTATTGGAGAAGTTGCATTTCAGAATATTAAAGAGGATGTGGAGGTCAGCTTGTGAATGACTCTTCTGCGGTCAATGTTCCAAAGTGCGCTATGTCGGCACTCGGGCATTTGAGTCCGAGCTTAACATCCCCGCTTGTACTTGAAACTCTTCTCTTAAACATGAAGAATAGATCATAAATTCCTCTCATTTAGAATCTCAAACCTAACTTCCTAACAGGTGTCTTGCCAAGCCAAAATGTCCGGCAAACCCCCTCTGACAGGGATCCGAGTCCTCGAGTTTGCTGGTCTAGCTCCTGGTTTGCACCCAAATTGGCAGACATATATACGGTAAACTGATTTCATTTTAGGACCATTCACCGGCTTAATGCTTGCAGATTATGGAGCAACGGTACTTCGAATTGATCGAGCCCATCCATTGGCTCACAGTTCAAATCCACCTCCTTCAACACCCGATCAGCTTGTGCGGCACAAGTCGTCTATTGCTGTCGACATTAAGTCACCTGCAGCAATAGCTCTAATTAAGTCACTCATTGCTCAAGTGGATATCATCATAGATCCATTTCGCCCCGGTGTCCTCGAGAGGCTAGGTTTAGGTCCGGAAGTTGTGCAGCGAGTCAACCCACGTGCCATTCTAGCCCGAATGACCGGATTTCGCCGTGACGGCAAGTACAAAGACATGGCCGGGCACGATATCAACTATATTGCTGTCAGTGGGGTTTTGAGCATGCTTGGCCGACACGGAGAGAAACCCTACGCCCCTGCCAATATTTTAGGTGACTTCGCGGGAGGGGGAGCAATGTGCTTCACTGGCATCCTTTTAGCATTGCTAGCTAGGCAAAGAACTGGACTCGGACAGGTAGTCGAGGCCAACATGGTGGATGGCGCTGCTTATCTGGCGAGCATGCCACGTCTTGCTACCCGGGCTGACTCTCCGCTATGGACTGGCCCTCGGGGTACGAATATGCTCGATGGGGGAGCCCCATGGTACGACACATATGAAACAAGTGATGGCAAATTCATGAGCGTGGGCGCACTCGAGCCGCAATTCTGGGCCGCCTTGCTGAAAGGTCTGGGGCTACGTGAAGACAGTTTACCTGGGTCGAGAGCAGCAGTCAGCTCTTGGCCTGCTTTGAAGAAGTTGTTTGAGAGCAGATTCAAATCCAAATCAAGAGCTGAATGGGAGAAGATCTTTGATGGCACGGATGCTTGCGTTACTCCAGTCCTGGAACAAGGCGAGTTGGAGCACATGTCTTTCGATCAGAGACCTCCCGTTACGCTCAAAGCCACTCCTGGCCTCGCTATAGCAGAGGGCTCTATTAACAGACCAGTTGCTGTCGGTCAAGGTAAGGGGGTCTCAGGGAGTGGATGGTCCAGTCGAGGTCTGCAGCCAGGCGTCGGTGGTGAGGCGATTCTTCATCAATGGTTAGGCTGGCGGAAAGACCAGCACTTCTGTGTTGAAAATGGCGGCCTTGTCTTGATAGAGAATCGGAACAAATTGTAACAACGAAAGCAATACATTCACCAAATTGCCACACATCTGCCTATTTGCTCAAATTAGCTTGTCCTTCACCCAAAAAAGTGTTCTGCCTATATGGCGACAGGAACTCACATCTCTGCATGTTGGAGTTGCACGACAGCTAGTATTTTGTCTCAAGTGAGTACCCGCTAAGAGGACTTTACACCTTTATTGCATAATAAATGCCCTGTGATTACCGCTTTCAAAGCCCCGCTATGGCACCTGACCTCTCAATACCGATGTGGACGTCTTCTGAGGTTTGCACTGGTGGACGCCAAGCCACCTGGGCGCCTGCCGAGAGCCGTGGTGGCAGCTGACGGGGCGATGGTCTCACCGCATGTGACGGCAAAATACCAATTAAGATGAACAGATCGTCGCCAGGGGTAGCATCTGCGTGCAATCAGGTCACAACATTCCACTCCTACTGCAACGCTGTTCTGAAAAAGGAGAAGCTCATAAGGCCCAAGCCGAATAAGTCAACGGTAGCTTTAATTTCCTCGCGCGCGTGCACAACCGATGAGCCTGATCTTGTGGACTATCGAAATGTCAGGATTCCAGCTAGCTCGCTTACATATTTACCCTCGTCTGGCCATGGCTACACCTTTTGTAGTTCCTGATGAAGAGGAACAAGCTGGACTAGGCGTTGAAACGGTGGCAACGGCAAAGCCTGGTTGACTATGGCCTTCTTTGGAGCGTTGCTGGCAAGCGTATTCGTGCTGTTACTCCCCTTTCCTGCCGTCGCTGGTCCTGATACCTTCCCTTCTTTTGCTCTTGCCGTTAGATCTCCATATCTATCTGCATGGCTTCCACACAATTTGGCGTCGAACGCGCCGAAGGCGTCGCCCCAATTCTGGATGGGGCAGACCTTGAACTGGCCGGTCTTAGCACGCATTGATGGCAATAGTTTTGCCCTGTTCGGCGGCTCGACAGCTCCATATAGCCAGTTGGAAGCTGCAACTCAGACTGGGCTCAGCTATACGTCTACCCACACCTATATCAATATGACTGCTGGTAATGTCGACTTTGTGCTTGACTTCTTCTCGCCTGTCTCGCCGAACAACTTTTTGCGTCAGTCACTGCCATATTCCTATCTGACCGTTTCAGCCAAGGGTAGATCAGGTTATGCCCCCAAAGTCCAGATCTTTAGCGCAGTTGACTCGTCCTGGACAAATCAACCTACTGGTGTTCTGACGAACTACACCTATTATCAAGGCGCTGGCGTCTTTGATTTGCACAATCCCAATGAGGTTCCCTTCTCGGAAAATGACAGCGGCCAATCCATGCCGTCGTACGGTCATATCGTTTTCGCCGCCAAACCTTCAACCAGCTCTCGTTCCCAGCTGACGGCACAGTGTGGCCCAGCCCAAAGTGTAGCTAGCAGCTTCACAACCAAGGGCAGCTTGGAACACAATTACGCTGACAGTAATATAAACATGAATTGTGGCCACGGCAGTCTCAATGGTTTCAGCTTCGATCTTGGCAATATCGCGCGGAGTACCTCAGTCACCTTTGCAGTAGGCTACGACACGCCCCAAGCCATTAACTTCCTAGGTGCTACACAGACTGGTTATTATTATTCGCGATTCAAGTCAATACCTGAGGTGGCTCGTGCCTTTCTTGGCGACTACTCTGGTGCATTGACTGAGTCAACCACAATTGATAATCTCGTTCGTTCTCGAGGCGCATCAGTCTCCTCGAATTACACAGACATGCTCGAAGCAACCGTTCGCCAAGTTTTTGCTGCCATGGTTCTAACAATCCCGCAAGACTCACTGGATACCTCTAATCCTTGGGCCTTTCAAAAGGAGATCTCTACTGGTGGCAAAGTCAATACAATAGACGTCATATATCCTACCGTTCCAATTCTCTATGTTCTGGCTGGGGAGTACATCAAGCTCCTTTTGAAACCAATCATAGCCGTCCTTGCTACTGGCAAGTGGCAGCAACCGTGGATGATCCATGATATCTCAAACCGCTATCCAAACGTTACAGGACACGGACCAGGGTTTGGAGCAGATACCGAAGAGCACATGCCGATAACAGCGTCCGGCATGTTCTTCACCCTGATTCACGCGTATCAACAGGCAACTGGTGACCGCTCTTGGCCGTCTACATCAGATCTAGCTATCACGAGGAAATATGCTGATTATCTGATCCAAACCGGCATTTATTTTGGGCCTCAGCTTGACACTACGGATGCCATTCCTGCCAGTGGGAACCAGACAAATCTGGCCCTTCATTCAGTGATGGGTCTCTCTTCGCTCGGAAAGGTGACGGGCAACGCCACGTATACCGACACTGCAAAGCGTTTTGCAACACAGTTGTACGATAAGGGCGTTGCACTTTCCAAAAATCGCTCTCACTTTGTGTACAACTATGGCGTTGACCAGTCATGGGGTGTTACGCCGGAACTCTTCACTGACCAATTATACGGCCTCAATAATTTTCCCTCAGCCGCCAGTAGCCAGCAGTGCAAATGGTACAGTCGCGTCGTGCGCCCTGCCGGACTGCAATATGCCTCTGGCCTAGCCAACAATTGCGGCGATCCAGGCTGTTCGATTGCAATCACGGATTGGAGCGATTTTGCCTTGGCTACTTGCGGCGAGGACGTGCAACAAGTATTGCTCAATATACAGTACGCATTTCTAACCAACGGGAAGAACAACGTTCCTTTTCCAACTCGCTATTTCTCTTATGGCCCACAAGTTGGACAATGGAATTTCTGCCGTGGCAGGCCCACCATAGGCAGCTTATGGGCGCTTTCCGCAATGAAAGATGGAACTTGGTCGGGAGGTTATGCCGCAGGTATTTCTTCTCTTCTACAAGATGACGGTGACGATATTGGAAGTCTCTAACTCCACAATGCATTGAGTTTTATCTAATCCTTGATATTTTACAATTATACTACACTATGCAAGTAATCCAGAGATCACATGCCAGCACGTATCACAAGTTCGTGCAAAACCAGGACACCGTCTTTCAGCCAGATGTGTCTATTAGCAAGAAATATCCTACCAGACTCTGCCCGAGCCCTGTGCGCTTGCCCCATCTCTCTTCAACATAGTCTTAGATTTAGCGTCTTGCCCAACGGTCCTCGATGCAGTCGGAGTCTTGAAGAAAAGAGAGGGACCCTGTCCATCGGTCAAAGTGTAACTAAGATAGCCACGGTGTGCAGGATCCCGGTAGTACTCTAGGTCTGGGCGCGAAGCTGGGTCTGGTAGACGATATTTAAACGCAGAGATCGGTGGAAGCTGGGATGCTATGCTTGACTTGAGCATTTGAAAAGGAGATTTGTCAATCTCTGATGGTGGGTGGCTCGTCTGTAACGCTGAGTCTTGTGTCTCTGCAGGAGAAGCCAGTTCAGGCGACAACAGAGACAAGACTGGATGGGTTTCGCCTTTTAATATTCGTCGAATAGCAGGACGCGTGTAGTAACGCGTCACAACAGAACCTCCAGCAGCCTCAATGGCAGAAATAGCGGATGCTGATGCGCGGGACACAATGATATGAATGGGCGAGTGAAAAGAGGAGGCATTCTAAATGAGAGTCAGAATCAACGCGAAACGGCAAGCAAGCGAGTCATTGAACAAACCTTTCCCAGAAGTTTGACTCCATCCTTTATTCCGTGAGTACAGCGTGTGTCGTGTAATTCTTTGACGGTGATAGGTCGGGAAGGGTCGAGGCGACCTTGATCAATCCATGACTGGATACGATCTAGATTGAGGACCGTCATTTCAACCGAGAAATTATTGACGAAACCTCTCTTGCCATGTACAACCTCATCCTTGGTTTGCCCACCATTGAACCTGAAGGGAACCTTGCCGTGCTGCTTCTGGCCCTTATGACCACGACCAGACGTTTTACCTTTGCCTGACGATGGGCCGCGCCCACGGCGTATCCGTTTATTGTATGATGAAGGCACGTCTTGGAGATTGCTGAGAATGGAGGAATTGCGGACTTGATATGAGCTTGTCTGCTTTACGGAGACTGGTATTTGACATATTGGCGGAGGTCTTGTCGTTATCAGTGCAAGATGCGAGAATCGTGCCGACAGTCCTGGGGGCATTCTGAATCAAGAAAAGATGGGCATGAAGACAAGATGTAAAAGCGACTGCATGCTTGTGAGAAGAAAGTGCTCTAGCGAGATCCCTTCAGAGAAATGCTTGGCTGATCTTGCCCTGAAATGGGAAAAACTCGCAACTTCACGGAGATATCTACCCAATTTACAAAGTTGATTCACAACTAGTTATTCGGCTTTCGGTTTCCTCTCATATACTCAATGAAGCTCTAATTACTTTTATAGTTGCAGCACGAGAGCCCCAGCCCAACGTCGGAGTCTTGGAGCTCTCCGTCAAACTTGAGCTACCTTTTGGTCACTTGAAACGTGAATATTAAGCATTACTTACAAATAATCTCAGCGCCATGCGTCAATTTATCGCGATAACTCATTGGTGAGCAAAATGTCGATATGTATGACGTGAGCTTAGCTTCTTGTATGAAGTTCATGAGAAGAAATGTCCACTTCCATTTCTGTGATGCGATCTGCCCTCCATGCCTCCATTACCAGCCAAGAAGGTCTTGTCATTGCAAGAGGCAGAAGGGCAACTATTGAATCTGAGTGCCAAATGAACATACTTTATATGAGCAGCAGTCTATACATGTAAATTCTAAATATGGTTCCGAGCCTTAAAATTATTTGCTGCAAAGTAATACAATACGATATTGAAAAGAAGAATTTTCTGACTTCACCTCCAATAGCAACCACCAGATCAACAGCTTCCATGGCAATCACGCAATGAGGTTACTCTCTTGAGACGTCGCGACCAAATGTCTTGGTCTTTATCCAATCCAGAATGACCAACATCTTGTTACGAGTGGAAAAAACCATGCTCAGATAAGCAGATCGCCTATGAAGAGGAGTAAGCTTCAGCCTTCAAACAATTAGCGAAATACATACCAGAAGAGGTAGGTCATGGTTCCTCCAGTAGCCAGGTTCCCGCTGAACCAGCTTATGTCGGCGACGGCTCTTTCACTCCCAATGTAGGCAAGACTTCCCTGGTGGGAATATTCAAAAGGTCCCAGTTGACGTGAGCGACGGATACGCTTCTGCAGATCCTTAATATTGGCAAGAGCTTGATCACGCTCCTCCTTTGACTTTGCTGTTGCTTGAACCAATGAAAGATCTTTCAGTTTGCCTTCAATCTCTTCCGTGCGGGCAAGTTGGTTGAAAAGACGCGCAAGGAAAGCTCCCTCCTGACTTGCAACCTGAGCAGTGGGTGCATAGTTAGCTACTGCGCAGTCACCAACAGCATAGATGTTTTCTGTGCCATTGACGACAAGATATTCATTCACAGCAAGACCACGGCGGCTGTCTTTCTGTGCTGGAATCTGAGCCATCAAATCCTTGACAACCGGACGGACCGCATTGCCTGTAGCCCAAACCAGCAATCCATATGGAATAGTTTCAATCACCTTCTTGCCAGACGGATCGGTGTATTCTGCTTTGATGTACTTGTCCGTTACTTCCTTAACCATGGTCTTTGTACGGATCGTGATGGCCTCTTCGTCAAAGGTTTTTTCGGTATAGTCAATGAGCTGTTTGGAAAACATCGGTAAGACATTTGGAAGAGCTTCCACAAGCGTCACCTTGAAATTACCGCCCAGTTCAGGAATCCATCGGATAAGATCGTTGTTGAAAAAATCTTGCAGCTCACCTGCGAACTCAACCCCAGTTGGCCCTCCTCCAACTACAACCATTGAGAGTAGGCGTTTCACCTCCTCTGGGCTCTGGTCTTTGAAAAGGGCCGTCTCACAGCAGTCCATGATTCGTTTTCTTATCTTTTGCGCGTCGCCGACCTCTTTCAAAAAACACGAGTGTTCTTTCACCCCAGGGATGCCAAAGGTAGCATTCTCGGCACCGACGCCAACAACGAGATAGTCGTAGGCTACTTCAGTGCTGCTTTTGTCACCTTTGATGTCAGAACCATCGTCAATGTACACAATTCGCTTATCAGCATCTATCTTCGTAGCATCCGCCTCATAATATTTGACAGACGCCTTCTTGTGCCGGAGAAAGTTGCGAATTGGCTCCATGATAGAACGATGCTCAATTGTCCCCGTCGTACATGAGGGTAGCAAAGGCGTAAACAGGAAATAATTGCGAGGCGAAATGACAATGACATTGTAGTTTTCGGTATCGAGCTTTTTCAACAATGAGACAGAGCCCCATCCGGTGCCTGAGGTATGGGTAAGTAAGATGACATCTGGAAGAAAGCATGGGGCTTCTACTGACCTAGGACAACAAGCGTCTTCTTCTGTGGGTCGGGGTCGACTTGATCTACAGGATTACGCAAGTCGTAGATAGTGTAGGAAAGGTAGGCTACTCCGCATACCGCAGAGAGCTGGATCAACCTCCAGCTCCATCGAAAGACACCAGCACGTTTCTTGGGTTTCGGGCTAAGGTTCACAGAAGGAGTATCTTGTGCATAAGTGCGACGGTATGACGGATTGCTGTTGAATATATGCTTAACAATAGGCCGAGGTGAGAAGAGTTGCGCTCGCGGTCGAGATGCAGCTGTGCGTGTGAAGCTTCGAGTTTGCGCGAAAATGCGAATTGAATTGCCAGCCAGGCCCTGCGGACGTGTTGCTGCTACCGCAAACATTGTTGCTCTTGTAGCGTCTAAGCAGCTACCGCATATGTTGTAGGTTGCTTCGCAAAGGGCTGCTGGAAATGAGCTTGAAATTATCACGCTGAGGTCAATGAAAGTGTTGACCCGTGCTTGAGATAAGCTCCAGATCGGCAACTACGTAGTTACGATAATAGCCAAAAATTTCCCTTTTGTTCATGACCATGGCTTATGGAATTGTGCTTGCATATTACAAGACCTTGCTCTTTTCGTATGGACTTTTTCCTCTTGCAAAGCTGTGCAATATTTCGATTTCTTCTTTAAATGTCGACTTTCATCTGTCCGAAGGTCATGTTATCGTCACGACTGGCTACCTTCCCCGTCACTTCTGGACGCTGCAAAAAGCTCCCTCATGACCTCTGTTGTCCATTGCTAAAGTATTTTTCAGCATTCCCGAAGATCTTTCTTGCTTTTGATCAGCTTCTGCTAGACAAGCACTACTTAGAACCAAGATGAATCATAGAATCCAGAAGGCGAGTCCGTGCCAAAACCTATAAAAAAAATATCACCGGTGTAGAAAGTCCTTCGCAGCGTTGTTCGCTGGATGTAAAGATACATTCTCATCTGCCAAAACTCCCCACGGTAAGTGACCTTCATGCTCAATATTAAACGATGTAGATATCTAGATAGTCGAAGCAAGACATGTAGCAGCTATGAATGATCTATTTTCTGCCCATACTTCCGGTAAAGCATCATCAATAGACGCGATTACTTTGTCCGTTACAAGCTTGGGACTATACGGAACGCAGCCTAGATTTGCATGAGTTGAGGAAGTGCATCTCACAGTTGGGATAGTAAAAGAACAAAAATTGTTGAGATTCGCGAGGAGCATTCGACGTGCAATGCATTGAACTCATATGTATCGCCGATTATGCAACACAAGAGGCCCGCAACCCAGGATACTTCTATTGTACAAGAAAATGCAGAATTAACGCCAGACCTATGCTTGCTTTTAACGCTCAATGCAATGTGAAACACGATACAGTCTCAGGTAAATCCTCAGATTCACCCTTCTCCTTGGAACGAGATTAGTTGTATCCGTGAACCGGGTACATGGAGGGCCAGTTCTCCACTTGATGTGTCGCTGGCCAAGCTTCGTGATGAAGGTACGGCACTCGGCCAGTGTGGCGTTCGTTCTGACTTTTAGCAAGTGGCTGCCAATGCATCTGCTCGTACGCAATTTGGCTAGTAGACTGGGGAACCTGATTGGAGGGAGGAGGCACAAGTAACGTGCTCATATTCCGAACAGGCCGATACGGTGAGCTACGTTGATGTAAAAAGTGAGAAGGTGATAACGAAGTTTGAGTAGCCGTATGAGATGCAGATGAGGCATATTGGGGATGTTGATTGAGCGGTACCACATAAGAGCTGTGGCCAGCAGACGGTGCCGCTAGTTGCGCTGTTAAAGATGGCGTTCCGGTGGACCAGGAAAACGACGGGAGAGCCTGTGATTGTGAGGGACGTTCCGCTGATATTGGAGTAAGGGTACTTGTTCGGCTTGACGTGGGAGTTTGCAGCTGCTGCAGGGGCTGTGTCACAGGAGTCAAAGCAGGCAGGTTTGGTGGCTGTAAACGAGATGAAAGAGTAGCGTATGAGGAGCGTCGAGGTCGATCTAGATCCGGCTGGTAGCTGAAAGGCCGTTTAGCTGGAGGGTCTATACTAGACTCATCAATGCTTCTTTTGCGAGTTTCGCGCCTCAGATCAAGGTCACGCTGTGGCGAGGTTGGTGACGCAGAAGGTTGGGCCAGGTTTGGAGGCATTACCATGGGGTTTATGCCATATGCTCCACTGCTGGAGGGGGAAACAGCTGAGTTGTAGGGCGGTGAGTGATTGGTTGAGGCTGGAGGCGATGGCAACGTAAAAGCCTGCAATGCGGGTGGTCGAGGTCCCATAAGCGCCTGTCCAACGTCTGCCAGCGTCCTGGAGGCTCGATCGAAGTATGTCCAGAATTTTCCAAGGGACCGGTGCCACTCATACCATGATTCTTTGGAAGTGTATAAGTTGTACTTCATATGACTCAAGAACTCCACCTCCATCACATGGATCTCCTGTACAGAGATGCCAGACACCTCAGCCCAGGTCAAATTGGTGTAGGTGTTGTCGTCTAAGAATTTATTTGCCAGCATCAAAGCGACGGTTAGCAAACGATATTCACTTCCCGGTTTCCCTTTCACAGAAGGATTTTGCTTCTTGAGACGATAAATAAACAGCAGCGCCAAGAGAATGACGTTTTGCGTCACTTGGGTTGTAGACAAGATAGTTGTCACCCATTTCAGGAAACCAAGAGGCGGGTTCGCCTCTGCCACGAGCCTTGCGGTTGGTACAGGCGAGCGCGCAGAGGTTTCTATGCTCGCGAGAGTGGTTGAAGACTCAAACCAGAAGAGGCATGTGATCTAGTTGTGTGGCTAAGCATTTAGGACGGAGAATAAAGAATCTTATCCTTACCTGAGCTGCGAACTCTGCCAGACTTCCCTTACTGGGACTAATGGTGGATGGAATTTGAAGATAAGATACTATGCCACCTTGCTGGGAACCTCTCCGCGAGGGAGGGTGCTGCTCATCCGTCTGAAAGACGGGGCTCTCCGGTCGGCTGGGTGGCCGGCTATTAGCCTGGCTCTGATGACTTGGATGTATGGCGTGATGTGCAACAGCTGCACTTCCGAACCCACTATGGCGCTTTATCTCGGGCTGCGTTTGTGTATACCCATTTTGAGGTTGCATGAGACTTGGTCGTGGGTAATGATGATGATCGAATGCGGAAGGAATTGCTTGCTTGCTCATATCAACCGTTTTACCGACAAGCGAGTGTCCGGTAGTGTCGTATGTTTTGAGCAAGGTGGGAAACAACTCTGGATGCAGAGGGCACTGTTGACGGGTGTGACCAAGCGACCGCGTTTGTGAAGCTCCACCGTCCAACTTGGAAGTCCAGGAGCAACTGGACTGCAAGGGCAAACTCGGAAGAGCAGTTTGTGTAGGTGGAGACGCCGAACGCAAGCAAAAGGGCGGCTGTATGCGAAGCATCGAGATAGCTGTCGGTGGCTCGATACGATCGTGAAGTCAAATACTAGGCAAGAGGCAGGCAGACTGCTCTTGCAGTAGACCTCTATTGTGCCATGAGATTTGTTGCTGCTGAAATGTCTCAGCTGGTGTGGGAGCGATATACGCAGGAGGCAATGGTTGCTTCCAGTCAAAGAACTCCGTACAATGAACAGGGTTGATCGAAGGACTCAATGTGAGGTCATTCAGAAAGAGGTGGTGACGTAGACAAGGGCTCACGAGAGTGTGTATTTGGAGGATTGTAGAGGCAGCGAAGTGAGGTTAAGAGCAAGAACGAAAGAGGGCGGAGGTGATGTCTAAGTCGTGTTGCAGGCGTCACAGTCCAGTGCCAAGCTCCAGGCTTTGAGAAGGGTGAGGCAACGATGAGAGGGGACTTAGCCCAGTTTCGCGAAAGTGGCAGGCCTCGGACAGAATGTGCACGGATGTAATAAATCGACAATGGTAGGAGAAAGCGAAAGACCCAGCTAGTGTATTTCCCTCCTGGTTGCGCGAGAAATTTCAGCATGGGCCAGCTATAGAAACAAAAGCTATCCGTGGCAGCAAGGAGGCGTCGTCACTACCTGCAGGCACGGTTGACGAGAAGGGAAGCCAGGCAACATGGCTGGCCCAGGAAGCCAGATTCCTGCTGCTTTCCTGGCGCGACACGACCTTCATCGGCACCAATAGGATGTGCCACCTGATAGTTGCGAGGGGTAAGGGGCGAGACAGCGCGAGCCGAGCGGCGAAGCAGAAAAATAAGACAAACAAGCTGCTATGCCATGTGTGTCGATGATGGTGATGGTTGCAGGCCGGGCGGATAATGGTAATGGGCACTGCTGAGCTCTAGGCTGGCTACGAGCTAGTGTCCGCATGTCTCTGTGCTAAGGGGAAGCAGAAGAGGCGGCTAATCTGAATCAAGGCACCACGGTGGCTGCGCCGGATATTTCTTTTCGTGTACAGAGGTACCTAGAGTGCGCTGCTGGGCTAGGCCCCGCTGGCCACTGGCCAGCAGGCATCTGACTTTGGCGGACCGCCCGGAAGGCACAGGGACGTAGGGATGCATGGAAAGAATGAAGAAAAGATGTTCGATAACATTAATTTAAATTATATTGCTACCGGTTCTGTCGAGACCCATGGCAATCTTCAAAGGCTCATACTAGATATGAAGAGACAACACAGCCAATTTTCAAAGTGTGCACGCTTCTGCCAGGTGCTGTTTGCGTTATGTCTGCCAAAGGCCAATGTGGCGGGTTAGGATAACAAAGAAATGCTGGGAAGAAGCCTACGGGGACGCAGGACTCCGAATCATCACGCCAGTCATAAATGTTTAAAATTGGCACTATCACCAACATTCAATTGGTTGGCCCAACACCGAATGCGGGATGAATTTGGAGAGCGAAGCTATCAGCAAGGACTCGGCGCTACCGACCCATACAGTCGTGCCTTCAGCCCAAGTAACCTCCGCTGAAGCGCCCGAGGCACGAGAAAAGTGTTTTGCCGATCGCCAAGGGGCGGCGCTTCATAGCTGCAAACTTCGAAGCGGAGAGGATTGTGGTATGCGCCACGTCTTGAGTCTGACCGGCCCATTCTTCTGCACACAAAAGTTGCTTGTGCCACTATGCCTGCAGCTGACCTATAGGTTTGAGACCTGAATGCGCCTTCAGATACGTTCCATAATGTAGTGGAGTTTTGACAAAAAGCCCTTGTGGCATCAGCGATGATAATGAAAAGTCAAATTAATTGTGGTGTTTCGTGTTCTTATGAGTGCGTCGGGATGGACAATGACTGTGAAACTGGGAGCAAGGCACGGGTGAACGTTGGATCATGTCCGCCTGGAGCGTAAGCATCAACAGTGGGGCGACCATTACCAACAAGCAGATGCGTTGACTATCATGACGGAGACGTCGCTGCGATGTATCTTGCATCGTGTCGCCACGCCATGAAAGTGACCACGCTCACAGAACCAGGAAGCTTCCGTTGTCATCATGTGCAATTCACTCATTACTCGCCCAATTAGGCAGAGCCCGGTCACTGCACGGCAATGCTAATGCTCTCATTCTTTGTGGCACCGCACGATAGTTGAGAATGCATGGTTGGGCGTGATGTTGCCATCGTTGCGGTGGCTTAACCTCTCTAGGCGCATTTACCCTACCTGGATGCATTGGCCCCCATAATCCCTCGCCAGTTGCCACGGGACCGCAAGTCAAGCGCTTTTCGAAGATTTCTACAAGAGATATTGCTACACTTCAGAAGAGTCTAATGATTGTCATATCAGGCAAGGCCCACTCACTAAGTGAATTTAATTTATACGCTGTTCTTGACTGTCTTCATTGAATTTGACACTCTACTTGTGGACCAACGGAGAAGATCTATAGTCATCGATCATGATGCTCGGCTACCCGGCAGTCATTTGTGAGACCCACAAAATCCGGACTCGTTTGGTAGAGACGGCACAAAGAATGCTTGCGTCATCAAATCCAGCTCTGCGAAACACAAGAAATTCCGAACTACTAAAGTGCTGCAACAGTGGCGCGCGCCTGGGCCATGATCTACCCCTTTCCCAAATAAATTCCTTCAAGCCCTGCACATGTTTTGAGTGGTTTACAATTTCTTACGTTTTTTACGTTTAGTCTCTAGCTCGCATGACATTACATATTTCATCACAGGCTTGAATGCTTGGACACGTATCCAAGCAAAATGACCTGACTGAAGTGGTTTTGCCATAATTAAAAGTCAGTTCTGGAAATTGCCAGTATACCGTCTTAGGCGAGACCATGGGGTACCTTGGAGAGGCGCTAGTATGGGGGACCAAAGGGCCAGGCTTTTCCAGCTTCGTGATCTCTAGACCGGGACACCCTCTCGACAGAAAAAGTGGCACTATTAGACTGGGCATGCTCGTATACTCGCACCTTTACATAACTAGACCTTCCAGAGATAGTTTAATTTCAAGAGGTAAATTTCCCCTACACGATTAACGATAACTAGGTCTACGTAATGTATTTAACGTTCTTTCTGAAGTTCTACATAAGTATGTTAGTACACTCGATTTGCAGTGCCATTTTTTCTATCGACAGGGTGCAGGACTATCGTGACCACTGTATGCCCCAGCCTGCTGACACGTGGAAATTCTCAAGAAGCAAACGTTACCACACGGTTAGACTCAATTAATGCACGCTACGATAGATCAAGTAAGATTGTGAAGAGAGATACTTCCTTGTTGAAGGAGGTCCTGAAGAGTTGATTATATGGCGTCAAAACGTCTCGTCTGCAGCCAATGATGGGCCCCGAATGGGCATTCCGCTGTTGCCATCCATAATGGAGCCAGCACCCTTTTTAGACACGCACCACTTAGATGTCCTCGTGTGTGTCTGGGGAATGAGATAAATCAGAATGTCGTACTTCCACCTCAGGCTTAAGCACAAATACATCAACCTCAACATGATCTATATCAACCCTCACCTTGATCTGATCATTACTATGATGTTTTACTAGCTTCGGGAGCTACTCGCATCGATGTTCTTCCTCCAAAAGACCTCGCTATGAATCACTATGGCGCTGACTGAGACATTATTATTTTTTCGGACGCACCTCCACGATGATCAGTAGCGTCAGCTGTGACTTAGGTTGCAGATCTCGATATCTTGCAAATATCCTTATCAATACAGTTGACTGTGTGCAACTGATCAAGCTTTGAGGGTAAATGCACCATAAGACCACCCCATCACAGAAGACTGGCTCCACTCACGATCAGATCAGCGAACTGCTTACTCAAAGCCTGCGAGACGTGGTTACTATTGTAATCCCTACCTCGATTTGAAGCCGACGCCAGTTCAAAGGGTCTATACCGTTAGTGCTAGATAGATCAAATTTTGTGTTCGAGCCATTCAGATGTTTATCCCACATGTCCTGGTCCGAACAACAATGATCAACAGGCAAACAGTTCTCTGCTTAGTGAGGATTCGTACAGACATTGAACTGCTGGAGCAATTAACCTAATCTGCATAACTGACTAAATGAGTGTCCCTGAGCGGATTATTGGTACTAGTGGACATCTTCAGGTACTTTCTCATTCATGCACGCCGCAAAACTCAACCTAAGGATGACTTCAGAGATAATAAAAAGTATACTTATCTGGTTGAATTCCAGCCAGATCACCAGCCACTGAAATCACCAAATCCAGCTCCTTTCCTTTTTTTGGCCAGAGCCACCTCAAGGTCTTTTGAATGTGGCCATTCATTTTCATTGGTTTGCTCAGATGTACCGCTTTCAAGGGAAGACTCTGCTGAACTTTTCAAGTATTTCCCTACTGTGGAATTCTTTCCATCTTGCGCTTGCATTTCAGTACTCAGGCGAATACGTTTTCCGGTCCAGGTAATATCATTATCCATTGTTGCGCTCTTCTCGCTCGCTCCTTCTCTTTCTGCCTCGATCTGTCTCGTAGCTGAAGATTTCATAAACTCTTCAAATGGATCCACAAGTATAGTCACATCTTGAATCTCACATGTCTCAATTGGTTTGTCCGAAGAATCGGTCTCAAGCGCTTCCAGTCGCGTCAATGTCTTCTCACTATCTTGTGATTGACTACTTTCAATCACTCGACCAAAGATTGTATGTTTCCTGTCCAAGTGATGAGATGGTCGATAAGTTATAAAAAACTGGGAGGTATTCGTGTCTTTGCCTTTGTTCGCCATGCTAAGCGTCCCCCGTGAGTCGTGTTTGAGGGGACTCTGAGGCCATTCATCGGCAAACGGGTGTCCCCAAATGCTTGTGCCACCGCGACCAGTGCCTGTTGGATCGCCGCCTTGCAGCATGAAATTTCGTATGTTACGGTGGAACGGAACATTTTGGTAATAACCTTGCTTTGCCAGACGAACAAAATTCCACACTGCTCGAGGTGCAAACTCAGTTTGAAGCTCCACAATCATATCCCCTTGTGTAGTCTGAACTCGAGCATATCCTTTTTCTTTGACTCGGCGTGGCTTCAGGACATATTCTTCTTCACTCAAAATGACACGTGCGTTGGAAGTATGTGGAGTTAAGCCTGTGGAGGTGAAAGAAGCCGCCGCTCTTCCGCTTGTATGCCCAGCTACATTTTTGGTAGCACTAGTAGACGCCGATGCTTGTGCTCGTGCATGTGCCTGACTCTGTAGAGATCCGCCTGTCGAAGGGTGTTTCGAGTGTATCTCATGATCTTGAGCAGATCTACTGATCTCCGCTTTGCCGATCCGTTGAGATCGCGCTTTGGCAACCGCTTCGTGCGCCTTGAGCACTTTTGTGGGTATTTTAAAGTCAGAGCCAAGACCTGCGGGAGGCTCGTCATCAAATTGCTGCTCTTTTTCATCGGCAATAACATTGTCCTGACGATATTTAAATGTCGTGTAATTTCGGGCCTCAGGATGTTGAGGATCTTGAAGGGTGACGATGTTCTTGCGAGAAAATGGTTCATCACTGATTAAATCTTTCCAATTTTTGGTTCGTATGTTCAAGCGCTCTATTGTATCCCATGAAAATACATTACCTGTATTATCAAGTGCGACAATATGTGTATTGTCGGTAAAGGGTTTGTAGGTAACGGGATCACAGTACTCGTGGTCCTCATTGCGCACGAAACTCAACTTGATGAGTTCTGATCTGGCCAACGGCTTACCATTGACGGGGTTCGTACCATGTTTCTTGAGCCATGGAACGATATGTTTGAGGTCGAAGACAATTCCTTCTTTGGTACAGACGGGATGGGAGAACGGTTGAAGCGAAACAGCGCAGAAGTTGAATGGTAGGCGCTTGAAATTTTCTCCTTCGTGAGGTCTTTTCTCAGAACTGCTTGCTCCAGAGCTTGCTGAGAATCTATCTCCAGAAGACCACTGTATGCTGTTGTAAGCAGAATAATTCCATAACAGTATGGAAAATATACCTCAGAATGTGTAATGTATAGTTTGTCAGTGCCTATCTATTGTTCAGTTGACGGCATAATGATTGAGTCGGAGAATCACAAACCTTTTCCCATTATTAAACCGCTATATCAATCTCGTTCGAAGCACTTTCGTCGCCGTATTGATGAAAAGCCCCCAAAATGATATCGCGATGGCCAGATCACGTGCAGCATTTTTGCTGATGGATTAGATTGTTTCGTTTATCATCAACAATGACGTCACCTGCTATGATTCGTGTATCTGGTCAACAACTTCAAAGCTAAATCGTCAACTCAATTTAGCCGCATTTTTTATCATGCTCGAGATGACCTGCATATTCCCGTTGGCTTGATTGTGCGGCATTGCTGTCAAATTTCATTTATGGACCTTGACCAAATGGCTAGTAGAGTTTCAGACTACATTTTTTAATTCACCGAATATTATCAAATCTTATAGCCGTCACTTTTCGGTATACCCCGCCCTCCTTTTCAACCTAATCTGTCCTGCAAGATATATTAAATTAATCTTATGGAATTAAGATTAACATTACATGGAATGTGTGGCGATACTTAAAGGGCACTCGTGGCTCAGCGAGAGATTATTGAGCCAAAAGGGCATTTTAGCAGAGGGATCACCAAAGCAGGGGACTCCTCTTCATAATTACGTGCCTTCTTCGTTTTAGGGATTTTTTAGAAAAAAAAAGATAACTTCAGCCAACCAAACTAGCGAATCAAGCAAAGTTGACAATATCGCAAAAGTCGTTTTCTTATCTTCCTGTTATTTTGCTCAAATCTGGCCCTCTGTTTTGTGGTGATACAATGCTTCTCAGGCCAAAAGGTGTTAGATGACTTCTTCCCCGTCTTTTCTAGTAATTTTATATGCAGCTCAGAAAAAATAACAATAGGGCACCCTCTGCAATAAAGTATCAGTGTTACAGCTCTGTCATGTCATTTTTGCTGTCTGGGTTAACAACACGTCTTACACATTTTAGCAGTCAGCAGCAAACCCTGTAAAAGTAATTTGCTAGGATTTTTAAATTGAATCATGTAATGGGATCATAGGAAATCTCTAAGAAACACTGAGGACAAAGATATTTAGATATAGTGAAGAAGAAACTTTTAAACATTTAATCAGCTATCATAGACACTTACCGGTCATATTACTGGCCAGGCTCATACTAAATAAATTGAAACCAAGTTATAGCCTTGTTAATTGAACGGATCCAGGTTTTTGCATACACAAATCAGTGTTGAGAGAAAAGTTATAGGCTACTCATCATCATTGACTGCGGCAAGGAAAAATTCACTTAATATCTAGGATTCTTACAGAGACGTAAACGCTGTTAATTTTACATGTTTCTACGCATGTGTTGAAGCATAGATATTTAGTGCTTTTTTACTTCTAGAAAGGCGTATGTTGTCAAAGTTGGCTAACTGATAATTGAATATGTCACGAAGAGCGACAATTCTCTCTACCACTAGCTTTTAACAAAGTAATTTATTGTTATATGATATCACAAAATAATTGGATAGGGTTTGAGAGCGACTAGGACAAAATACATGAAATTGAAAAGTTTGCTCAAAAAATTAACATGTTGCTCTTAACAGTATAAGATAGATTGACGTCAAAATCCCACTTAGTACACATAACTTTATCCTGGTAGAACATGGGTCTTGAATTATGACAAGATAGAATCATGATGGAATCCACTATGCGAGTGGGAAGTGTGACAAAGCGGCGAACCTGTAAACTGTTTCCAAAGCTTTCCAATTTAATTCATATTCTACCTCCTTAGCTCGACCTTTGAAAACACAAATTCTCAAGACGTCCGATGCGCTAATTTTCGTTTCAAAGATCTTGGATGATGTGAAGGTGAAACTTTGCAAAAGAAGAGTAGGCGTGAGGACAGACATAGTAGTCGATTTCATGACCAAAATTTTTGTGTCTTCTTCAGGACGCAATTTCAATAGGTCATGCAAATCTGCTAGATATACGCCACAATATTATGAAAATTTGATAAAAAAATCCTTATCTACACCAACTTGTTTGAATTTACACTATTAGTACCTCAAGAATATTTGTCTCGTTGATCATGGTATTCACATGTGAAATACAACACCACCATTCTCTAAATTATCCTCAGAATCAGCTAAGTTAAGCTTCTAAGAGTGAATGACACTTAACATCGCTAGAACATGCTAATCTGCAAAGATCTCTATCGAAATGATAAATTTTAAAATAACTGGAGAGGCAGAATTGAATGCTTACAAAAATATGGATGGTTATCTCGGAATTAGAAAAAAGTTCAGAGAAAAAAAGCTTATGAAACACAAAGCAAAATTTAGAAATTCTTTCATGAAGTAATTTATTGATTATAGTTTCAATTATGGCTTTTCTGAAGCTTAGATTGTAATTCTAAATGTTTTTGAATACAGCAGCATTGTAGATTTAGCCGTAAGGAGTCATACCAGTCTATTTTGAGATTAATCTGAACATTTGGAAAGGCAGACTAAGGTAAAATAAAGAGTATGAAGATTTTTTGGAAGTGAAGTTTTACCTCTTGAGCATCGTAAGCTTGCCTATTCTATCGCTATCCCTGTTTAATCCCGTCAAACATGTTGCTTGTAGATCAATCGCTGTTACAGTGTTTATTAGATCGAATTGAAACATTTCTCTAATACAGTTTCTGGTAAAAAGTCATACCATGTTCGGAGAGAATGAGGTAAACTTGCTCTTGATTTGGCCAATAATTCCAGAGTTGCTCTTCAAACATCATCTACTTGTTGATGCAGTGTATACACTAGTTTTCTTAACATAGGTTCGACAGCACGGTCACGGTCTTTTTTAACGTTCAAATCTTGGAGATGCTTCCCTGTACTGCTAACACGGGGCTCAGAGAAAAGCTTGAGCTTTAGTGAGGTGCAGTAATCGGTCATACTGTACTCAAGAATGAAAGAAGTAAAGTCAAAAACAACTTTTCACAGGCGATAAAGTCTACGTAAAATCTTATCACTTTCTATAGAAATCTATAGGGTTTGACCTATGTTCGGCACGTAAATATCTCTTGGATGACCAAAGTCGTCACTCGACTCCCCTTTGGAGAGTCTTAAATGTTTTCATATCCAATAGCAAAGTTGGAAACAACAAAGATGATGGGCAAGTAGAAGCAAAGAACAAGTGGTTCGTTCTTACTTAGTTCTATCGGCAGAACTTTTTGATATATCTAGGATAACACATAATATATTCAAAAAGCGACTTAATGAGATGAGCGAGACGAAAAATTGGACGGGCTGACCAAAGACTTACTGACCTCTCTTCGGATGCGGACACGGAGGGACAAGTTAGATTCGTACGAAAGCTTGTCGCGAGAGCAGATGGCTCGATTTCCTGTTCTTGTATACTGGATAAAATAGCAATGCAAAGCAAAATCAGATGTTCTTGGATATCAAAGTTAAAAACCCTATCAAGGGATGGCCTTTTCACATCGACAGGTTTAATACACATTCCAACATACTACATTTTTCAATATCTGGAAGCCAGACATTGTCAATTATGTTCAAATCGCGAAGGTCAAAGAAGAGATAGTAAAATAAAATGTCAGATATGAAGTCTGTTCCTCGAATTTAATTCTCAAATTCATACGTTCCTAGAGCATTGTGACACCATGAAACAGTATAACCGAAAAAAGGGGGTGATTGTGAAGCGCTTCGAGAGTATTCTATGGTTCTAGTAAATGACCCTGCGAGAATAAGAAACACGTTTAATTTAATTCAAGAAATGCAAAGGATTTCGTTGCTCAGTGTATAATTCTATTTAGTGACTGAAAATATTTCATCTTTGTTCGAAATAAGAGATTTCCTTTTTTCTGGTATCATTCGAAGCAAAAGAAATAATATCTAGGACATTTTGAGTAACACGGTACTAACAGTATTGATTTACCAATGCTAAAAGTGTCTTTCAAGCCGTGCAACAGGTAGATTTTGAAGTCTTCCTTTGGCCTACTGGGGTTTGTGCCAATCTTGTAAAAATCAATTGAATATGGCATCGATGATAGGCCTTCTCCGGGTAAAACTCTGTTCATCTACCTTGAACAGCAAGTAAAGGCTATTTCTGCCTCATAGCCAGTAGGAAAGCCTCATTCGATTGTCCAGCGTTTGCTGTTTGTAGACGAAACATGGTGAGGGCTAGACTTTGGTAACAGATGCCAATTGAGAAAAAGTTCAACTATTCTGAAATTTCTTCCAGGGAAGAGTTAGCATGACTATCTTTATGTGCAGGAATCGAATGGAAGAGAAAATTCTTTTGGGCTCGAGCTACCACTGATTCAATATAAGTAGAGTAATACTCCATTCAGGACCCTTCTCCATGAGCACATATCCGAATCTCAAGCGAAGTCCCCAGTTGGATCATCAAAAGCTCTTCTATTATCATGGGCTTAATTAAACTTACAGCTTTGATAGGGTACATCTCCATTGGTAGCCATTTGAGTGGGCTCGATAATGCTACAATCATTCCAAGGTTTTTTTCCTAGACTATCTATAGCATGTGAGATGAGGTTCAACGGTTGAAAATACCTATAGTTCTCCTGAATTTACTGTTTAGGTTTATTTTGTTTGCTGTAACAGCCTATATAACGCAAGGGGACCAGTGAAACTTTCCCAACATAAGGGTGAAAAGTATGTGCTTGCAATCAAAGTAAAGTAGAATGTGAAGTCTTCTCTACCTACTCACAATTCCCATGCTGAGCTTGCAAGTCATGTTCAAGCTCTTGATAGTCATCTCTCTGTTCTGGGTTGCTCAACTGGGATCTGAACGGTGGCGAGTCTAAAGCAGCCTGACTGGTGTTGTCAAAAAAGTTCGCGTTTAGTTTAGTTTTCGAATTGTTTTGAGGCTTGAGACCTTAATGCAAAGGACTTTGCGCGACCTCAGCAACACATAATTGATGGGCCATCATTTTTTCCTCATAAAGTCCGCTGAAATTTAGGGCATCCTCACAATGAACGAGCTTCATACCCTACAAATCTTGTTCGACAGGCACTTTTTGGTCCATGATGCTGCACACCTCTTCAGTAAGCCGGGTATTACATGTTTAAAAGATACATAGATAATTTAATGTTTGGTTTACAGTGGAATAGTCTAATTGTGGTAATCGTTCAATTCATTACCGGATCAGCTAATTATATATGTACAAGGAGTAAAGGGCATAGACGAAGATAAGATTATATTGAAAATATACAAGCTCCCACCGCGCTCAAAGACATGTGGCATACTCGGAAACAGAGTGTGCGTATCACAAAATAAAGTACATGGCGAAGACTGCGAAAAGACTCATAGCATGCTCAGCCTGAAGGAAAGCCAGCCTTGAGATTGTCATACTGACTTTCCGGGTAGCTCAAGACATTGTTGCGTTGCTCGATCCCTGCACTAGCCAGGATAGAGACCTGACTTGCAATGGCAGAATCGCCGCCTGTCTTGTCAGCAGAGGTCTCCCACCACATGAGTCCACCTAGGCCAATAGACACCGCTTTGTTGGCCTTGGCTTGCATGATGTGCATGCTATCATAGCTAATCAGTTCCCTTGTCGAAGAATCATATGATGAGGTTGCGAGGAGGTTGTTGTCATCGGTCGAGGTGGACCCGGCAAGTGGCAGAACCTTCCAGTCATAGATTCCAGCTTCCCAACTACCCTTTCCGACACCAGTAAATGGCTTGCCCATTCCATCGGTGCCAGTGAAAGAGCGACCATAGAGAGGAATTCCCAAATTGGTCTTCGCCGGAGCAACTCCATGAGAGCTGTAATAATCAAGGGCCTGCTGCGTATTGAAGGGAGTGGAGTTTGGATTGTCGGAGCTTGCCGCCCAATTGGCATCGTGACCAGTGAGGTTAGAGAATGAACCAGCATAATCATATGCCATTAAATTCCAGAAGTCTAAGTACTTGTCCATTCCAGCGAGGTCCATCTTCTCGTAATTTGTTGGGCCAGCTGGACTAGCGACACTGATAAGAAAGGTTCCCGCAGGAAGGTTTGTCTTGCTGGCATAATCATCGAGACCTTGGCGGAGTTCTTGCAATAGAGTTACAAAGTCAGCGGCCTGTTGTGCATTTGCTGGGTATTCATAGTCGATGTCCAGACCGTCTAAGCCGAGATCCTTAAGTAGAGTCACTGCGCTGGTAACGAACTGCTGGCGTCCATCAGCTGTGGACAGTGGACCAGGGAAATTCGGCGAATATGTCCAGCCGCCAATTGAGAGCATTGTCTTGAGGTTACGGTTCTTTTGTTTTAGAAGAAAAAGTTGTTTGATACATCCATAGACATTGTTTCCTTGATCGTTCCATGAATCGGTTGGGTAGTGCTTCTGAAGATCGGCATATTCATCAGATAGATACACATTGCCTGCACTGTTGACATTCGCGAAGCCATAGAGCACATGAGTCAGCTTATCAGCAGGGAGTTGCTGAGGTTGATAGTTGCGACCGTAGACAGCCTGTGTAGCAGATCAGGAACAGTTTTAAACTTTCTCTTCCTCACAAAGGGCGTACCCAATTCACGAAGTACCCGACAGCACGCTTTCCAGCCGCGCGTGTCACTACATCTGAAGTCTCAGACGTCGGGAGCGCAAAGGCATTCGTTCCATAGAGCAGCCACAAGAGTGTGGCGCGAGCAAAATTTCCAAACATTGTATCTCTGAGTTTCAATGTTGGAAGCTATAATTGTGTTCACTCCCTAGCCGTTCATTGATACAAGGAGATTCTCTCAGTCTAATGGGCTTTTAATTCTTATACCTGCTGCATATGTGCTGGCCCTCCTTGGGGCATCATGTGCAATGAAATGCTTAGCCGCCCTTGATTTCATTATGTGACATTCTTGAGCATTGGTTGCCAATCGTTTCCATTGAAGCGATTGGCCTATTGCAACATAACAGTCTCCAAGCCATTGAAATGGTAACCCAAGGCGCCACATTGGCGGGCATCTGGAGTGGTATCTCGAGGAATAAGGGGTTGCTAGCGTTGCTCAAGGTGGTATGCAGAACGGAGATGAACCCGTTTCATGCCTGGCGCTAATGCTCCGAAGCCCCTCCTTCCATCAGCCAATGCGAGGCGTCGTCCGCGTGCCATTTCTTGCAAACTTATGTAACGTAGTAGAATGCAGATGATCTAGGTCGGTGGATGATAAGGCTGATACTGTAGCATTAAATGCTGTGAAACAGCATCTATATTAACGCGTTTAATCTGGTGACGGTTGTCTGTCTACAAGGGCTAGAGTCAATAGCCGAGTGCATTTGCATTCGGACTTGTAGTAGTGAATGAGCATGGGAAAGTAATCATAGATCTTGCGAACGTTCACTGTCATTCCATAATTCTCGATTCTTGTGTCTGTCGATGAGATTCAGAGGATGTTGAAATTGTGTTATTCATAAGTCGTCTTGCTATTGTACACAGGTTGCCTTGTGGCATTACCTTACTGCCTGCAACAAGAATGGTGCCTGCTGCAGGGGATAAATGAGGTTAGGAAAACGAAATTTGCCAATTCTGAAGGCAGTCAATTACAATCGTTTCTCTTGCTTCAAAGCAAACAGTCGGAATCTACATAATGTATCAGTGTCGCGTAAAGTCGGAAGAGCTCTCCGGACTTGTGCTTGCAGTATTGATGCCAACTCCGGTGCTGCTCGCACGGGCATGGCCACTGACACGGTTCATATTTCGCATCGATGACCTCTGATCCCCAATTGTGGTTGTGCGACGGTGTCCTGAGCTGCCCTTAGTAATCGGGGTGCTCCTTGGGCTGAGCACACTATGCCTAAGGTCTGAGCGGCGGATATGGGACACGTGTAGGATATTGTCCGAAGATGCCAAGGGGCTACTTGCTGAAGGACTACGCCTTATATTGGAGGGCTGCACCAGACTGTTCCGTTTCGAAAGTGCTGAATGTTTTATGGCTCCCCAGATTTGCTCCGTGTCATCGCCTACCGATAACGGCTGTTTTGAATTATTCATGGGAAGATCATCTCTGACTGTCTTCATTTCGGAAGTAGGCGTTTCAATGTGACCAGAAGATGTCCGCTTGTTCATTTGACTTGCTGATAAATCAGACAATGGTGACGGTTCCGATGACGACGATAATAGGCTTGTAAGCGGAGGTTCAGGATTTTCATTGGTTCGACGGGCTAGAAAGCCAGCTTTGTAGCGTTGAGCTGAGAGCGAACTCATCTTTGGCTGAATTGCTACTCTGATATGTGGAGTCGAAGAGACAGATAGGTTACGAGTGGGATCGCTTTGTACTCGCCCTAACATGGTCGGAGAAGGTTGTAGCTCTGTTTCAGAAGATGAACTTGGCTCCAACTGTGGTGGAGAAGATTCAACTTGACTTGGTGTCTTCTGATACTCGACAAGCTTGCCATCTCCTGCATCGTCTCGCCAGTGAACAGCGCGTTTGGTTGGTGTCTTGTGTCTTGGGGTAAAAGCGACTCCTCGTCGGGCAGTCCCGCCCAGAACACGTCGCTTTGGTGATGCTTTGAAGGGAGATGCGCCCAGATGTTCCGTGTTTGACATTGGCGCAATCGAAGGCTTTCTAGGAGATGGGCCCAGCAGAGAACTGGATTTGATTTTCTTTGGAGTTCCCGACCTAGTCGGTGGGAAAGCTCTTGCGATGGGGCGTAAGCCATCTGGTTTGATAAATTGAGTAGTTGCATCAGAGCATATTATCATCAATTTGTTGAGCATTCCCTTGGCAGCAATGACGGCGTCATGCTCCTCCATCGTAATGAGCTGATCGATCGTTGTTATCGTTTCGAAATTGGTCTTCAGGAGAACAGACATCATTTCTAGATCATCGTCCTTGTGGACATCTTGAACTTGCGAGTACACTTCACGCTCACCGCTAGCCTTGAGCATTTCTTTTTCCCGCTCGAGCATGGCGAAGTCTTTCGCGTCCGCGTCGCCCTCAAACGCTTGGAGCTGCTCAAGTCCAACGGATAGAGCTGTTTCGAGAGGGCGCTGCCAGTTGATTTTGGCCAAACACTGGTGATAATGATGTCTACTTTCCTCCAGCTCAACTAGAATTCCTTGGGCTGACTTGTGGACAGCCACCAGACTGCTGGGCATTTTCTCTTCTCTTTCTCCTCTTGCCACGCAGATGCTCTCAAATGTTGATAGCCAACATTGTACCAGAGCTATGCGCCTCTCGATCTGATGTAGTTTTCTCATGTGCTTGATGTTTTCTTGTTGCTCATTCCGGCAGTGCTCTGATGCAGTGTGTAATCGCGCAATTGCTTCTTGCATAATGTGGTTTTTCTTTTCCTCTTGTTTCCTAAATCTTGCAAAAGCAAGTGTCTCGTAATCCTTCTGCTGCGCCTTCAGCTCATTTATCATTCCCATCTGCTCGTCAATCTTCTTCAAGAAGTCTTTGACGTGGCGGTCCACATTGAATACATTTCGAGTAACCTTAGTTTGAATATTTTTGGCTCTGTTCGCGTAGCGAAGTGTATTCTGTGTCTCATCGTAGTGAATGCTCGAAGGACTGATGCAAACTATCATAACAGTCTTGCAGTTACCTCCCAAAGAGAACTTAAGCAACCGTGTCAACTTCGAATTTCGATAAGGGACGTGGTTGCGACGACGAGGATCGCAAAGAGCGTTAATGCAGCTGCCAAGGGCGAGCAGAGATTTATTAATGTTGGCACCTTCGGTAAGTCGCTCTCCTCGATTCTTTGTAGCACTGGCTCTTTCACTTCCGGCAAGATCGATGACACTGAGAGTGGCCATGGTATGTGGTTCGCTGATGCTGGCATTACGATCTTTCTGAGAGAGATTCACCTGGAGAACCGCATGAGAACGCGACGAAGTGGCATTTGCTTCCGTAGGTGACATTGTTCGATTCTCATTTCCACGGACAATCATGTCCATGACTTCTTGTACCTATAACGAGGTTAGATGATATGCCAAAATTCCTCATTGGAGTTTGATCCTACATTCTGAGGCCGATGACTAGAAAGTCCAGCGACGGAGACAGCTTGGCTGGCATCTTCACGCAGCATTAAACCCTGTTTGCTGTTTCCAGGAACAAGTAAGTCTCTGATAGTTTCGTTGTAAATCTCAAGATATGAGAGGGTTATCTCGGTTATCTTTTCATTCTGCACGTCTGAAATGCGTTCGAATAGCTCTTGCATTGTCAGAAAAATGATACCAGGTTGCTGAACGGTGCCGCTTTAAGGTGTCAGCTTAAATTATGCTTGACGGAGTGGGAGTTAATAATGACATACGTGATTGTGTGAGTTTTGCCGCAGCCTGTGGCGCCATATGCAAAGACAGTCGCATTGTATCCATCCATAAAACTATTCAAAAGTCCTTTGGTAGTTGATTCATATACGTCGCCCTGTGTGGTGTTCTCGTCGAAGACTCTATCAAAGGCGAAGGTCTGATCTTTGACGCGCTTACCAGTCGGCACAACCGACCTCGAGAACTTTTGCAGAGGATTATCTTCTGGAGGATCGAATATACTGGGCGACTTAGTCAAAACGTCTTTTTCAAGGCTCTGCGTAGAAATACTTACAGGCAACGCTCATCTACGACTTTGACAATGGGCCGAACATTTTTCTGCGAGAGTTTGACTACTGGAGCGCCGGCCAGAGACCCCTCACCAAAGAAGAGAGGGCCTTCGTCTTGTTTTGTGAGTTGCGCGGCCTCGCGGATTGTGAACGGTCTGACGCGAACAGCAACAGATATCGAGGAAGCACCGTCTGAAGAGGCCATGCTTGGTCCTCAACAGCAAAGTCAAGCCGCGGGAGGAGGAGGGCGAAGCAAGAGAGCAGTCTCCAGACCGAAAGCTTTGAAATGATTAAACAAGGATCGGACCAGTGGCCGCGCTCATACATTGCAGGTTGAAATGTGAAGGGACCACTAAACAATCTGCCGCCAGACCCTGACGTACTCGTCACCATGGCAACGGAAAAAGCAATACATGCGAGTGGCGTACTTCAGTGGTTTTTCTTTATATTTTGGTCTGCAATTTCGAATGACTGCACTCAACTTTGAATTGACCAGCTTGTGCAGTGAGAGTGTATTTGAGATATTGTCGCGGTGGGCATATTCGGGCATGTAATGCTGGATGGTCTCCTTCTCCTCTTCCAAAGACTAAGTAAGTTTACACCTCCAGGTCAGACACCATTCCTTCTTCTCCTTCAGCATGCGATGATGTGAGATCGTCATATGTTAACTGCACGACATCCCAATTTTCTCCCTCAATATCTTGCCCGTGACTGTCCTTTTCAGAAAATCGAAACGCCAGCTCGCACGCGTCGGACAATCCAGCACTCTTTGGATTAGCTTCAAGACCACCTGATTTTTTGCCTTTCCCTTTAGATATGCCCGGCCGCTGATTAGACTGATTCTCTTTGACCGCATCTTGATCGTTCTCATGGAAGGCGACATCCATATCTAATGGAGTCCATCCTCTTGCGTAGTTGGTTGGGTCAACTGGACTGGCCAGTAGGATATCCTCAGGCGCGTCTGGAATAGGCTTTGATGGGACTAGGTTTCCGTCCGGGTGTGTTAAGCGAAGGCACCTCAGAAGCTCAGATTTGATGCTCGAGAAAGAATCTAGTGGATCAACGTGGAGAATTACTGTCGTCTTGCCGTGTTTGAAGCGCATCGTCCATGTGCTAGGACTTGGTTGCGGAAGGGCCATTTTTGAGCTTCCAGTGCTATTGCGAGGTTAAGAACAGCGCAAAAGCCGACCTGTATAGCGATTTCAGCCGCTCTTATGCAGAGCACCTTACACCAGGACTCAAAGTAGAATAGATATGGACCCTGAATTTGTTCGCTCTTCTTGTCCGAGAAGAAGACTATATGTGAAAATGATTGGTGACAATATTGCGCCGCCTTATGCCAAGACTGCTCAATAAGCTTCCAGTTATGTGACTGCATGGTGTGTAATATATTACCAATAATGATCTTTCACCATCTGAATTATTAAAGCAAGATCTACATCTAAATAGAAGACAATTACCAAATGCTGCTCGGCATTTGATACGCCACCTTGTAAGCCTGGCAAGTGCCAAAATTCAAAAACTTATCGAGCCGTCTCAATGTGGACGGGCAAACTCTCACATCAGGAACCCTAATTTAAGCAGACATTCAGACCAAGGGCGATAACTCGAGGCGGATGGTCTGAACTTAGACATGTGTTCAGCAAAGTCTCCAAAGGTCTGCCTAGTCCAAATCTAGCAGAGGGCGAGGAAATGACGCCAATATAGGATGTTTTCGTCACAGTCTCTTGAAGAAAAAGGCTGCTTCGGCAAAAGTCAGATCGCAGGATTGTCCTTCAATAATACACCACTCCTACAACACTTTATACTACTCATTGAACAACAATTAATATACACATTCATCAACATTATCATTTAAACTTCATGCCTGTTACAAAGTTACACCTCGGCCTTCCGGGTGCTTGCAGACCTCTGGCTGTTACCAAATGGGCCCAACGGCTCTTTTTCTTTCTCTATAACCCTGGCACTTTGCTCAGCCATATCTTCAGTTGGGTGTCTAGAAGGACTCTCTGTCTGAGCAACAGGTGTCTCGGCGCGACTTTCAAAACGATGGGTTGGGTAAGGTTGTAGATCACGGGAGCTTGTAGAGAAGTGACTTACAATGGATGGATACTTGTCACTGTGGTTGCTGATTGAGCGGCCGCGGAGCGAGGGTCGCACGTTGCTGGTCGGGGTCTCCGCCTGTGGGCTCTCCGCATCTGAATCTGCCAGTTGACTATTCAATCCATTCAAGCCTCCTTCGATGTCTCGCACCAAACGGACGTATTCCTCTGGAACAAGTCCTGATTCTCCGCTCCTTGGGTCTTGCGCGACTAACCATCCCTGACCGTGCCGGTAGCTCACCCACAGAACTTGACCCTCAATTAGAGGAAGTTCATTTTCGTTCTCTCTTTCGAAATCAAACAAAGCAACAGCCTTGCCGTGCATTTCTTCGTCAGGAGAAGCAATAGTAAAAGAGTAGTCCCGTGAGTATCTTGAATCCCCTTCCATTTCTTCATTCTCGTCCGGAGATGGCGGCTCCTCATGCTCATGTAACGCGATGTAGTTGGAATTTTGCGATTGTCGCCAACCGGGTATCCGCGGTGGACAGTCTATAAACTCTCCTCCGGGGCCATCTGCTACGCCTTCATCAATGTGATCGACATAGAAGACCTGACCTCCTTCCGGATTCACTCCAGCATATGATGTACGCCGGCCTTGTGAGGCGCTGCTCTCACCTCGACGGCGTGAAAGATCAACCTCACTTGTAGATGCGCGCCCCTTTTTTTGGCGAGAGCTAGTAACAATAGGACTGTGCAAATCATCGTCTTCGCTGTACGGGGGACCTTCTCGATATGATGTGGCAGGCAATTGTGGTCCAACTCCTAACGCAGCATCTGCGCTGCTTGGCTCCTGTATCGGCCATGCAACGCGTGACCATAAGGTAGTGGGTTGAGGATCGGAGAGTCGACGCTGAAACTCGCTCGCGGGAGTTGAAATACCGGAGGGATCTTCTGGAGGTGGCCCATAGTGCATTGGGTGCGTGATAGCATATGCGAAGTCACGGACGAGGCTATAGTCTGGGCTGGAATGAAAAGTAGGGAATACGGTGGACTGAGGACGAGATCGTGGAGATGCTGTTGAGATTGCGGATAGCCTCTTGCTAGACCACGAAGAGACTCTCTGTGAGCTCGAGCGGCGCATATTTGAAGTTGTGTTGATCGGTGGTAAATTTGATAGATTGATGCTCATCAAAGGAGCACGGTCTGGTAGGCTCGCTAATGATGGTCTGACATGACTGCTTGACCGCGAACGACTGATTCCTGATAGAGAAGACCTTGCTCGACCGTCGGTATCAGCGCTGTGCGCTATGTTGTTCTCCGCTTCTCGAACCTCCATGTTATTCTGATGCGCAGAAATGATCAAGACCGATATGCCATACAGATCCTATTCTCGACGAAGCCCGGCTACGTTTAAGGACGAGCGGAGAAAAAGATGAAATGCTCTAGGGTGCAGAAGTTGATCAAATCACACAGTGTATCGTCTGAATTGGTTGTGAATCAAGTGGGATCGAGTGAAGCGCGAAGGAAGTGTGATAGAAGCGCGAGAGACAGATTGGCGTAGATGGTTGAACTGTAAGATGTAGAGCAAGAATGCGCCGAGGAAGATATAGACGTCTGCTTTGTGGTCTCAGCGCCAGAAATGAAATGCAACATACGCCAAAGCCCAGATACATACAAGCCTCAGAAGTGGTCAACCTTCTAGTGGGGTTGACATGCCAGTCGGCAAGCGCGTGCTTTAATTCCAGAGCCTCGAGTATGCGGCGGGTTCTATTTTTAGCGGAAGCTGTATTCCCAAAGATCCGAGAGTCGCAGTAAGGGTCACGAAAAGGACTTAATGCAAAGGGAATGTTGATTTGGTAAAAGTGTTTAACAGGAGCTGACAGGAAGGGTGCGCGCGCGCGAAATTGAGATTCAAAGGGTTCCCTGTTGATTGTACCACTTCGCCAACTGTGTTCAATGCTAGGGTATCTTTTGATTTGCTGGGACGTCGGCCACGAGTGTTTCAGCGTTCACGCTAATAATTGTAGCGGCCACGACCGACTGTTACCTTTGGCGACCCTGCTTAGAAATTGGCACGTGCTTACAAGCGTCTATAGTAAAGTTCTTTTCGTACCAACGGGGGCTCGTGCAAGCTTGTCGTGTACAGATGATACACTTTTCGCATCAGATCTTTACTGGTTGCCTGAAATGGATAGTCGTGCATAGGTTAGTACGTACGAAAGTTTGATATTTTCCTTTTCTGCTCTCATGATAGGGCGCTAAGGCACATGAAGATACCGACACATATTGGAGCTGTCTGACCTCCCTTTGGAATGCAGAGAGATCTTAAAATTACGCAAAACTTTCTGAAGCCTGCCCTTTGAAACTCATGAATCAGACATGATTTTGTAATGGCGAAATGCTGACCTTTCCATGCAGTTAATTTTGGTCGTGACAAGATGTCAAATGATCCTCGATTAATACGGACTCGCCAGCTGGGCACGCCCAGCAAGACGCCTCCTCCACCACCGCCACCGCCGCCGCCGCGGACTGAAGCGTCCTTGGACACTTCGACACCGCAAGTCACAAGTCTCAAGGATGTAGAATTGCCTGAGGAGAGCTATAGGTTGAAATTTTGCACCGTCTGTGCGAGCAACAACAACCGTTCGATGGAAGGACATCTGCGACTAGCTGCAGCGAACTTCCCAGTAATATCTTTTGGCACAGGATCGTTGGTCCGTCTTCCAGGTCCAAGCATCCACCAACCAAATGTTTATAATTTCAACACATCGTCTTACGACACTATGTATAGCGAGCTTGACGCAAAGGATCCACGTCTCTATCGCGCTAATGGCATCTTAAATATGCTTGAGCGCAACAAGAGCATAAAGTGGGGACCAGAACGTTTCCAAGACTGGAAAATCGGCTCTCCTCGTGTTGCCAAACACTCGTCAGACCATGGTAGTCAAGGCTCGGAAGCGGGAACTGTCGACGTGATCATAACTTGCGAGGAGCGGTGCTGGGATGCCGTTGTCGATGATTTGTTGACTCGTGGAAGCCCACTTAACCATCCAGTCCATGTTTTCAACGTAGATATCAAAGACAGCCACGAAGAAGCCCTTGTTGGCGGTAAAGGTACAGCATTATATCTGCTTGATAAATCCAAGCTCTTGTATGTGTGAATGTACAGAGCTGACTCTGATGTGTACAGCTATCGTTGACCTAGCTGAGCATCTGAATGAGGCTGCTAACAGG
Source organism: Erythroxylum mucronatum (assembly GCA_027563825.1). Classification (NCBI taxonomy): domain Eukaryota; kingdom Viridiplantae; phylum Streptophyta; class Magnoliopsida; order Malpighiales; family Erythroxylaceae; genus Erythroxylum; species Erythroxylum mucronatum. Next base: position 162,167 of record JAOSBP010157656.1, read on the forward strand.
GAGCGCTGGCTGCAGAGCACTGGGCCTCAAGATGGTGATAGCACTTCAACCCAGAAAGGATTCGATGACCATGTCCCAGAGATTCTCGCTGAATGGCAACTAAGATGGCCTCAATTTCCGGCGTTGTGGACACTTGCATGGCTATGATTCTCGTCTCACGGCTTGTTAAGGACAACATCGATGTTTATATCAATCCACCAACCAATACTCCTATACTACATGTCTCAAAGCATCAAACGCTTGCAAAAGGTCTGCTTGCAGGTCTTGCACCTCTTCTACTCCAATACTCACCCGGAGAATACGAGGATCGACATTCGCATCGCTCATGCGCCGCCATTCAATAAGGCTTTCCACGCCGCCGAGGCTTGTTGCATGGTGAAATAATTTGAGCTTGGATGGGAGCAACCGCGCCCCATATTCAGACTTCATCCAGATTGCAAAAACAGGACCATGCCCATTGGGCATCTGCTTCCTGATCCAGTCCATATCGCTCTTTTGTAGTGAAGAGTGTTGTAGTCTTTCCACCAATGCTCGAACGGGACTGCTTTCTTCCGCGGATGAGTCGATACACGAGCTCAGCCATTGTACAAGCTGCGTCGCAGATCGACTCTGACGCTGAATTCGCAACTGAAGCGTACGAATAGATCTTGAACCAAGCCATCCCTCAAAGCTGCCCATTACACTGCCAAGGAAAACTCTTTCTTGCCATAACTGGAGCCACTGTTTCCAACCCTCACTGCCAGGGCGAGTTGCAACCACACCACAAAGCATGTCAGAATGACCACCAAAGTACTTAGTACCAGAATGTATGACAAAATCAGCTCCATGAGCAAAGGGATCTTGAATTCCAGGGGGACCGAATGTTGCGTCCACCGTCAAGAAAGCCCCGCGCGCATGGGCAAGGTCTGCAAATTTCTGGATATTGTATGCTTCACCGGTGGGATTGATAGGCGTCTCCATATGCACCACGTCACCTTTACCAAGACCGATGGCATCCCAAGAATTGACATTATGAATGTCTACTCGTTTTAAACCGGTCAATTTTTGGTGAATACCAAGAACGCCATGTACGCCATGGTACCCATCACCAATGGCAATGCATTTAGGGTTCAGGAAAACTACTAGTGCATGGAAGGCACTCAGACCCGAAGAGTAAGTAATCGCATGGCCATTGAGTAGAGACGAGAGTATTGTCTCAAATCGTGTTGTATTGGGAGCTGATGAGCGCGAATAGATATGCTGTATTGGTACAGTCGAGCCCTCCTCTAGCCGCTATGAGAGTAAATTAGGAGTCAGTCTGGACCAAAAAGCGACGATATTTCCAAGCGCGTTACCTTGACGTCTGAGAAAGGTTTGAGTTTAGCAGGATCGGAATTGTACCGAAATGTTGTTGACACGTGAAGGGCAGGAGCAACATCAGGACTGGTATTGAGCTCATCGTCTGCGTGCATTCCTCGAGTAGACAGCGAATAGTCCGACAAAGCATTCGTTGGACTCTCACCAATCTCTTGCAAAATTGCCTCCATAGTGGCAGACTGCGACTGAGGCCCAATTACAAGCTATTTCTATCTACTTGTAACTGGCTTTGCTTGAGATTGACGGTATCGTAGGCCCTGGTATAATAACTTGTACTGAAGTGTTTGAAGTGGGACACTTTCTAGCAGAGGTAGCGCAGCAGATACGTGGGGCACGCCAAGGAAAATCGCCACTTCCTAAACAGTGGGTTACGAAAGCGAAACTTTACACATGTAGAAGAGGCGCTCCAGATTCGATTATTGTTATGGAAAATCAAGTTTGTTTTCAATCAAAGATAAACAAAGTGGTGCAGTTGGTCAATGTAAACACTCTCTTCTCAATCAAGTTCAGAATCTGGACCACAAAACCATTGACCCTATCAACAGGCTTAGATAGCCAAGCACATTTCTGATGACTTTTAGCATATTACCTATGAGGATTTTCATTGTGACCTGTCCAACGTCTATTCATTGCCTATCCATTGATTTTTTTGTACCTGCGTCAAGGCATATGTTCGTGATCGACTGTTGTAATTACAGAAGCTATGTAAGCCCGTTATTGTTGTGGGATCACAGAGGATTGACCTTGACTTTTGGGCCTTCAAAAAGACCTTCGTAACCCGGAATTGCTGTACTTGCAGTATTCCCAAGTCCGTAGCTGCTGACCAACCTCCCCGCTGGAGTTTCGTTGAAGTCTTTGCAGAAGGCAACCTCAATGCCAGCGTATCGACCATCTGCTTTAATCTTCTCAGTCTCGTTCGAACATTTCTTGGAGAAAGCCTTGGTCTTCCCAGTGGCCCAGTGTTTAAAAGCATCGACAACTTTGATCGCGACAGCAACAGATGCAAATACAACTGTGCATTCTCCAGGATTATAGAAATGCCATAACTCTATCAGTTCATGGCTACCGACTAATCTTAGAATGTCACGCTTGAAGGTCGTGATTGGGACGGAATGGAACAAGCGTGCGCGAGCCCATTTGACTCTTCGGCGTGCCATATGGGGCGGTAACATTTTCGCAAAAATATTCGCGTGACTAGATACTGGATATGGATTGCCTAGCTGCAACACAGCATTATGTGCATCGCTTTGATACTTGTTGCGAAGTCCTTTATTCTGTGAAGTCTCTGGAGTTGGGAACTGCTCGTTATCAGCACACTCTTGAAACGTCACAGAACATTCATTTGAGAGCAAAAATTCCTTTGCGTGGGTCGAAAACTGAAAGATAATACAAGCAGATAATCCAGGGAGGTGCTCCGCGACATCTTTCTCCAAGGAGAGAGAGAAAAGTGGCCCGCTGGTTATATTTCGTGAGACTTGCAAAGCAGTATACGAAGTCGGAAGATTGAGAAGCCATACAACGCGCAGCTGGCCCTCGAAGGTCTCCTTTCCATCGCGATCAAATCCGTACGACAGTCGCGACACTGGAGCGCATTTGGTGGCTGACTGGGCCTGACCAGCCACTGGTAAAGCTTGCGCAGCTCGCGGAGCTTGAACTAGATTGAATTTGGAATCTAATCTGGTCACCGGATGTGTGCCATCTGTAAGTGCTGCAACGCGCGCCCAGGTTCCATTGGGCCGGTTTGCCTTGACTCCTTGATTTCGAGTTTGAATTGTCAGGAAAGAGTCAGCATCATCCGTTATCAGATCTTGTTGGTCATTTTGACTGAAAATCTCGTAGCCTTTGAGGGTGCAAGATGAGTGAATTGGCAATTTCCAGTCCTGGATCTGCGCGAGATTATTTGACAAGCTTGGGGAATCTGTATTTAATAGTGGAGAAGCCACTATTCTGTCGTGTTCCAAATTCTCATGGTTTAAAGTCATGTTCGAGAAGCGCATATGCGTGCTCCCGGGATAATGCTCCCAATTCCAGTCATTAGAGACGGAGCTGCTGACAGCTTTGGAATTTCCAGGCTGATTTGGTCTGATATTCGTAGTGTCCTCAAGAACTGACATTGCAGGACTCGTTACATGGACCAGATCGTTCATAGCTGTATTGAAATCGGCTCTGCTTCTGGATTGTCTTCTGTCACAGTCGATGGGGACAATGGCTTCAATGTGTGACGTCGGCTTGCCCTGCCCAACAGCCCCAAATTCAGTCGACGATTTTGTCGTGATTAAACACATATCAGCTGAAGCCAAACAGTTCTGATTTGGGGCTAATGCGTTGACTTGATCAGGGGAACCCAATCTGGCCGCTGTGCCAAAAGGAATGGTTTTATCTAGGAAAATGGTCAGCAATCAGGTTCGAAGAAGGTGGGCTGGGTAAAGACCAGCAACATTACCAGTTTGAGCTTGGAACTTTGAGCCCAATAACGTTCTATCAACCAGTCCAGGATATGACGGCGCCAGCCTCTTCACTACATCATTATAGAAGTCTTGACTCAAAGGCAGTAAGTCACGAGCCTCAGACCTGCAAATGCCTGCTAGAGATTGGTATTTGTCTGACTTGATGTGATGTGCAAAGATGTATGAAATTCTTTCATGGTAGAAGGATCGCAGTTCATGTGACGCCGTAGGATCGACAACACGTAACTAAAAGGTTAGTGTAAGTGCACGTAAGTGAAATGCAGTCTTGGGAATACCTGCTCAATGGCCAGTTGCAGAAATAAGAGAGCTCGACTGTAGTTAAGTTCAAGGTCCGAATCAATTCTCTCTGCAGACATTGAGAGTTGGTATGCATATAGCAATTTACGAGTGCTCTTATCGCGTAACGATGGCAGTAAGATGCCTAGCTTTACTGATTCGTAGACGTGAAGCAAATTTTGAACAGCCCAATTAAAGCAAAACCTTGCGTAGACAAGTTTTCCAATAGGCAAGACCGCGGAAAGCTGCGAAGTAGATACAAACGAGATCTCTCGAGAGCTCTGCAAGATTCCAGGGTCCACAGTAAGTAGGATAAATAAGGAGCAAACAGCGTGAGATTGTTTGCAAACGAAGACAAGACTGAGCATCTTAGCGTGTCTCAACACCAGGGCAGGGAGGGATGTGCATATGCAAGCTGTTACATTAATTTTTTATTCTAAGCGGCATCTACATGTCACATTTAATTGTACCTCAAATCCCTGAAAGATTCGAGACGGTTTTTCTTTCTCGCCCAATCATTCAGCCGCATCGCTGAGACATTCGCCTACAATGCCTGCACGGCAAGCATATATTTCCACGGAATCGTTGATGTTTGTCCGTTTGCTTGATCATATTCGCTTATATTCTGCTGCGAGATTTGGCTTGATTCTTTTGCGATGCCATACAGGCAGGACAAACAAAGATTTAATGGCGACATCTTCTTGAACTGCAATCTTCATGAACTCCTAAATCAAATCTGTCTCCTGAATATGCATTTTGAATCTATTAATGGAGATTTGGGTAGCTGATTGGACTGGAAGGATGAGATCTTTAGTTCCACTACAAAATATCAGTGTCTGCAGCAAAAATTGTTACAGCACTTACGCATGCCTCTTGCGTAAGCCATCATCACTGGCATGCACTTTAGAATTTCGTAAAATTCTTTAGCCAACCGGATATCCACTCGATTATGGCAGTTTTTTTGAGCTTTACGCTGGTTGGAATTGGTTGTCAATTTTTGAAGAACTTCGAAGTACTATGTACCACGATAACAAAGATTGGTGTCTGCTGAAATGCTCTATGCATTTCAAGATCTGCATTGAGTTTGTTAGCAACGCCTGGAATATAATAATACTACAGAGTATTGAGATACAACCTTCACTTCGCTTTGAAATAGAGGCCTGGGAGAGGTCTACGTAGAGTTATTCCTAGGGAGATTACTGTACTAGAAGTAAACCTAGATACATGTGAGTATCACTGCAATACATAATAAGGCCTTAATCATGAGGCACATATGTGTACAGGGGGTGACAGACTGGTCTCTATCATTGAGTTGACCTCATGATCTTATCGCGTTTTAGTGATGTGTGAGCAAATGCTCAGATGATACTGTTAATGTCAGAAAGCCTGCATTTTTCCACATGGTACAGCAATTCTGACCAAGCTGACTCGCATGCACATTTGAAGACATGTTCAAACTGAATTTGGACTGCCAGCGCCAGAAACAAACGCAGGAGTTACCTGCAACTCCAATTACCCCGACTCAGTCTTCTTAAAACAGGTAATCGTATTAGCGAGGTGACTAAATTGCTGATGAAAGATAGCTGTTCTTGTCTTGTGATTTGGTGACCAAGCTGATGAGAATGAAGCGTGGGAGAGAGGCAAAAGCAGCGTAGCTTTTGAGCCACTGTAGGCCTTTCTATGACTTTCATAGAGCCGAAATACTCTCCGGTAGTGAAAGCCTCTTGCTTAAGTCCATTTGAGTGTCAAGTTACGAAATTTTGAAAATGGCACCTTCAAAACAGAATTGGGCGTGCCATTTGCCACCTACGCTTGAAGATGCTTGCAAAATAGGCAGCTTTTGGTCGAGTTTTCTCGCATCTTTATTGTAAATCGAAAAATTGATGTTCTTATGAGGCACATAATAATATGGTACTAGATAAGATCCCCCATCTGCTGCGTTTGACTGGGTGGAGCAGCTGGCTGACCCCATAAACCTGCATTTGCCTTCTGTTTGTTGAGGTCTGCCAAAGTCGCCTTGGGAGCACCGGCAGCTTTCTTCACGCCACCAATAGCAAGCGATGCAAACGGGTCCGGCTTCGCTGCTGACTTTTCAGATGAGGTTGGCTGAGTTGAAATGGATGGACCACGATGGTGAGCTTGTTGAGGTTGCGTGGCTTGTGCTGATGATCCGGATCCACTTGCAATTGAACCGAAGTAATTGGGTTGAGCCGCTTGGAAGCCTGAAGATTGTACTTGACTCGCTACGCTGGTCAAAGCAGGAGACGTGGTACTCTGCGGAGACGTCATATGGAAGGCGGGGAAATTTGCATTGGACATGCCCTTGTTTGGTGGAGGCGGGATGGCAGAGAGTGAGCTGTTACTGTTGACAGAATGAGAGAATGCTGCAGGTTTTGCTGTAACCCCAGTTACAGGCGTTGCAGATTGAAAGTCGTCGAAATCATCGTCGTCATTTACCGCAGTTGAAAGACCACCAAGAGAGTCTGCACCACTTGCAGCAGATTTTGAGTTTGCCGTCACTGCTGAAGGCTTGGACAGATCTTCATCTCCAAAGTCAAACAGATCAACCTCTGGCTCTTTCGGTTTAGGAGGTTCGGATTTTGCGGTTGTTCGTTTTGCGGCAATTGCTTCTGGCTTTCGCCTCGAGGCCGACGTATTGCCTTCGTCGTATTCGTCATACTCTTCAAAGCGATCTCGACGACTTGGACCTTCATTAAAATCGTTTGACTCACCGCCAAAACCTCCGCCATCGCCATATACACCTCCACTGTAGCCACCATAACCTCTGTTGCCAGGTCCCGTCTCGCTACCAAAGCCGCCATACCGCGAGCCGCTGCCTCCTCCAGTGCCAGCGCCACCTTCCACACCGCCATATTTGTTGCGTGTCGAACGAGCCTTTTTACGTTCTGCGCGAATGCGCTCGACATCTCCAAGGAGTTCAGCGAGTTCTTTGGCTCGATTCCTAACATTTATGCCTTGATCTTTTCCGTTGTGATCGATAAAATGGAACTGACGAAGCATTTTGAGTAAGCTGAGATGACTTCGCGCATCATCAATCACACGCTCTGAACCATTCTTGACAAGGAATTCGAGCAGCTGCAGAGCTTTATAAATTTGACGCCATTCCTCGGCGGCCTTTTCAGTAAAACGTTTGTAAATCATTGGCATTATTTCGTTGAGCTGTGCATAATTGAACGTGCCATTTGCAATTTCCTGCATCGTTGTGGTGGAAGAACCCCAAGGCTCATTATTCGTGGCTTCTCGCACCTGTGGACCCCAGTAAGTTTAACGAAGAGGCTTCTTATGCTGGCAATCGGCTCACCTTGGCTTCCATTTCTGTATAGTTCATGACAGCATTTTGAGCCTTGCGGAAGCCAGCTTTGATGTCGTACAGAGTGAGATTGCTCACTTGGTTCTTGAGGCTATCAAAATCCATTATGCCGACAAGGTGACTGCGAATCTGTATCGTGGAGGACAGGAATTTAAGACGAGGTGGCGGTCAATTGAGATGACGCTGCGGTCGCTTTAGAACAAGAAATTAAATCGCGGCTTTCGCCTTCTAGAATTTGGCTTGGCAATTTCCTGATGAATCTAGTCTTGGCATCACGTGTCTGAAAAGGGGCTTTAAGTTGCGCATGATGTGTGGACTTAACATCCATTTCCCATCAACATAAACAATATATTATTGTGGATCATCGTGAGCTTCTCTTCACAAGATATTTTATTACTGGACGAAATGTAAGTCAAATGATAAAGGACTACACGAAGCCCAATGTCCTTGGAATGAGCCGTTAAACATTCGAATCTGTCAAACAGCTGGGTGCTATTATAAGACCCAGTATTGTCAGTTCCTTCTTTTTGCAGTACGCATGTCAGGCTCTTGTGCCAAAATCAAATTATTTTACTGCAGTTTCCAGCTGTGACACTACATATCATTGATAAATAGACGAAGAGCTGACCATTGTACAGCGTTGCTTCCGAAGCCGGAACTTTCCATTGACGCAATTGCAGCTGCCCCACCTTCAGCAAAATGCTCTTACAGCCCCGCCCCACCATTCGCCTTCTTTCACCTTTCACTAAACTACAACAATCTCACTCTAAGCGTTCGTTCACTTCTACAAAACCGAAAATGGTGATTAAAGTGTTCTTTGATGTCGATTACCCTGGGTAAGCATATAGTTGATCTGTCTCAAGCGCATTTCACTGACAGGACAACAGACGGGGCGACAGTGAGTCTTTACGTATGACTTGTGGCATGATCCAAGATTGATGAATTCTCTTCGCAGAGTCTGGACGCATCAACTTCGAACTTTTTGACGATGTGAGATCAAATGAAAATCTAATCATAGCCACACGCACTGACAGAATAACAGGTAGTTCCAAAGACCGCCGAGAACTTCCGCGCTTTGTGCACTGGTGAAAAGGGCTTTGGCTACCAGGGCTCTGGTTTCCACCGTGTCATTCCCAAGTTCATGCTTCAAGGCGGCGACTTCACTCGTGGCAATGTGCGTAATAATTCAACGATTCAATGAACGGTGCTACCGTGGCCAAGTGCCTATCACTGTAGCCTTTGACGAGGTTGTCTTCCTCAAAACCTCTGGCTAATATATTGTGTCTATAATAGGGAACTGGCGGCAAGTCAATCTACGGTGAGAAGTTCGCCGATGAGAACTTCAAGTTGAAGCACTCGGAGCCATATCTGCTGTCTATGGCTAATGCTGGACCCAACACGTAGGTCATCCTATTGGCAAAGCTTGCATTAATATCTGGTACAGCGGTATTGACTACAATGTAGTAATGGTTCTCAATTCTTCGTCACGACCGTTGTCACATCCTGGCTTGATGGCAAACATGTTGTCTTCGGCAAAGTTAGTGACGAAGAGAGCAAAAAGGTTGTACAGGCCATTGAGCAACTCGGGTCTCAGTCAGGCAAGGTGGCAGCCCCGGTCACTATTGTCAAGTCTGGCGTGAACTAGAATTGTCTCGGCGGTGCTAATGCTCTGCAAGCTGCCAAGATCTAGATCTTGAAGGGACGAGATGACATCAAAGCAAAAGTTTGGCAGTGTGTGAATAGATTTCGGACAGTTTGATAATGGCAGAAACTATCATTGTCCTTTCATTTCCCTAGAAATTTCTTGTCATCGTATATTCTCGTCTGATATCTTGCCATAAGAATAAATAATGCCTTGGTAGAGTGAAGAATTTCCTTCTAGAGGCCAGCACCAAACATCAAATTGGCAGTATTGGGTTGATCGCCTCCGTCATAAGGAAATCCTTCCATATCACCATCCAACATCCAAGTCAGAGGGTCGAAAACTTCGTAATTCAGATCACCAAATTGCCCCACCTCTGCACCAGTCATTGCCGTAGATGGCAGTGCTTCATTTCTCCCAGGTGGAATAGTGGAAGCTGGAGCTTCAGCCGCACTACCAACCGTTCCTGAGCCGCTAAAACCTTGTGCTGGCCCAGGCTCAATAGCTGGAGCTTTGCTTGCCGTTCCATTCTGATTGGGACTTTCTACGTCAACTCTCGGAGGTAAAGATTCTGGGTCCGTCGGGTTCTGGACTGCACGCTCAAGATTTGCCAGAGCGTGGAGGTCTTTGAATTGGAACTCTTCACGCCACCGCCATACACTGTCAAACAAGAGAGACATACTCATGCGGCAGCGAACTTTGAGAGCCAGGCTGTCATCAACGGTGCCGTTATTATTGTGCTGGACAGGTCTCCGCCAAAGTTGTGCAAGGACTTCCGCAAGTCTTCCTGGTAGATCATTATTCGCAACTGAAATAGCTCGAATGGCACGAATCGTCGCATTGAACAGAGTGCGTGCCTGTTCTGCCTCAATGTGTTGAACGAAAAAACTATTGAGAAGTTTTAACAGGGTAAAACCCCCAGCCAGTAACATCTGCATCAAATATGCCCCTCCGTATGGTAAAGTTGGCAAGTCTGTGCTTCCAGTCAATGTAGGGAAAGAAGGTGATGAACTGGATGCAGTTGGCGAAAGCAGCCCTCCACTAAGAGGGCCAGAGAGGGCGGCTGGTGCATTGAGCTCAAGTGCCGCTGTCAGAAACTTTTTCGTTGCCAGAAACAATTCCATGAGGTCATCCTTGTAATTAGGAGCTTGCCAATCATCAAAGAATACAGAAAGACGTAAATGAATTCCGGCTGCGAGGAGATGAAGCTGGATAATTGGAGAGCTGAGGTGCTCAATCTTACGCTGTAGCTCGTAGTACTCTCCTTCTAGGAGAGACATGTAAGCACTCCGCTGCTCTGACTCTGTAATGCCAATATCATTGGTGCGATTGTTATAAAACTTTTGCGATATTTTGTTGCAGAAGCGCTCAATCTGTAAGCGCCAATAGAGATCGCCAGGTAGGGAAGTTGACGTTGCAGCAGAATTCAATGGGCTCTCGGTCAATGAGCTCAATGTCCAATCGTAAATAGATTTGGGTGGCTGACCGTAGCCTGTCGAGATAGCTTGAGAAACTATGTTGCAAGAAGCCCAGGTTCTGATCCGGTCCCCAACCTCATCCTCTCGCAGCTCCATTTTTATCCTAGTAAAGTCTTGAGTATGACTTGGTCTGTGCAGGCCAGTTTGCAATGCGAGCTGCATCATAAGACCTGCAAACATAAAGGTCGGGTCTGTTGAGGTTGACTTGGTTGGTAAAGGCCAGGTGCATAATAAACAGAATGCCTTTACTACGTGATAGTTTTGTGGGACTTGAGCAACAGTTTGCCATGTCAGAGAGCTGAGAGATCCTGATAAGCCTGTGAGTAGCGTCGTATCCTCGTGATATCGTCTAGCTGCAACAGCTATGATTGTCCAGAACAGTAAGGGAGATGTTCTGCGGTAAAATTCCCATGGTTGTCCGGGATCGAGGACCGGAAGAAAAGGATGATAGAATGTGAAATAAGCCTGAAACAAGTCTTCTATCTTATCATGTTTGAGGGTAACAGAGCCGAGAGATTCGGAGTCTGATTTTGCCGAGCCACGTCCTCTTGGAGTCGAAGTAGAATTTCTCAAGTCCAGCAGAGACCCCGCTGCTCCTTGATGCAGAGCAGTTAAGGGATCCTTCGCCAGGAGCTGAGCATTGGATAGACCACTATCTATGCTGCTGTTGCCAGTCTCCTTGTCAGCGATACGCTTGCGTAAGTCTTGAATTTCGCGCTCCATTTCAGCATTCCTGCTGCGCTTGCCGATGCGCCTGAAGTTCGCGTCAATTCGACACTCAAGATTTAGTCTCCTGCATCTAGAGCAGTTTCTATATGGCTCGACTTGTACATCGCATCGCAACTGCGTTGTGTCAATATATGATCAGGCCTGAAGATAGGGAAACTTCACAAACTTTTTGTTGCCTGCATTCATTGCAAGCCCTTTTCATAGGTGAGGGCCGCAACTGTGTTCCGTTCAAGCCATTCATTGTACTCGATGTAGGCTCCGCCATGTGAGATGATGCTTCGACCTCGTTGGAGGATCGCTTTCTTTTACTACCATGGCTTGCGCCGACCACTGGCGCAGCGACTGGATGTTGTACGATGTTTGTATTATTGCTGGTATTCGCGCTATGAACGGGCAGTGCCATTCAAGGGTAATCGGTAGCTTTAGAAGGGGGAAAAGCGTGATCGCTAGGGCGATAGCAGCCGACGTCTTTTGACATAAAGCATGAGGATTGTGGCTGAATGCGATGAAGGGGAGTTAAATCTACGTATTGGTCAGAAGGGGAGAAACATGCGTCCCTGTTGCGAGCGGTTGAGACCAACAATGTCGAAGTCTTCGGTTTTGTCAATTTTTACCGATGCGAGTATTAATATCGCAGTTTGTCCAAATGAGTCAGTCAACGTGGTTGATGTTTTCTCTAACAGTAAGTTCGTCACCACAAGCTAAGCTTGAATCAGAGGGAAAATCATATCACGTGATCCAATTTGACCATGCTCACCTTAGTAGTGAGATATTTGGTAATAATCCTCGAAGGCTGGTCACGAAGAATCACGGATTCATGAGCAGAGGGGAAATTATGTCTGGCCGAGCGAATCAACGAAAAGAGTCAAATAATGATTTGGAAATGCTCCTCGTTTTTGTCTTGAAAAATCATAGACAACATTCTGCGCCTCTTCTCAAAGCCTATGTAGAAAACTTTTGACCCAGCAGCCGCCGCATTTTATTAACGCCTCTTAGACTGGGATTCTTTAAGAACTTTCTTGACAATCTTTTGCTCCTCAATCAGGAATGCCCTTGTGACCCGGTCCTTGACACAATTTGCACACCTCGAGCCTCCATATGCGCGCTGGACAGTCTTCTTTGGTCGAGAAATTTGGGAGTACTGACGTGGGCGGAGAGCAGGAATGCTGAATCTGATTAGTATCTCTGTGGTTCATCGCGATCGGAATCGATTACCCTTGAAGAGGTTGGTGGCAGTCACCTGGAATTAAAGGTAAGCTAAATTCTGCAATCAATTTAAACAGGAAACACATACCACAGGCAGGCTTTGATGGCTTCTTGTACACGGAAATCAGGCGAAGCTACATTTTGGTGAGCTAATTGCACAATAAGGATTCGTTCCTAATATTCGAACCTTGTTGCCTGGAGTCTTGACCACACGGTGCTTGTTATTCTTGGTGTTGTAGGAAGTCCGCTTGCGCTATAATCTAAGTCAGCAAACTTGCTAATGCTGAATTTCTCGAATGTGCTTTTGAGTGTTTCGCAATAATGAAAAGTATGAAGCGACGTACGTATGTGAGACGGTTGTCGGAGCGAGCCATGGCGACGTATCTCGTAAGTGCTATTACTGGTAATGTTAGAGGTTGCAGGTACTCGATCTTGGTTTAAGCGCAGCCTACATGTACAATTCGACTGCAAAAACGCTGTATATCAAATCAGCAAGTCTTCGGTTTTGCGTGTACGGCGAAGTTGTGTGGCTTGGCGTTCCGGCTCGGATCAACGAATTGACCGAGAATGACATGCCGTTGCCGTCGCCTCTGAAACTTCCTGTCGATCTGCTAAAACATAACTCCATAGAGCAGCACTCCGCGTATTGTGTGTTATGAAGCTAGCATGATATGTAGATTGCTGTTATGCTTCTCTATCATCCGCTAATGAGCTCCCAGAAGCGCATGATATAGACAGTCTATGTTGACTTGCAGTTTATTCCGCGATCTAGCATAGCTGAAATCATGTCGAATCGAGCACCTCCGCCACCACCACCGCCTGGTTGGAGTTCAACAACCTCTCCGATGGCGTCGCAGCCACCTCCACCTCCCGGTTATAATCCTTCGTACGATCCTCATGCAGCGAAATTTGCGTTGAAGAAGAAAGAATGGCTCAAGTTCCAGAAACAACGATTCGGGGAGAAAAGAAGAGGCGGATTTGTTGAGACTCAGAAGGCCGATATGCCTCCTGAGCACCTTCGCAAGATTGTCAAGGACATCGGTGACGTTTCACAGAAAAAGTTCAGCAGCGACAAACGGAGCTATTTGGGGGCTCTGAAATATATGCCGCATGCTGTTCTCAAGCTACTGGAGAATATGCCCATGCCTTGGGAGTCGACCCGTGAAGTCAAGGTTTTATACCATGTGAATGGTTGTCTGACACTGGTAAACGAAAATCCTCGGGTAATCGAACCAGTATTTCATGCTCAATGGGCAACAATGTGGGTTGTAATGCGGAGAGAAAAGAGTGACAGGAGGCATTTCAAGCGCATGCGCTTCCCGCCCTTTGACGACGAGGAACCTCCTCTTTCTTGGACCGAAAATATTGAGGACGTGGAGCCAATGGAACCCATACAGATGGAGCTGGATGAGGACGAAGATAGCCCAGTTTACGATTGGTTCTACGATCATCAACCTCTGTCAGAAACGTCATATGTCAACGGACCAAGCTATAAGACGTGGAACCTGGATATTCGACAAATGGCGACTCTACATCGACTAAGCACTCAGTTAATGAGTGATATTGTTGATAAAAACTCATTCAATATGTTTGATTTGGACAGCTTCTTCACAGCGAAGGCCCTGAACGTAGCTCTCCCTGGTGGACCTCGCTTTGAACCATTATACAAAGATGTTGATGCCAACGACGAGGATTTTGGCGAGTTCAATGCCATTGATCGCATAATTTTCCGCCATACAGTACGGACAGAGTGCCGCGTCAACTTCCCATTTCTCTATAATTCTCTACCTCGCAGCGTTAAACTTGGGCAGTACTCTTACCCTCAAGTTGTTTACCTCAGAGCGGAGGACCCAAATCTTCCTGCCTTCTATTTTGATACAATGATCTATCCAATCTCGTCACGAGCTGTTGCTCCGAAGAATGTGTCTCTCAGTCATGAGGATGAGCTCTTTGGGGACGAGGATGAGGATGATTTTGAGCTTCCACGGTCTTGCACGCCGTTCATGGAAAGGGATGCCCTGTACACAGATGACACTTCTTCTGCAATTGCGCTGTGGTGGGCTCCTTATCCATTTGACCGAAGGTCCGGAAGTATGGTCCGAGCAGAAGATATACCTTTGGTGAAACAATGGTATTTGGAACACGTGCCAGCGAACAATCCAGTCAAAGTTCGAGTTTCTTACCAGAAGTTGCTCAAAACTTATGTACTGAATGAGCTTCACGCAAAAACCCCCAAAGCGCAAAACAAACAGAACTTGATGAAGTCTCTCAAACAAACTAAGTTCTTCCAACAAACGACTATTGACTGGGTAGAGGCCGGTCTACAAGTCTGCCGGCAAGGGTTCAATATGCTCAACCTACTTATTCACCGCAAGAATCTAACCTACCTTCATCTCGATTACAATTTTAATTTGAAGCCTATTAAGACCTTGACCACAAAGGAACGCAAAAAATCGCGCTTTGGAAATGCTTTTCATCTGATGCGCGAGATTCTGCGCCTCACAAAATTGATTGTGGACGCTCATGTCCAATACCGTCTTGGTAACATTGATGCCTTTCAGCTAGCTGATGGTATCCTTTATGCTTTCAATCATGTTGGACAACTGACTGGAATGTACCGTTACAAGTACAAGCTAATGCATCAGATCCGCTCTTGCAAAGACCTCAAGCACCTGATCTACTATCGCTTTAATACTGGAGCGGTTGGCAAGGGCCCTGGATGTGGGTTTTGGGCGCCCGCATGGAGGGTGTGGCTGTTCTTTTTGCGGGGCATTATCCCACTGTTGGAGAGGTGGTTGGGAAATCTCTTATCCAGGCAATTTGAGGGTCGTCACAGCAAAGGCGTTGCAAAGACTGTAACCAAGCAAAGAGTCGAGTCGCACTTTGATCTAGAGCTGAGAGCTTCAGTTATGTCCGATCTCATGGATATGATGCCTGAAGGGATCAAGCAAAACAAGGTCCATACTGTCCTACAACATCTTTCGGAGGCATGGCGTTGCTGGAAGTCAAACATCCCCTGGAAGGTACCTGGTCTTCCTGCCCCGATCGAAAATGTAATCCTTCGCTACGTGAAGAGCAAGGCAGATTGGTGGGTTTCTGTGGCACATTACAATCGAGAGCGCATTCGACGTGGCGCGACTGTCGACAAAACTGTCGCGAAGAAGAACCTGGGCCGCCTGACTCGTCTTTGGCTTAAGGCCGAGCAAGAAAGACAACACAATTATATGAAAGACGGCCCATACGTGTCATCGGAAGAAGCAGTTGCAATATACACAACCACGGTCCATTGGCTGGAGTCACGCAAATTTCAGCCTATTCCATTTCCCAGTGTCTCATACAAGCATGACACGAAGATTTTGATCCTTGCTTTGGAAAGGTTGCGAGAAGCATACTCAGTAAAGGGGCGACTTAATCAGAGTCAGCGCGAAGAGCTTGCACTCATTGAACAAGCGTACGATTCTCCAGGCACGACACTTGCCCGAATCAAGCGGTTTTTGCTCACTCAGCGTGCTTTCAAAGAAGTTGGGATTGATATGAACGACAACTATAGCTCAATCAACCCTGTTTATGATGTTGAGCCTATCGAGAAGATCACTGATGCATATCTGGATCAATACCTTTGGTATCAATCAGACCAACGTCACCTATTTCCAGCTTGGATCAAACCGTCGGACTCAGAAGTCCCTCCACTCCTTACATACAAATGGGCTCAGGGCATAAATAATCTCGATAAGGTATGGGAGACAGAGGATGGCCAGTGCAATGTCCTCATTGAGACACAACTGTCAAAAGTTTATGAGAAAATGGACTTGACTCTACTCAACCGACTACTTCGCCTCATCATGGATCACAACTTGGCAGACTACATCACTGCGAAGAACAATGTGCAGCTTAACTACAAGGACATGAACCATACCAACAGTTATGGCTTAATCCGTGGGTTGCAGTTCTCTGCATTCGTTTTCCAGTATTATGGCCTTGTTGTTGATCTGTTACTGCTTGGCTTGCAGCGTGCCAGCGAGATAGCCGGCCCTCCACAGAGTCCGAACGACTTTTTACAGTTTCGAGACCGCGTCACGGAAGCTCGCCATCCCATCAGGCTCTACACGCGATACATCGACAAAATTTGGGTGTTTTTCCGGTTTAGCGCAGACGAGTCCAGGGATTTGATCCAGCGGTTTTTGACTGAGCAGCCGGATCCAAACTTTGAAAACGTCATTGGTTACAAGAACAAAAAATGCTGGCCTCGTGACTCTCGAATGCGACTGATGAGGCATGATGTTAACCTCGGACGTGCCGTTTTCTGGGATCTCAAAAATCGCTTGCCTCGATCTTTGACCACAATAGACTGGGATGATACATTTGCCAGTGTATACAGCAGAGACAATCCCAATCTTCTCTTTGCAATGAACGGGTTTGAAGTTCGTATCTTGCCAAAATGCCGCAATTTGAACGATGAATTTCCTACAAAAGATAGCGTGTGGTCTCTGGTCGACAATTCAAGCAAGGAACGTACTGCGCATGCATTCTTGCAAGTTACAGAGGACGACATTGCCAAATTCAACAATCGCATTCGACAGATTCTTATGTCTTCTGGATCCACTACGTTCACCAAAATAGCAAATAAGTGGAACACAACCTTGATAGCACTATTCACGTACTATCGTGAGGCTGCTGTCTCAACTGTCAATCTCCTTGATACTATTGTCAAATGTGAGACCAAAATCCAGACAAGGGTCAAAATTGGCCTCAACTCGAAGATGCCTTCGCGTTTCCCTCCTGCGGTTTTCTATACGCCAAAAGAACTGGGTGGCCTTGGAATGATATCTGGCTCTCATATCCTGATACCGACAAGCGATAAGCGCTGGTCTAAACAGACAGACACTGGTGTTACGCATTATCGTGCTGGCATGTCTCATGATGAGGAAACGCTCATTCCGAATATTTTTCGCTACATTATCCCATGGGAAGCTGAGTTCATTGACTCTCAGCGTGTTTGGACAGAGTACTCTCAAAAGCGAATGGAAGCCAACCAGCAAAATCGGAGATTGACTCTTGAAGATCTGGAAGACAGCTGGGATCGAGGGCTACCTAGGATCAATACCTTATTTCAGAAGGACCGCAGTACTCTCAGTTTCGATAAAGGCTTTCGTGCAAGGACAGAGTTCAAAACATATCAGCTTATGAAGAGCAATCCTTTCTGGTGGACGAGTCAGAGACATGACGGGAAGCTTTGGAACCTTAATGCATATCGTACTGATGTTATCCAAGCTCTTGGCGGCGTTGAAACAATTCTTGAGCATACTCTATTCAAGGCCACTGCATTCCCCTCCTGGGAAGGTCTTTTCTGGGAAAAAGCTTGTCTCGCCAGAGGGACTCAACTTCTCCGGTTCGATGGTACCAAAATTGCGGTCGAAGATGTCCAAGAAGGTGATTTGCTCCTCGGTCCAGACGGCGGTCCTCGTCGTGCATTCGACACCGTTAGTGGCAAGGAGCGTCTCTATCGCATCAAGCTAAACGAATCTGCGGAAGACCTTGTGGTCACATCAAATCACATCCTTGTTTTGCACCGAGAAAAGCACGATATGAACCGATGTCTAAAAGCTCAACTAGACTTTTCAGCAGATGAGTGGTATGAAACAGTCGAGATGACAGCTTCGGAATTTGCAGCTTTGGATGACAAAGAGAGATGTAGATTCAAACTCTTCAAGTCTCTTGGCTTTGACTCACCCGAGCATTCAACCCCGGTCAATCCCTACTTTCTTGGACTTTGGTTAGGAGACGACATAGAGAACAGCAACGATCTCTACACGGATTATGAAGATTCTCTCGCGGAATTCCTCACCTGTCATGCTGCTGAATTAGATTTGCAACTTGCATGGCATGAGAAGATGCGCTGCTTGACATCTAAGAGTGGAAACTTTCCCTTTGTCCCCCAACCGAATATCGATCAGGTCGCTCTAAAGCAGCAAGTGCTGACATGTCAAGCTCGACAAACTATCATGGAACGGCGTCTCGCAGCAGGGTGGACGGTGAGAGCCGATCGCCTTGACGATCAAGCACGAGTCTGGTTGTCGCCTTCTCAAGTTGATCACACCGCTTCTCACCTTCCTTCTGGCTCTCCTGCTTCTGATGCAGGTTCACAGAGGCTTGAATCTTGGAATTTTACAAAGGAATTGCCGAGCGTTGATCTGCACATTCGTTGTATGAGTCGCCAGCCTCGAGTGGCTGGTTCCTCTAGGAACAATATCCAAAATGTCAAGCCTTGGTCACTTACAAACATGTCCGCAGGCAATAAGTATATGGACATGATCAACATCGTAGATGACGATGAAGAGGACGAAGATCGACATGACGATGCGGGAATGCACAACACTTATCATACTGCATCTGAGAAGAGACGAGGTTCCCACTACCTACAGACAGGACGACGAGCATATGGCTATCTAACGCCCGAAGAACAAGACCAGCTCTCTCATCGAATTGTAAATGAGCTGCAGGATCAGGGCCATGACGCTGATCAGGCTCGATCTGCTACAGGAATGAGCATTCTGCTTTGCGCTATGGATAGACTGAAACTTCTTCCGCAGAAGGACATCAGCCAGAAGTTTGATAAGCACATACCTCCTGTATATTTGCAAAGTTCGCGCTCGGTCCGGCTTGCCATTTTGGCAGGGCTGGTCGACTCAAACGGGAGGTATCTGAATCACGTGGATGGGCTTGAAATGCGTTATTGCGAGAAGTCGCAGTCGAAGCTTTTCCTCGACACTATTGCTTTAGCACAGTCCTTGGGCTTCAGCATCCAGACTAAGCGCGCCACGAGGCAAAACACGAACTGCATACAGAAATCCTCACAACTTGTTGCTCAATTTTCTGGAAATCTGTCAGAAATTCCCAGCCTGCTGTTGCGCAAGAGAGGTGCACAGCGTTTAGATACTCAGGTCCAAAGATTTGCGATTTGTGACATCAAACTCGAAACAGAGGCGACGCCATGGGCAGGATTCCGTGTTGACCAGGATCAGCTTTATCTGCGCCACGATCATCTTGTGCTACATAATAGCGGTTTCGAAGAGTCTATGAAATTTAAAAAGCTCACAAACGCTCAGCGCTCTGGACTCAACCAAATTCCTAATCGCCGCTTTACTCTTTGGTGGTCTCCTACCATCAACCGCGCAAATGTGTACGTCGGATTCCAGGTGCAGCTGGATCTTACTGGAATCTTTCTGCACGGTAAAATCCCAACTTTGAAAATCTCTCTCATCCAAATCTTCCGCGCACATTTGTGGCAAAAAATCCACGAATCGGTTGTAATGGACTTGTGCCAGGTGTTCGACCAAGAGTTGGAAGCACTTGGCATTGAGACCGTGCAGAAGGAAACAATTCATCCCAGGAAGTCCTATAAGATGAACAGTTCTTGTGCCGACATCTTACTTTTTGCGAGTCATAAGTGGAACGTCTCGAAGCCGTCATTGCTCTTTGATACAAAGGACCAAATGGAGCCAACAACAACGAATAAATTCTGGATTGATGTGCAGCTCCGCTATGGTGACTATGATTCTCACGACATTGAACGCTACGTCAGGGCCAAGTATCTGGATTACACGACCGATAGTATGAGCATATATCCCTCTGCGACTGGCCTGATGATTGGTATAGATCTGGCTTACAACCTCTACTCTGCATATGGGCAATATTTCCCAGGGTTAAAGCAATTGATTCAGCTTGCCATGGCCAAGATAATGAAAGCAAACCCGGCGCTTTATGTCTTGCGTGAGCGCATTCGAAAAGGCCTTCAGCTGTATGCCTCAGAGAGCAACCAAGAATTTTTGAACTCACAGAACTATTCGGAGCTCTTCAGTAATCAGATCCAGCTCTTCATCGACGACACAAATGTTTATCGGGTCACGATCCACAAGACATTCGAAGGCAATCTTACAACAAAGCCCATCAACGGGGCGATTTTCATTTTCAATCCACGAACGGGCCAGCTTTTCTTGAAGATTATTCATACAAGTGTTTGGGCGGGTCAGAAGCGTCTGGGCCAGCTCGCGAAGTGGAAGACTGCAGAAGAAGTTGCTGCCTTGATCCGTTCACTGCCCGTAGAAGAACAACCCAAGCAGCTAATTGTCACACGCAAAGGTCTACTGGATCCTCTGGAAGTGCATTTGTTCGATTTTCCGAACATTTCGATCAGGGCTTCTGAGCTTCAGCTACCATTCCAAGCCGCCATGAAAGTTGAAAAGTTAGGTGATATGATTCTACGCGCGACGGAGCCGCAGATGGTGCTATTCAACCTCTATGACGACTGGTTGAAGACTATCTCTTCGTATACAGCCTTTTCTCGACTCATCCTTATTCTCCGTGCCCTCCATGTGAATCAGGATAAGACAAAGCTCCTCCTTCGACCAGATAAGTCTATCATTACTCAAGAGCACCACATCTGGCCGTCCTTGACAGATGAGCAATGGATCAATGTCGAAGTTCAGCTCCGAGATCTGATTCTCAATGACTACGCGCGAAAGAACAATGTCAACACGTCTTCACTTACGAGCAGCGAGGTCCGTGATATCATACTCGGCATGGAAATAAGTGCGCCCTCCATGCAGCGCCAACAAGCTGCAGAGATCGAGAAGCAGCAGCAGGAACAGGCCCAGCTTACAGCGACGACCACCAAAACTCAGAATGTGCAGGGAGAAGACATCATTGTTACGACAACATCCCAGTATGAGCAGCAATCATTTGCCAGTAAGACGGAGTGGCGTACTCGTGCGATCGCGACGTCGAATCTTCGTGCTCGCGCTAGCAACATCTACGTCTCTTCAGACGACGTTCACGAAGGTGGTGACGGACACTTTACCTACGTCATGCCGAAAAATGTTCTGAAACGTTTCATCGCGATTGCGGACTTACGTGTGCAGGTAGCTGGCTTCCTCTACGGTACCTCACCGCAAGGTCACGACGAGGTCAAAGAGATCAAGACAATCGTCATGATGCCTCAAGTGGGGAACACACGAGAGGTGCAGCTGCCCCACCAATTGCCTCAACATGAATACCTCAACGGACTTGAACCCCTGGGAGTCATACATACAATTGCTGGAAATGAGCCGACTTTTATGCCTGCTGCTGATGTTACTCAACTCGCTAAATTGATGGCTGCACATGATTCCTGGGATAGGAAGACTGTTACATTGACAGTCTCCTTTACTCCAGGTTCCGTATCTCTTGCCGCGTGGGCCTTGACTCCCGCAGGCTACAAATGGGGTGTCGAAAATCGAGACAAATCATCTGATATGCCACAGGGTTTCCAGACATCTGGTTTTGCAGAGAAACGACAGCTTCTACTCTCTGATAGAGTTCGAGCCTATTTTCTAGTACCAGAAACTGGCGTCTGGAACTACGCTTTCATGGGCAGTGGATTTAGCGGAATCGAAAAGAAGCCGATCTATGTAAAGATTGACACCCCGCTACGATTCTATGATGATCTGCACCGGCCACTTCATTTTCAAAATTTTGCAGAGCTGGAGGACGTATGGGTGGACCGTGAGAATGTGCTGGAGTGATGAATTTCTGCCTTTTTGATAGGAATTGGTGATGGAATGAACAGAACACTCAAAATTTGGGGGAAATCATTACTTTCTAAGTTATTGTACTTCTAGCAACTAATCATACGCAAGTCTTTAAATGCCATCTTGTGATAGGCAATGACTTACTGCATGTTATCTACATTGTGCTTCTTGCAGACAGCTGCCCCCAGTGAACAGAGAAAGGTTTATTTCACAAACCAGACTCAAAGCTTGCTGTCGGATTTCTTCGGCTTTTCAACACGCGCGAATTGATAATAATATTTGAGACTCTCCGGATTTAGTAAGGTGCCGCTTGGTTTCACCGTCTTGCCGCTAACAATGTGTTTCACTGGTAGCTCCACTTTCTTCAAATTGACTGTTGTAGGTATCTCGGGAGTCTCGAAAATAAAGGCCGGCACATGCCGCTTGCTGCATTCTTGAGCAATGGCTTGTTTAACATCTTTCACGAGAGTGTCACTGAAGCGCTGTCCTTCTTGCATCTTGAGGAAGAGCATCACCTCCTCATCACTGTCTGTAGGTCGGCGGCGTCCTACAACAATAGAATCCTGTATGATGCCATTGAACCGTTGCTCAAGCACATTGTAGATTTCCGCAGATCCAAAGCGAACTCCGCTGGGGTTGAGAACGCCATCAGCACGTCCATGGAACGTAAGGCCAGCAGCACTGCTTGGAGCTGTGCGTTCCACAAAATCTCCATGCGTCCAGACATTGTCAAAGCGAGCAAAATATGCATCAAAATGCTTCTTGGAGCTAGCCTTGTCCCCAGGCCAGAACATTACTGGCATATTTGGAAAGGATTCCGTGGCTACGAGCTCGCCAGGTTCATGATGTTTAGCTAATTGACCCTTTGGGATAGGCCCAGTAGCTGGGGTCTCCACAGTTGCATCAAAAATATCAACCTTGGTGCCCAGGGATGGTCCCATTGTGCCACCTGCACGTAATGGTACAAGTGGATTCTCCATGGCAAAGCAGCCAGCAATATCTGTACCACCAGAAATATTTGCTAGCTGAACATGCTTGGGAAAACCAGCCGAAGAATAGAACCATTCGAACAAGGCGACTGGGAGGACCATACCAGTGCTAGTGACTGCCTTCAGGTGCGAGAGGTCAGTGAGTCTTTGAGGCTCAATGTTTTCTGCCATCAAGGTCGAGAAATATCGCGGTGAAACACCAAGATTCGTAACCCGCTCTTCGCCAACTAGCTTGAGGAACGCGATTGGGTCAGGCTTGAAGGGTGAGCCATCGTAAAGGACTGCTCGTGCACCGTGCAACAGAGAGAGAATAGAGGTGAGATACATGATCCATCCAGTCGTTGTATATTGGAGGGCTACGGTATTGGGTCCAATATCCCGATGCAGTACGCCCTCCTTTGATGCTGAAAGAAGTACACCCCCAACGGAATGTACTATACACTTCGGTTGACCAGTCGTCCCTGACTTTGAGGAGTTCAATAACGCTCAGCAAATACTGGTTCATGAATCAGTGCACTTACCGAGTAGACGATCAGGAATGGATCCGAGAAATTGATCCTTTCAAATCGAAGTTCTGCGTTCTTGCTGGTGGCTTGGAGAAACGAATCCAACGTCATGGTCTTCTCAATGCCGCTCACATCAACAGGCTGCTTCCACCTTGGTAAACTTACGATGCCTCTAAATTCAGAGACACCAGCCATTCCGTGAGCCACTTCAGACATTTTCGTTCGCAGATCACCAATCTTGCCATTATAGAGGTAGGCGTCGTCCATGAAGAGCCATGCAGGCCTGATTTGTAGCAACCGATCCAGGATTCCTTTGACGCCCATGTCTGTGGAGCTAGACGAGAAGATACCACCTATTGCTGTTACAGAAAGAAAGACCACTAACGTGTCAATGCTATTGCTCGCGACGACAGCTACGCGATCGCCTTTCTTGACGCCCTGAGCGCGCATTGCATTGCTCAAAATCGCTACTTTGGCACGCAGCTGACCCCATGTAATATGTTGAAGCTCTGTCACACCCTCTCTTACCTCTGTAAGCGCAACCTTGTCATCTTCTTTGCCTCTCTTCCCACCTCCCGTAGCCGTCCGGAGAAGCCCAGAGCCATCCGGTGCAGATGAGAAGAGAATGTTCTCCGCAAAGTTTAAGCGAACACCAGCAAAGAATTTGGGGGTCTGATCCATGCGCTTCCCTGGCTCAATGACATGCTTATAGCTGCCTTCATGCACTAAGCCGAAATACTGCCAGGCGTCTTCCCAGAAATTCTCACGCTGGGGTCCTACAGAATACTCATAGAGTTGCTCAAAGGTTGATAATTTCAGCCCTCGGGAAGTGTTGGCTGCCCTCATGAAGCGTGACATATTTGTGCTAAATTTGTCCGGGTGTTCCCAGAGCGCGGGGCCTGAAGGTGCCATCCTCAGAAATTTGCGACGCCGATAGTATTTTCCTGTACTCGCGGCTTCCCTTTCCCTGCAATGCAAAGTCAATCACAAGAGGGTGAAGCATGAAAAAGTCGTGCGGCAATCAAAATGGCAGAGATAGGCACCAAAAGATGCTACGCCACTACCGCCCGCTCAGCAGTGAAAATGACGCTCGCAGATCGGATATACCCGTATGCTTGCACTATTACGTACCCGGATCTCTCAAAGATCTTTCAATATTTAACAAGTAGATACTCATATGGGATCAGGAATAATACTGCATACCCATTCGATAGATAGATATATTTTCTGAATTTATGTACAAGGATATACATTTATGGGTCTGCCCGTCTGGCAGTGTCATCTTTTATACTAGGTGGGTGGTCACCAAGGAAAGCCCAGACTATCTTTATCAAGCATCTATAACCGAGGTGGTCGACTCAGGTCGAACAGGCGCGGGGCAAGTTGCTGCTATGGGGCTCGCGCTGTGGCCTCAAGATCACAAGTGGTATGAAGATTTTTAGCCTGCCTATCGCCAATATAATAATAAGATTAACTGCATATTTTAGGTAAAACAGCGTCTGTGCGGCGTCCAGCCTCGTCTTCGCGGCCAATGCTCTGGTTTAACTTTCCAATTTATAGACTTTCTGGTCTTTTTGTCCTCTCCAGAAACTCGATGCCTGACTGCTCCTGAGTGCACAGCTCTGTGTTCGAACATTCAATGTACAGCGCTCGAAATGTGACCTGAGCTACACGGTTGCCCTCTCTCTACTCTAGTGTCCTACCGTGTGATGACCCGATCCTCAAGCTGCGCAGCGCTTCTCCCTTACCTATTCGCGAGAATCCGATCGCAAATGACCGACATGTCGAAGCTAGAAGCATCAGATGGCCAAAACATGCAAGGAGCTGTAACTCATCCTCCAAACGACACGCATATACACCCACTGCTCGTGGACTCGGACCACGCGCTCATCGCACGTGTCGAAGAATTTGCTCGTATTCACATGAGTCAATACGACTCATCCCATGACTGGCAGCATGTTGAGCGTGTGGTTGCGCTTGCACATCGAATATACGCTGAAGTGACATCTGCACCGTCTGTGAGGCGGCACTACAGTAAGACGCTGATGCATTTGGCGGCCTTGCTTCACGACATCTGCGACCACAAGTACTTGAGCAAAACACTGGCAACGACCGACACAAAAACGACGTTAAATGCACCGCATGCAGCAACAGCACTGCTGCATCAAACCTTGCGTAACCCACCTCTGCTTATTCCCACAGCGCTTGCTCTTCCACTAGAAGAAATTATCATGCATATTTCTTACTCGACTGAATGTCGTGATCCTTGTAAAGTCCAGCAGGTGCTTGACAGGCATCCGGAGCTAGCCATCGTGCAAGATGCTGACAGGCTGGATGCTATCGGTGCAATTGGCATTGGACGATGCTTTACGTATGGTGCAACAAAGGCAGCAGAAAGCAGAATGAAAGGAGGAGTTGCAGACGAACCCACAAGCAGCATGACCGATTCTCTGATACACTTTGATGAGAAGCTTCTCAAAATAGAGGCAATGATGAAGACAGACTCTGGGAAACGGATGGCAAAAGAGCGGGCAGACAGGTTGAGATGTTTCAAACGCTGGTGGCAAGAGGAGGCTGAAATTAATCGATCTGGCACAGGGGTCCCTTAATAGCAAGTAAGTATGGATGCTAGTATTCGGTGCTCGCTTAGAATATGATACTCTCTGATCTGCAACAAATTATAACCGTGGCTATTAAGTCATCTGACTACTAGGTATAAAACTCCGTCTCAACTGCTGGACTGTAGAGGCAGCTACTTGACAACGTATGCGTCACTTGAGTCCAGTAGACCACCTGGCTGGTTTTGCTTTTTGTGTTTTGTACGGAAGACACGGCCTCCTCTGGTCCATAGGACTCGCAGCTTCTCCAAGAGTCGCTTCGCTCTGAACTCAGTCTTGGACATCCCAGCAGCAGGTCTCTCATACATCAAAATAATGTCAGGCTCAACCTCGTCATTCGTGCCGACTGAGTTCGGGTCTGTAAAGGCTGAGTCGCCCTGTGTAATAGTTTCCCAAGGCGTAGTATGGGAAGAAGTGCGTGGAACTGTCTGATCTTTAGTCTCATCTTGGAGGGAGACTGGCCTGGAAGCCGAACGTCGGAAATTGAGGCGTGTGATTCTCTTCCGAAAACTCTTGGGCTCTTTATGCACCGAACTGTCATCAGAAAAGTAACTTCGCCCATCAAGAGTAAGTGCGGATGGTGTTGTCAAACTTGTGGTAGGATATCGGTCGCCGGCGTCCACAGTGCGTTCTTCTGGATGTAAGAAATGAGGATTGATTGGAAAACCTGCTTGATCATAGTTTGACTTCACGCCTATTCTACGAGCCAAGTTGCCAAGAACCTTTTTCTTGCCTGTTTTGTTTCCTGTTTCGTCATTTTCTGAGAATGGATCTGCCACTGGAACCAGAGCCGAGTCAAACCCAGGTGACATTGAGCGGGCCATTCTCACTGATGCATTTGAGCAGATATCGAGCGGTCTTTCTTGTGTGCTCGATTGCATGATCCTTGGGGCTGCTGGAAGGGATGTCTCATCTACAGCAGAGCTCGAAGTGAATGTGTTTTCTGGTAACGTTGGCCGCGCCAACGAGCGTTCATCAATGTGATCAATTGAACCGACTTTGGGAAGGGACAGCTTTGAAGACTGTTTGCGTACAATTTCTGGCTTAGTCTCTCGAATTTGCCGAGGCCTCTCGTCTTGGAACTTCTCGACATGTTTCAATTCCTTAGCTTCAATGGTGTGCTTGTTTTCCGGTTCAACACCTATCAAGGAACTCGTGGCCAGTATCAGGCGAGGTTTAGCCTTGAGAGGATTTGCATCTTCGACCACGTACACCCTCGAGCATCGGCTGGAATTTGACTTCGATGAGTTCCGGTCTGGAAGTGGTGGGAGCTCTTTCATCAAATCAAGTGTGCTGCCACTGTGAGCATTGGTTTCTTCGCCTACTGGAGAGCTACCTCTGTTGACTGTGCTGTTCCTGAACAGCAGAGCGGATTCTGAATTTATTATGGACGGTTCCTTTGTAAGATCCATGCTCGCCAGACGCTCGGCGGAGCCCAGTTCCTGAATCTGCTCCACCATTCGATTAACAGCGCCGTCGTGAACACCAAGATCGGCTTCTGATTGACTGGATTTCAGAACGGTTGGGAAAAGAGCCGAGATACGCAACGATAAGGTCTGAACGGAAGGGATAGAGAGTCTGCTAATTTCTTCTAGAATCTCAGAATCTGCTGTCGCCACTGGCTGTAGTGAAGTTGCATTCCGAATTTCATCCTTTGCTATTTTTCCACTCTCTTGACCAGTCTCTTGATGCTCCTCAAGGAATTCGAAGAAGCTCCGATAGCGCTCTCTAAGGAAGTCTGCCGATCCAAGCTGCTCGGACACTACCAAAGGCACCGTAGAAGATCTATGCCGACGTGTTGTTAAAGATTCGAATGAGCGAGATGAACGAATGCCGAGCGCATGATTCAGCTTTGACGTCAGATCGTAGCGACTGAAATTGAGAGTCGGTAATTCGAGAGTGTCCTGAATGCCTTGCGCAAGGTAACTGCTGGCTTGCTTCTGAGACACAATAGCCTTCTTCAAAGCTCGTGAATTCCTTTTGCTGGTGCTCTCCGCAACGCTGCCAAATACGGGCGGCCTTGCGCCTAGGATGCGCAAATTTGTGACACTGTAATCTTCTTGCGAGTCTTCCGTCAGATCTGTAAGTCCAAATCTTGATGTGTTTGGGTTATTGGATATTGAATAACGATGTTCAGACCCGTAAACTTTCTTCAATGTGCCGTTTGATGGAATATCGTGAGGGGAGACCGCAACAGTGCAGCTGTTTGCAGTATAGCCAGGAGATGGAACACCGTCATCTGCTGCAACTTCTTTGTCTGACTCTCTATCCTCTGGTTTCAGAGCTGGTGTTTTGTCAGCCATACTCCTATATGTTCTCTGCTTCGTAGGATTAGAATCAACATGGGATGGTAGGAGACTCTGATTCTGATCTTCCGCCTGAGCATGGACCTGCGAGTCAAACGTGAAAATGCCTTCTCCCGCACGGTCAGATTCGCTCTTGCTTTCTCTAATGATCATATTACTCTCTGAGGGAACATGTTGATAAAAACGAAGACTTGGAGGGCTGCTCCCGTGAGTTTGAGACCCTGCTTCTTCGCTGCTTTGTTGGGATTTCCTTGATATCGCATTGATTTCAAAAGTCGAGGTCCATTCATTGAGCAGGCTCTCGACTTTCTCTGGTCTAGGACTACTTGATGAAAAGGCCCCATGATATTTTGCAAATGTATCTGTTGCGGTTTCGCCACTTAACTCTGCGGCCTCTGTTTTCTCATCTGAATGACTGATTTTCATACTAGATGTCTTCATGGGCGTGTCCGAGTAGCCGAGTTCTAGCAGCGAATCTGTAATGTGATCCTGAGCTTCATTTTTCTCGAATTGGTCGATCAGATTGGTGGAGTTTGGAGGATGGCTCTGGTCCTTCATTGCAGAAAGGTTTGAAGTGAAGCTACCGCGAAAGCGGCCAGAGAAAGATATCATACCAGAGCGCTCCAGATCAGTTGAGCTTTTGACTCGCGTCGAAGAGTCGTCATTGCAAGATGTGTCGGAAGGGCCAGACTGGAGATTTGTAATACCAGCAAAGTTGCTTTCAAAATTATTTTCCTGAAACTCATGCGTCACTTTGACACTCCTTGCAGAATCTGATATGCTTGTTCTCAAATCATCAGACAAGTCAAAGCCTGTTTCAGGATTCATATCATTTGTCTTAGCTGCGCCTGTCCCAACTTTGATAAGCTCCCGCGTCAGTCTCCTAACAGTAGTTTCTGAAGGTGGACCCGAAGTTATGGTTTCAGAAGAAGAGTGATCAATACCTGGACTCTTTGGCGACACAGCCACAGCATTGTGGATCATTCTGCGATCAAGATGTGGTAATTCCTTGGATCCATGCAGCTCATTGGTACGAGTGTTTGCCACATGCGATGCATAATGAATTGTTGAAGGCATCAAGTTCGTTTCCTCATGGGAGATTTGCTCTTCCAAAGCATTTCGTACCCTTTCCACAAAGCCCCGGCGGGGGACTTTTTTAGATTCAACACGGTCCAGTGATGATACCCCCGGCATTTTAGCGTCAGTGCCGGACGTTGATGAAGCCTCAAAGCGAGCTAGCTGGCCGGGGATGAGACCGTTTGCGCTCTTAGTCTCTGTATCATCTTCTGAAATTCGCTGTTTGCTAGAGCTTTCAGCGCCTGGGTCGCGCGGCATATCATGAATCGTGCCAGCGCAAAGGGCATTCTGAGCTCTGTGGTGATTCCCGGCGAGGAGCCTTGTTCCCGGCAGAGCTCCTCGCTCTGGGCGGGTCAATTGAACAGGCCGTAGCTGTCCAGGATATAGGGAATAGGAAGGCTGCGGATTTCGAGTTGGCAAACTTAGAAAGGGCGAGTGACCATAGGACGGTCGTGGCTGCGTCGAGATCGCAAAGGCTGTGTGAGATCTTGGGCCTGGCTGCGGACGATGGAGGTGTCTTGTCTGTGCAGAAGCCGAGTCACTCAAAGCAGGAGATGTAGGTCGATAATCCCGAGTTCGACAAAGCTTTCCCTGACGAACAAGTGGCGAATGAGGTCTCAAGGCATGAGTAGCAGACCGCAGGCTTGTAAGAGACCTGTGGTTGCTCAGGCGACGTTCTGGATGTGACGCTATGCTATGAGTGAGAGACATACTCCGCTCAGACTGCTCCAATCTTTCACGTATATCGCATGCCAAAGACCTTACACTTTCTTGAGCGGCAAGGGAAGAATAGACGTGTTGGGAATTTTCTTTGTTTGCATATGCTGAGGAAGGGTTAAGCCAGGAAGATGGTGCTGGGTCAAGCCCGCTTCGAGTGCTGACATTGGATGTTTTGGAGCGAAGCGAAGTCGTCCGGCTATAATGAGAAGATGGAGCCCTAACAGGTGCATGGTTGTTGTGTCTTCGAAGTTGACTGGAGGGCAGCTTTGGCAGGCGTCGATAATTGCAGATGGTAAGAGGGCCAAGGTCACCAGTCTCAGTCGAGGTCTTCAGCATGCTTGCGACTCCAACTCCGGATGCAAGAGTATCACTAGCAGCTGGCTTCGCTGAGCTGCCGACATTTTCCTTGCTACTCTCCGGCGAGCGGCTGAAGCGACGCTCAGAATTAGGATCTATCTCACCCAACGGCATTGTGCTGCAAAGAGAAAGCTCCGCTTGCAGCGGATTGTCAGTGGAGGGGGGAGAGGAGTGAGCAGAGCGTAGTAGGAAGGGAGCCAAAGCTGCGATCAAAAGCTGTTGAAGTTCCTTCCGTTGGCAGGTGCCCAGCCACTTACATTGCCAGAGAATTCGCATCAACGGCAAGAGCAGGTGTCAAATCAGTAGTCTGAGGCAGCTAGAAATTCAAGAAAGAGGTCATGACCAAGGGAAAGAAGAGTACAACTCATGTTTGAACGGATAGAAAATTTTTGATTTTATTTCATGAAAGGTTGGTCATAAGAGATAGTAATACAGAGTGATGCCTACCAACACCATGCTGAGTCGTGGGTATAGATTTTCAAGGATTACAAAAGTTCAGATGAGAGGCCTGAAAAGGCGTGTTCATATAGCATAATTAGAGTGTCCTCCCAAGCCACCGTGGCCAATTGGACGGCCATGCTGGGGCCTTCTCGCGAACAGTCCTTTGAGAGAAGTGAAGCTCGGCCTGGCGGCAAGTGGTCTGCTCGGTTTGGGAGTTTGTTGATGTTCTGATGATTCCGAGGTGGAAGGGCATGGCGGCAATGCCGTTGTCTCCTGTGAGAGGTTTCGACGTCGTGTTCGTCCTGGCATTTCGATCGACATTCTTCCTGAGAGTCGATTCCCATGCGGTGGATGCACTCCTTTTGTGGAACCAGCGACAGAAGGAAACAAAGCAAGTTGCGAGACTCTGTGTCCATCAGCATGTTGACTTTGGCCCACATCGTTTGGCGTATTCGGAGCCACAGTGGACATTGAGTCATTGCGGTCTTCTGGGCTTCTAGATCCTGTGTCGCTTGAACCCCTTGATGATGATATACGGGTAGATCCATTTGTGGACTCGTCGGCGTCGCGGACCTGAATTGTGAACGGCGACTTGGTGGAGCTCGGGCTCACCACAGAAGAAGGCTCCTCGGCGATGACTTGATTCATCAGTGGTGAGCGCGCATTCGAAAAGGCCAAAGAGCTGTTCGACGCGTTCCTTGGAACCCCGGAAGCTGAATCATCCTTCCGAAAGGCAGAGTGAGCTTGACTGAGGTTGAAAGACATGGGTGAAGGATCAATTGATATGACCTCTTTGTCAGAGTAGCCTTTCGATATGGGCCTGCTCGTGGAAAGACTTTGTCTTCTACTTCCGCTATTCGAGGCAGTTTGATTAGAGTCATTGCTAGGCCTCCTGATTGTTTTGGCCTCAGCCGGAAAGTAGGAGACACCGCCAGGTAGTTCAAAGTCAGGTGTTGTAGGCTCTGTAGAGGCCACAGCCGGTATATTAGGGGGTGCCTGGGTCGGACCAACAGGCTGAGAAACAGATCGCTCGTGGATATTGTTCATGAGAACGCGGGCAGTGGGTATGGAAGGGAGAGGTTTGTCGACACGACTGATTCGCGCTGACGCGTGACGGCTTGCAGGCATGGAGGGTGTAGAAAAGCCATGTTGATAAGATGTGGGTGTGATGGACGTGCGAGTAGAAAGTGCAGGCGACAGGACACCGCGAGATGACATGTGGGGATTGCTTCTACAAGCACGAAGCTGACGTGCTTGTTCGCGCTTTTCATGCTGTCTCCGGGCTTCCTTGAGGGCTGTCTCTTTGCGACTTGCCTCGCCTGCCCTCCGAGCAATCTCGACTACCGTGGCGTCAAGGCGTGCCAGGCGTGTACCGAGAGTGGCAGCGGTAGCTTCAATGGCGCGAAATGCACGGTACCAGCCCTCAGCATTGCCACGCATGGCCGCCATGATGTCAAGAAGCTCTCCGTTGCCGCGGGTCCACTCGGAGCCGATCCTCTCGAGGTATTTGGCCAGCTCAGCAGTCGCTTCGCAGCCCTGGGAAACGTCCTTCAGAGAGGCTTTCATTGCTTTGGTTGTACGTTGGATGATGCGCTCGATGATGTCGTTACCCTCTAGAATAGTGATGCGGAAACCCTTGTCCACAAGCATAGCATCAAACGTGCTGCCATGCTCTAGAGGAAGCTCGAGCAGCACCGTGCGCTCCTCGATGTCCTTGAGGGCAAGATCAAAGTCCGCCGTGACATCTTCGAGGAAGGCGTCGACCTCTTTGATGTGACCTTGGAGGATGCTGACAACCTCCTGCTCTGACTTGGCAATGTTTCGATGCAAAAGATGCACGCCGAATGATATCTGGGCGATGAGTTTCCACAGCGGGTGGTATCGTGCTCCTGATTTCTTGGTCCACCGGGACGAGTACTCATCAGTGAATTGGTCGAGCTCGAGGAGCTGGAGACGTCTGGCGGCGGCATCAAGCGTGTCTCGAGTCTTGATGTTGGAGGGATTACGCGAGTCCATCATTGATTCTTCAAATGCCCCTTGCATGCAGTGTACCGGATGCTGAGGCTGCTGATCGAGTCTGGCATTGTCTGTGTCGGAGCTTGAATCGGCTACTGCGACTCCAGGTTCATGTTGCTCGGAGAAGGGATGGGAACGGCGAGCAGAGCGACCAGAAGGTTTCTCCTCTCGACAGAGATCCGTGCCCATAGTAACGACACAGCGCAAGGCAAACAAGGCCCCATCAACAGCTCTGGGGGCCAAGGACAGCGCAAGACGCAATGAACGGATCGGCGTTGATGGGTGAAGCGAGTGGCTCGTGCAGCAGGGCGCTTAATGAATGGTGCGGCAAGAATTGATGAGCTGCTGGTTGCTGCGCCGCTCCGCTCTCACGACCAGGGGAAGGATGACTGATGAAGGACCGCGGCAGAATGGCGTTTCAACCTTTGCTCGACCAATGTGCCGGTGGGACTGCAGAGGCCATGAGCTGCCTGCGGCCAAATGACCACAAACGCATACCTCAGGCACGGCTGAGCTGCAGACGAGCGCCTCGAAGGGCCTGTGCCGCACTTTGTACCCACTCGACGGAAACGGTGACACTACTATATTAGTTTATACCCGTATGCTCGCAGCTTTACACAATTAGACCTTCTACAGACAGCTTAACTTGAGTAGGCGACCCCCCTTCATAAGATTGAGAATAACTGGGTTTGCCCTAGATGTCTAGATTCTTTCTGAAGTTCTCCACGAATGTGGTCATACCCGATTTGCAGTCCCCAATTTTCTGTCGAGACAGTAGCCGGGTAAACGGCGCCTCTAGTGTCCCCCAGTGCCATTTCCCTCTATTGGGGCACGATCTGTCGTGGCATCGAGATTTCTTCTGTGTACAAGAGATTTGCCCATCCAAGGTTCAGGTTACAGGTTAGTGCTAAAAGGTACTTTCTTGAAATGTTTGCTTCATCTTGCATTCGTGAAAGCGAGACAAAGAACCCTGAAAGTGCTCATTCTCGCTATGGCACAAATGTGTCTACTCACCGCCGGACGCGCCAGCCCAGTCCTAGTGGCTTGTGAAACCGCCAGCCGCCCTTTCTCATTCGCGCGACACACCAATGTCTCAGCATCCGAACTCAAATTAGGCACTGGCAGGTGTTTGCAAAATTGAGGAAAGGAAAAGGCGGCCGATCGACAAAAGTGACAGCCACGTGGTTGAGCGAATCTGTCTTGTAATGAACTTCTAGAGCGTGCACTTCGCCAATGGACAACTTTGTGCAAGCAAATGCACTAGGCAGTGCTGCGCGGTAGACGACCACACACAAATTACCCACGCATCCAATCTTGACAAGTAGCGCATCGGTTGTTTCGTCTTGGTATACCATTTCCCACTATTACATCATATTGAAGTACACATTCTTGAATCACAAGCCATCAGTGTCATGAAGCCTCCCCCCTAATGTCCACCAATCTGGCCCTTGGCTATCGGCCTGATCCAAGATACCGCCAGATTCATGGCAATGGTGATGACGCCTATTATCCAAATGCTCTTGCCGTATTTCTTAGCGCCCTCGTACCTGAAGATGATAGCAAATATGATGCCACCAAGATTGCCTGCTGCTCCAGTGAAGCCAGACATGACGCCGTTCGCGTGAGGCGCGACGTGTGGCACAAGTGAGAAATTGGCTCCGTTGCCAGCCTCGAGGAAAAAGGCCATGCCGGCCACGAGACCGTACATAGTCGAAGGCTTGTGAGAGTTCAAGACTCCAATTGCGATGAGAAAAGCGCCGGTGGCGAGCGCACAGGTGTGAAGCCATGCTTTCTTGGCCCAGACGTTGCCCGTAGCGCCGTAGATAAGGTCCGAGACGTACCCACCAAGCGGTCGGAAAACGACATTGAGAAGACCAAACATAGCAGCCCAGTTGCCCGACTCCTGCAGCGTCAAGTTAAACTGAGTCTTGTAATAGCTTCCTAGTATGCCATTGATGGCCAGTTCGGCGCCGAAGGAGCAGAAATAGCAACTGGTGGTGACCAGAGTCTGAAGCGTCAACGCCACCTTGACCACCTCCTTGAATGTTGGTTTGCGGACGATTTCACCTTTTGCCGTTTCGTACATTTGCTCTGGCGTGAGATGCGCTTCATGATCAGCATAGTGAACAGCATCAGCGGGAGGCATAAGGTCCTTCTTCTCCCGTTCCTCGACAGAAGATGATGGTGAAGCCGTCTTGACCTCTGGCTTTTCGGTGGAGATCTCCCCGGGAACCGCAACAGTGCCCACCATCGAGTGTCGTCGCATGGCATCATTAGCGAAGGTCTCGCGCTCACTCCACTTGCCAGTGGGTGTGTCCGGGCACAAGAGCACCATGGCAATGGCCGTGGTGACGATCAGAATGCCAGGCACAACAAACGCGACACGCCAAGCAGTTGACTTGCTCAGCCCAGAATCCCTCCACAGTGAATTGTAAATTGCAGGCATAACAAAATACGTGATGCCACCTCCAGAATTTCCAAAGCCGGCAGTGAGAGCATTGGCAGAGCCAACGACATTTTTGTCAAAGAAGCCAGTCGTCCACACTTGACAGGGAACGAAACTTCCGCCAAGAATACCGACAAAGAAACGCACTGCCATTAAGCCGGAGGCATTAGTGACGCCCCCAGCACAGAAGGCAGGAACTGCGCCAACAAGGAGACATCCAGCAAACGTGTTGCGAGGCCCAAAGCGGTCGCAAAGAGGTCCAGCCACAACACGAACGAGGAGTGTTGCAACCAATGCAACAATGTTGGAATTCAGAATTTGTGTGTCCGTGAGGTGGATGTCTTGTTTAATAATGTCTCCCAGAAGTGGTGGAAAGGCATACCTGTTCAGGTGGTTAGAGAACGAAGCATGTTACAAGCAACAGACGTTGTTAAGCTCACCATGCCCAGAAAGCGATCATGAACCCAAACCATGAGAAATGAAACACTCGTCCATAGACGTTGATTGGGTTCAAGAATGGTATGGAGCGAGCTTTGGCATTAATCGGATTGACGTCGGGCGCCTGCCAAAGTCGTGCAACACCCATGTTGAATGCCTGAGACAAGTCGATACGCGAGATTGATGGGCCGCGCCTTCAAAAATAGCTTCTCGCCGGCGACGATGGGCACAATGTCAACAAGACAAGACGAGAAGGAGGAAGTTGCGCTACTTGTAAGAGAATCATTGGAGTCGAGATGGGCGGCACCAAAAGCCACGCTCTTGATCTTCTCCGATCGTGGGGGAACACTTGTCGATCAAGACCAGTTGAAGAACGTAATTCATTTGCATTCAGTCAAATCCGCGGGGCTCAACAGCAGTCAGACAGGAAAGGTCAGAAACAGACACTGGATCTAGGCCTAGTCCTTTGATAGCATAACTAGATAAGGGCTGAAGTGGGAAAGGGCGCCGCGCCTGTCACCTTCCTATTGACCCATTGGCTGGAGTTCCAGATATCAGATTTTAGCCCGAATTCTATTACTGTGGGCTAGCCAGACGTTCGTGAGCAGGGCATGATTATTACCCAGTCATACCTTGTGTTGGGATAAGAAGACTCTGATCCAACTTAACTTTGTTGCAAGCCACTCCATCACACGAAAACAGTATTCATGACAACACTGTACTTTAATCGAATTAACCCCAAAAGGTTGCAGGTATAGATGTAAATTTGTAGCGTCAGCGTTCCTAGGAGACATCTTAGTGGTTGGAAAGACACCGTATCTCTGCTGGCACGGGTAAGATGCGGCCAAAACCGTGTCCATTGTCCACAGCTGGAGCCTTATCAGCAGGCCTTGAACAGCTAAGACAATTGTCGGGAGTTACAGCCCACGCAAGAAAATAGATCAAGAAGTCTTGATCTAGAATTTCGGAATGGCTCGAGTGTAGCCTCTCTGCTTCGTTTACATTTCAATATTTTGGGGGTTTGGCCTGACACATTGGTCTATCGTCTCGGTTTCAGGAGCCGAATGTGACTACGCCTGTGGCAATATTCCAAAATGGTTAATCAGCAGTCACAGAGTTGCACAGTGCAAGATTACCCGATAGATGTTCTGCGATCATTGAGCGGATAGTATGGACAAAATTGTGAAGGTGGTTGGGCGAGGTAATTGTTATCTCCCAGCGTCCAGCCAATGAGATGCTCATTCGCATGTGATCTCCGCGCGTGCTTTTCCTGACCTCATTACGGCAAAGATTTAAGACCGTGAAATGCACTTTCAGTACCTTGACTGTAGAATTGGAATTTAGACAAGGTTGACAGGGCGTTGAGAAAGCTATTGTCATTAGCACAAGAAGACTTTAAGAGAAGTTTCCGTTAGAGATCACGTGAACGAAAGCTTCAACTGCGCCTTTTTCCGTTACCTCAAAATATTGTCTGGCAGCTAATAAGGTGGGGTGGGTGATGTAAGTGAAATTCCTGACTGCAAGACGATCGTGAGTTATCAATCCTTGAGGTTTTAAAACTCGGTACATGTGTCCTACTCGATAAACTGGCATAATACGTAAAGAATTATACAACCTCAAGCTTCATCCTATCTATACCGCACAATGTCATTCCCTACAAGCTCTCAAAAGGCTCTGCTGGAAACCTTCATTGGCAAGGACATCAAGGATCTAGCAGGGCCAGCCGTGATCATTGACCTCGCCCTTGTGAAAAAACACTGCAATCAGATGCTCGACACAGCAGCAGCCCTGGAAGCCAGCTTCAGAGCACACGTAAAGACCCATAAGGTATGCATGCTGACTAGTGAACCACCTGAAAGTGCGTCGAGTTCAGATTAGGCAAAGGTTTCTAACAATTATTACGAAGACTGCCGAAATTTCAAAACTCCAGGTCGGCGAAAGTACATCCTCTCCAGCAAGATTCGTTGCATCAACAGTGGCCGAAATAGAAGGACTATGTCCTTTGCTCCAAGAATACAAGCAGCAAGGACGTCAGATCAATGTGAGCCGTCTGCAAGTGGCTACAGCCGGACGTTTGATACTAACAAGGCAAGGTTCTGTACGGTATACCTCCTTCGTCTACCTGCTTCGATCGACTCAATGCTGTTCGCGCCAAAATTGGGCCCGAGAGTGTTGCATTCATGATAGATCATCCCTCACAACTCGAAAATGTCGCAAAGCATTTCTCAGATGCACCAACGCCAGTATATATCAAAACAGATGCTGGCTATGGACGGGCTGGTTTGACGCCAGACTCGAAGAGCCTGGTAAGCCTGCTTCAACAAGCATTGAAGTTGAAGTCTAGTATCCACGTGCTTGGGTTTTACACGCACTTGGGCTCAAGTTACAGTGTTAGCACACCGGATGAGGCGCTTGACTTTCTAAGCACCGAGCTCGAAGAGGCTTTGAATGCGACTAGAGCTGCTCAAGCCGCTGGATTTCCGGCAGACGTTCGCTTCACGATTTCAGTGGGTGCGACTCCAACTACTGTCTCTACACAAAATCTGCTATCTCATGGTAATTCTTCATTGGCTGCTGTTCGCGCCAGAGCCTTGATCAGTAAGGTCAAAGAAACCCACGAGCTTGAACTTCACGCTGGCGTATATCCCCTCCTTGATCTGCAACAGCTAGCCACACATGCGCGGCCTTTGGCATCGAATACGTCGCCAACCATTACCAGTGCTGACATTGGTATACGCATGCTCGTTGAGGTTCTAAGCGTATATACAGAGCGGAGCCGTCCTGAAGCACTGGTAGGAGCTGGAACGATTGCGCTCGGACGTGAGCCTTGCAAGAGCTATCCCGGCTGGGCCGTTGTTGCGCCTGCGCCATGGGATACTACTGTACATCAAATCTTCGATCCAGAAGACGATAGCAGAGGCTGGATTGTTGGGCGAGTGGCACAGGAACATGGCATACTCACGTGGGAAGGCGACGAGACCAACATGCGACAGCTACAGGTAGGAGAGAAGCTGTTGCTCTGGCCCAATCATGCCTGCATCGCATGCAATAATTTTGACTGGTGCGTCATTGTCGACTCCAGCAAAGGTCAAGCCAAGGTCACAGAAGTTGTGGATATCTGGCAGAGGTGGAGAGGGTGGTAAGTTGTGACCCCGTAGCCACCTTGAATTAGTTCAGTATATTTCGTTCAAAGGTATCCGTAGGGCATCCGCAGTCATACTGCCGGAAAGTGGTCTTTAATACCTTCCATTCAATCATAAGAATATTTAGTCGCTGGAGCGAAACAGAATGTCGATCGTGCCGCAGAGTCGAAGAGGCTTGCTAACCCTTAACACATGAGCCCCACCGATCAGCTCCTTTGTCGAGCAGCTTGTAAGTCAATTAGATTATGATAGTCAAGATAGACGCAGACCGAAAGAAGAGAGTTACCGCTGCAAGTTTTCCAGCCGTGCCCAACACTGTCGCACCATAGAGAGAGACCAGACGCGCCTTGCGCCGTAGCTTGGAATACTTCCGCTAGAACTGAACGCATTCTACGCCGTCGATACGCCACAACCTTTTCTTGCTTCCACCATCAAGAGAGTGAGGCTCCAGGAAGTTCCAGCCACGTGATGCAAGAGACGGTCGACAAAATACGCGCCGACCAAGCAGAGCTTCTATCTATTGATGATGATGCCGAGAAAAGGCTTGTCCGCAAGCTGGACAGGTTTATCGTTCCTCCCGTGATGTTGCTCTATCTTTTAAGCTTCCTCGATCGGTGTGTGGCTCTCTTACGACTGTAAACTTCGATATAAGTATAAATGCTGACAATCTCTACCCTCAAAAGAGTGAATATTGGAAATGCCAGGTATTTCTGACGTTGAGAAGACTTCAAGACACGTGACTGACCAGTTCAACAGGCTCTACGGGATGGCTGAGGACATCAACCTTGAAGGCAACAGGTTTCAGCTTGCAGCATCAATCGTCTTTGTAACTTACATACCTTCTG
Source organism: Erythroxylum mucronatum (assembly GCA_027563825.1). NCBI lineage: Eukaryota > Viridiplantae > Streptophyta > Magnoliopsida > Malpighiales > Erythroxylaceae > Erythroxylum > Erythroxylum mucronatum. The sequence continues at coordinate 202,121 of JAOSBP010157656.1, forward strand.
AGATCCCCTCTAATCTAGCTCTGAAGAAGCTACGGCCATCGCGGTGGATATCTTTCATCGCTACATCTTGGGGGATTGTTGCGACTTTAACAGGTATTGTGCAATCTTATGGTGGACTGATAACCGCTCGTCTGTTTCTTGGTGCTGTGGAAGGGGGTCTGTTCCCTGGGCTTACCATCTACCTGACTCTATTCTACACCAAGAGAGAAATTGCTCTACGAATAGGTTATTTGTTTGTCAGCGCTGCTCTGGCAGGAGCATGTGGAGGCTTACTTGCTTATGCGATAGGCTTCATGGATGGCTTGGCTGGGTTGAGAGGCTGGAGATACATCATAATCCTGGAAGGGATCCCCACCTTTGTGCTGGGTGTTATCTGCTGGTTCTACTTGGCGGACGACTACCATTCGGCATGGTTTTTGAACGCTGAAGAGAAGGAGCTCATGCGGCTTCGCTTTGCAAGACAACTTGGTCAAACGACCTCAGCAGAGCTTTTCCATTGGGCTGACGTTCGTGCAGGCCTCAAAGATTGGAGGGTCTGGGCGTTCTGTTTGGCACAGTGTGGCAACGACACAATGCTGTATGGTTTCTCAACGTTTCTGCCCACGATCATAAAAGCGATTGAGCCACAATACTCAACAGCTCTGGTGCAGGTCCTTACGATTCCCTGTTATGCCCTTGGCGCTATTACTTACCTTGTGATTGCTTGGTTCAGCGACCGTCACCAGCTTCGTGGCGTATATACTGTTGTTTTTGGGCTCATATCGATATGTGGTTATGCTATCCTAGCCTCTGAGGTAAAGGCCGGCGTGCATTACTTTGGGTGTTTCCTTGTCGCCCTTGGGCTATATGTTGCAGTTGGCATACCCTTAGCCTGGCTTCCATCAAACAGTCCTCGTTATGGAAAGCGTACTCTGGCCACAGGGCTGCAGTTAACTTTTGGGAATCTTGCTGGGATATGGGCACCGTTTGTAAGTATTACTATTCGAAAGACGAAAAGTACTCTTCTGGATAGGCCATGGAGCTAACGTCCTACAAGCTGTACCCAACTAATGATTCACCACGGTTCATCATGGGCCATATCACAACATTGGCTCTTGTGGCTTACAGCTGCATTGTCTACACAATCCTCTCCGTGGTATATGCCCGAGAGAATCGGATACGAAGATCAGGGGGACGAGAATCGAGGGTCACGAACCTCTCTATTGACGAGATTGCCGAACTTGGAGACGAAAACCCGGAATTCAAGTACACAATATAGCTCTCGTCTATAGCAAGGCTCTGATATCTCTTGTCTTGTCAGAACCATGTCACCGCTTCTAATGACACTGTGAAAACAGTGTTTCTCCTGAACACTCAATGTAACGATCAATAAACACGCAACGATCCACGCTGACTTCAATCTCTACAGATTCAGCTCAAAGAAGTTTCTACCGATTCACAATGCTGATGCTTCGGATGTAGCTTTCGTTCCGCCATCCCGTATGCGTCTTAACAGACTTTCATCTGCACATTCGGCTTGACATGATTCTCTAGCTGGCTTGAGTTGTCCCGTCTGGAGCTTGCAACTGGAGCCTGCAACAATTCTCGCAGGTTACAAGCTAGTAGTTGGCATAACATCAGTAGGCGACAGCTGCCATGGCACCAACGGATTGTGTAAATGGTCAGGCGTGTGAGTCACCGCCTGGGCTGCTTAGCCAAACTTGCTGGGGTCTTCATAATACTTGTAACACAAGTCTTGCAGAGTGGTGCGCATTACAGCCACTCAAAGCCATAGCTATCATTCACGCAATCATACGTTCCTTTTGCTTACTACGTAATGGCCCCAGCCTACTTGTCGAAGGAGGCCGCAAAAGTTTTGCCGACACTAAGTTTGATCATGGATCCCTGAAAGGTTAGAAGCAAACATTAGAATAGCAGCATCAGAATGGTCGGGTCATACTTGAATCAAAATAGCATCTAAATTTGTATCGTGCTCAAGAGATTGCCATGCGCGCTAAAGGCAAGCAAGCCCGGCGCTGAGCACTAGACGCTGAACGCTGGGCGCTGGACCAATCAATACAACAAAGAGATATGCAGACACGGACGCGCCTTGGACAACGGCGAACTCAGGCGGACAAATATTTAGTTCTGGCATAGTTGTTGAGAGGGAAGGGCGCTCGTGGCTGCTAAGCGAAGAGTCAAAATATGGAGCAGCGACAGAATCGGGCCTAGCGTGTAAACATTCCAGAGTGTGATCTGAGATGGCGTCTCGGGTCAAAGCGAGTATAAAAACAAGGGCACGCCCCACCACGCGCGCGTCGCCCGGCCAGATTGTCCACGCTGTTTCTCTACAATATTTCGCCCGCCACAATCCTCCGCTTGCCATATCCCTCGTGTCCCCTGGTCTAACTTTGCTTTCTCTGAGCAAAGAATCTTCACCGCTAAAATGCCGCCCAAACCCGCCAAATCTGCTGCGCCTAAGAAGGCCTCGACCGCTGGCCATGCTTCGTACAAAGGTCAGTCTATCACGAGCTCGGGCGAAATAACATGCTTCGGTCCGCTTTGAAGCTGGCTGCGATAGCTTTGCTGACTCATTCTGCTAGACATGATCAAGGTTGCCATTGTCAATGTAAGCTGCCTTCTTCCGGCGCATCTTGCTATTGCTGTTGTCATTGCGCCGTAGCAAGCCGAGTCCTCCACCGAACCAACATACTGATCTTTTGCTCCCACAGCTCAAAGACCGCATGGGCAGCAGTCGTCAAGCCATCAAGAAGTACATCCTTCAAAACAATAGCAGCCTGGGTAACACTACCGAGGCTGCCTTCGCTGCCCACTTCAGCCAGGCGCTGAACGCAGGAGAGAAGAGCGGCGAGTTCGTGCGCCCCAAGGGACCTTCAGGACCAGTGAAGCTTGCCAAGAAGCCCGCTGCTGCCACCAAGGCCTCTTCACCTTCTGCTACCAAGAAAGCGCCAGGAGCTAAGGTTAGTGTTTCTGCTGCCCTCGCAACCGAACCTGTCATGTAACCGCAAGATCTATTATGCTCACACAACTTGCAGAAATCCGCTGCGCCCAAGAAGACCGCCACTAAGGCTAAGACGGCCTCTGCTGCCACAAAGAAAACCACTACCACGAAGAAGGCTGCTGCGCCCAAGAAGACCACCACCACCAAGACCAAGGCCAACACAGCAAAGCCCCGCAAGACAGCTCCCAAGAAAACTGCTCCTGCTCCTGCAGTAGCCGACGCGAAGCCTGTTGTCCTCGGCAAGACCAAGTCTGGACGTGTGACCAAGGGTACACCCAAGCCTGCTGCTGCTAAGAAGGCCGTGCCCAAGAAAGCCCCGGCCAAGAAGACGGCGGCTGCCAAGGCTGCCTGATTGGTTTGAGCCATTACCAACGAACCATTCGAGGTGTCTGTAAACCGCGAAAGCATGTATTTCTTTGCTATGAGTTGAGTAGGGTCAGCAGGCGATTTATCTTTCTGCTTGGACAGGGTAAGGTGGGCGTTCCGGATGGGCTTGTCTACACGTTTGGATCAGACAGGCGCGCGATTGAAATCAGGCTGTAGGGAGGTGAGCCTGCAAGGGTGTTAGTGTGTTTCTGGTTTCAAGCCATGTTAAGTTTGGGAGCAGCCTCAATGCCTATGCCGTGGCCGCAATGCTGCAACATGGTCTTTAACAATGATGAATCACGACAAAGTCACTTTGTACAACTTTCATGAGGCTCGTGATGAAGTTGTTGCCCTGGAGAAATAGCAAATATATTTGCTCATTTTATATGACTGAAAATTCGCGGATTTGCAGTAGCTGCCTCCAGAGTGACGTATACAGGTTCCGTGCCGGGCTGACTATCAACACATTGAAGGTCTTGGCACTCGTATCCCAGAACCGCAGCCCGACGTGAACATGCCCACAAAGAGGCAACCTCTCCATCTTTTACCCCAACCATGGCTTTGCATAATTTAAGCCATGCCTCTGATTCTTTCTGAAGTGCCTAGTGGCCGTATGAGCCTCTATGGCACCTCTCCGCTTGCTACCAAGACGATGAAGCCCCGTACAAATGGCAGCCCAAAACTTCCCCCCTTGGAGACGGCTGGCACCAATGGCTCTGCTCTTTTTCCTTCAGGAACCTTTCTTGCTTCGCCGAGCGAGAGCCCAGCCAACTCGCCGGTCATATCTGCTCTGAAAGATCCACGCAAGAGCGCAGAGTCTTATCCGCCAGCGCCACAGTCTGCATCGTCGCGGCCCCAACCTGTCGAACAGGCTGCAAACAATCTGCGCGTGCCCGGCACCAACCATCGCCTGTCCTCACCACCGCGTCTTGGGCCACAGCAGTCAAGTCTGCAATCTCCCACAAACGATGCGGCACCCCAGAAGCCCACGCCGCCACGATTGCAGCACCGTCACACCCTTGAAGTACCAGGTCGGGCAGCTGCACGATCTTCTCGCGAGGTTTCCCGACCCGGCTCTGGCATAGCTGGCGAGGATCATGCAAGTGGGCGTTTCCCACAGACACCTCAGCCGCGGACAGGTAGCAGGCGTGGTTCCCTGACTATGGGCAGACGAGCGTCGAGGTCTGCGGCCTCAGACTTTCATCCCGACGAGCTACCACAAGATGAAGACGCTGCACGATGGACAGAAGCCATCAGACAGAAACGGGCAAGCAAGCGCAGACGAAAAGAAGAGGAAGACGACGATCGCGTTGTGGTAGGCACAAAGGTCGACCAAAACCATGTCAACTGGGTAACGGCGTACAATATGCTCACTGGCATCCGTTTTACCGTCTCTCGCACAAACGCCAAAATGGATCGCGTCTTGACCGACGCGGACTTTGCAGCACGGCACAAATTCTCGTTTGACATGTGAGTTACTATCAAGCCATAAGCTGCGGATGCAAGAGAAGGCACGGTGGCTGACTAAGAACAGTACCGGAAACGAATTGACGCCGTCAGCCAAGTATGACTTCAAATTCAAGGATTATGCTCCTTGGGTTTTTCGTCATCTGCGGTCCACCTTCAAGCTTGATCCTGCAGATTATCTCGTGTCGCTGACCAGCAAGTACATCCTCTCTGAGCTCGGCTCTCCTGGCAAGTCTGGGAGCTTTTTCTACTTTTCACGAGACTACAAATACATCATCAAGACCATTCATCACGCTGAACACAAATTCCTCCGGCGTATACTAAAGGAGTATTATAATCACGTCAAAGAGAATCCAAACACCTTGCTCTCACAATTCTACGGACTGCACCGAGTCAAGATTCCCTATGGCCGTAAGATCCATTTTGTTGTCATGAACAACCTCTTCCCACCACATCGGGATATTCACATGACCTTTGATCTCAAAGGCTCTACTATTGGCCGCGATTTCATGGAAGAGGGCTTGGAAGAGCACCCCCGAGCCACATTAAAGGATCTCAACTGGTTGCGAAGGGGCATGCGCCTGGAGCTAGGTCCCACGAAGAAAGAGGCCTTTGTCAAGCAGATGGAACGAGATGTGGCCTTGCTGAAGCGGCTCAAAATAATGGACTATTCTCTGCTGATCGGTATCCACGACCTAACCAAAGGCAATGACGAGAATTTGCGCGACAAGACGCTGCAAGTCTTTCAGCCAGCATCTGAGGCAGATGACTCTGCCTACCAGGATTTCCTTCTGTCTCCAGTAACTCCCAGTCTTGGCCCTCCGTTGAATCCCGTATCCACCTCGGCCTCAACATTTACCCTGCCAAATACAGCGACAGCGTCCACTGCAGGCGCTTCTGCATCCAATGCTGGCCTCGCACTCCCATCTGCCAACTTCCAGCCCAGCCCCTTGGCTCGAACACCATCCAAGCTCGAAGCAGCCCGTAAAGCTAAAGAGTTGAGGGCCTCGCTGAAGGCTCAAAAACCAGTGCCCATGTCGACAATGGGATTACAAGGACATCCTGATGGCCTCTCATTTGGGCTCTCAGCTGCAGATGCCCGAGCATACAAATACTTTTATGCTGACGACGGTGGCTTTCGCGCAACGCGGATGAATGATGAGCCTGGCGATGCGGTGTACTATCTTGGCATCATCGACTGCCTGACTCGCTACGACACAGTCAAGCGCAGTGAACACTTTTTCAAAAGTCTAGTGCACCGCGGTGCAGGTGGTGAGATCAGTGCTATTCCGCCTGACCGCTACGGAACACGATTTTTGCGCTTCATGAACAGCATCGCTGTACCGAGCGACCAACAACCGAGCTCTGCTGTAGCACAGGCACAGCTAGCCCTTGAGCGGGCAAGCGCTGACGCTGAACGCGAGCCCAGTAACGCACATCTACATCCCTTCTACCATGGACGCACGTCCCGTGATTCTGGTGAAGGTGGTAGACGCAGCGTGGAGCGCACCAGCGGCAGTGGCGATGCTTCGGCGCCGGACAGAGTGCGCACAACTCTAGATGTAGATCGGGATGGCACAACGTTACCAGTGGTTGAGGAGACGGCAGAAACTGGGTCAATGGCAGACCGAGAGAAGTCGCGCAGCCGCAGCCGCAGCCGCGATGTTCAAGAGAAGGTTGAGGCTCGCGGCGAGGATCTCAAGAAACAGCTAGCCGAAGAACAGCAGCTACAACAAGAGGAAAAAGTTTGATGACGGGCAGCTCTATAGCATACCTGCGCGTCATTGACAACTCTTCTGGGTTCATCTATGCTTCATCGTCACCTCTGAAGCCAATCACAGTCACTATGCCGACGACATACGGCACCTTTTTCTTAGCATTTCAGCATCATCCATTTCCTTATTCCTCTTATCAAAGAGTCATTGTCAGCAGAACGAGCTGGATCCTCTCTGCCAGCCCGCCTTGCTACACCGTTCGACATGCTTGGACCTTGCAGCGGGTTACACGAATCACTGCACTTACTCGAGCGAGTCACCTCTCTTCTGTCATCAGCTTCTGTATGATCTATCCTCTCTTGTGTTATTTGAGCGCTCAAGATGGGACTCGGAGCGCCATTTCCTTTTTTTTTTCTGTTTGTCTTTTTCTCTCATATCCTGTCACAAGGTCTCATACTTGGTTTTGCCATAAGCCGCCGGGTCGAAATGTTTCTTTTCCTTTTGGGAGAAAGGACGAGGAGTAGGGACAGGGGTCAAACACAGCAATTTCCCCCATGTATTATTCCGTTTGCCAGTCCTCGTGTCTCGTCTGATGGAGATACCATACACACACACACACACGTGCACACACCGGGCACAAATCAAATCACCCAAAACTTTGTCCTTGTCCCCTGTGCTCCCTTTGTTGCTTCAAGCCTGCTCATGGTGCATTACTACACATGTCTGACCTTTGGGGGATCTCATAGAAAGGAATCAAGGCAAAAGGGATTGCTCACAATTGTCACTTGTCGTGGCCCTGCATCAAAGGCCCGTCCGTCTTTAGCAGGAAGGTGGCCTTTTGCTGCGAAAACGCTGGCCGACCACGGTCTACTCTCAGATTGTCGATGACGAAAGAGAAAGTACCGCTGTAACGCAAGACGCACAAGCATATTGGGAGATGTTGGTTGCAGTACGGGCACCGAGATCAGCAAGCACAGAGTTAAAAAACGTGTTCAATAAGTGCAATCTAGATTACAGGGGGTTTTTGGGGGTTTGCGGTGCGTGATAGATTGGGTATGCCCATGGATTCGTGCTCGCTGTGTGTGGCGTCAATGCAAACTTGACCAAGATGAGCAGAATGAGAAGCCCGTCCCAAGGATTCCGAACGCAAAGGGGACGGGCCCAACCAATGTGAGAGCAAGAACATAAACTCCTGTCGCTCAGAAATGGAGACAAGGCAAGACGAGCTGGCTTCGATCAGACGCCACGGACCACGTGCGTTCGCTCGCCCTCAAGCTTCTCACGATTCCTCGTGCGCTCCTCCTCTTTGCAGTTCTCCAGGCCGGCGCAACTGTGTGATTCGAGCAGACGGTGCTTGCCGCAGTAGTGGCCACCGCAGAAGCCGCAGTCGCCAACAATGCGCTGGGCAGGCTCTTTGCAGTCTTTGGCGGTGCAGCGAATCTTCTTTGGCGGCATGTTTCCTTGTGTGGTTCCGTATATGAAGGTTTCCTCAAGTAGAGCCCAGCGTAAGAGGATGCTGAATGCAGGGCTGGTTTGGCAAGGGTGAAATCTGAAAGATGAAAGAAGCTGGAGCTGCTCGTATAGACGTATGTTCAGGTGTGTCAAAATGAGCGATTTAGAGCGGAGGAGGTTGTAGAGGAGTTTCGAGTAATGGGTTGAGGAAACAGCTGAGCAGATGTGAGGCTGTGCTGGGAGAGGATGACGAGGTGGAAGGATAGACGACGACGATGAGGAGAGAGAGGTAGAGGTGGCAGATGATTTACTAAAGTGTCTGGTGACACGCTGTCAGAGTCAGTCGACCGAGCCTAGAATGGATGACAAAGGGCCTGTGGAGCATAAGTCAGTGGTGGCCACGTACCTTTGGATGCAAGCCAAGCGGAGTAGATTAGTGGTCTCGGCCTAGGCGGCTACGTAGTGATGCGTTGAAAACAAGACGACAGTCAATTGAAGAGGAATGGGGCCAGGTGGAGGGTGAGATGGGTAGCAGGGTGAGAGTGAGAGAAGAAGAAGACTGCAGGAGCAAAAGGATAAAGTTCGGGCGAGGTGATCAGCAGAGCAGTCGAAGTCACGAGAAGAGCGGATGATGGAAGAATGGCGAAGCAAGAGGTGCATACGACACCAGGCCCCCAAAGGGCGAGACGAAATACGCCGTCAGGGCGCCTGCAGCCGGCGGGTTGGGTGGCCCCGTCTTTGGATTGCGGCGGTAAAGGGCAGAAGGGCGCTCTGCTGGCGATGACTCTTGCTCGTCAAGGACCTTGAAGGCGCTCGGGTGCCGCCCAAACCGATGTGCTGGCTTGAGCCGAAAGCGCGGAGATAAGTGACGGCCAGAGTGTCACTCTTCAGCCTCAGCCCTTGGTCTGAAAATCCTATGAAGCTTGCATGCTGTTCTCTCTCTATCAGTCGGATGACGTGCCGCTGCGGTGCCTGTGTATAGGCCGAGGTCCGTCGTTGGCAAACAGCACATACCTGTGGCGTCACATACCTGTCAAAATGCAGACTTCTAGCGCACTGGCAACGCTCACCGGTGGGACGCTGCGATTGCACTGCAAGCAGACGCAGGCATATTCGTGACCCCGTATGCCGTGTTCTGGGCTTGCGCCTCAGGACCAGGCGGACTGGCGTGCAAATCTAAAGCAAGCCACTGTCGTCGTCGGGCGCCACAGCGTCCTGAGTCCCTGCTTATTGCTGGCGCTGGCGAACTCCGAGCCAAACACGACTTGGCGTCTTGGTCTGGCCAGCCTTTTTGACTCCGTACGACGGGCACGTGATGTGGCTGTTGGTGGTCCCAGAGGTACGTGGCCATTATCATGTCAAGATTGCGGCATCATGAGAATGAAAAATAGGTCCGAAAGCACAGCATGGCATTGATAATCGTTCATCTCCTTCATGGTACATAAATCGTGTCGTTAAAAGCGTGATTGAAACTCCGTTAGTGTCACAGATGCAATGCAAACTCGTGCCAGATATAACAATCGCAGGGCAAATTCAAAAGTCGTAACCATCTCCTCAGGTATCATCCCTTGAGCCCACTCTTCACCGCGCGCCACCAGCTGGGTCCCTTGCTGCTGGTAGTGGACTTGTCGTCCTTGGCTGCAGCGAGCCGTTCGCTCTTCACGAATATGCGATCGTCAGATGGGCACGAGGCAGAGCGACGGTGGGCGTCCTTCAGTGCATCCAATTGCTGATTTCGTCCCCTTGCTCCAGGCCTCAGGTCCCGCAGCCCAGGAAAGACAGGTCGCCGAAGGTTTGTAGGTCCACGCACAATGCCCAGCGTGTTGCCAATCAGAAACCCGCGACCACTTCCGCCCCGCTTCCACTTTGACCAATTGCTCTCTGTCGGCTCGTCCTGGTCGTTGGCGCCATCGAAGTCTCGCACGGCGCTTGCCGTCGGTTGCCGCGGGTCCTCCAAAATGCTTGGGAAATCCGCTTCGGCTGCTTGCCGCTCAATTTCGTCGTCCCAGAAAGGATGCGGCTCTCGAAAGGTGTGCTTGCTTCGGTGGCTGCTCTGGTCGCTGTTACCTGGTGAAGACATGCGGAGCGACGAGTGCCCGACGCTGTCCACGGCCGTTGACCCGCTGTCGACCTCGGTGCGCCTTGAGAGCAGCCGCGCTACCCTTGCGCGTTGGAGGCTGCCGGTCGCGCTCCGCTTCAAGGATCCAAATGAGTCCACCAGAGGACCAGACGTAGACCTTGCGCGCTCAAACAGAGACGGACGGCGTGGGGTTTCCGAAGTGTCATTGACAGGGGTCATTTCGGCGCTGCTTGTTCCAGCTGGTGAGGGAGGAATGACGTTGAGGATCGGTGGCGCAGGCGCGGTCCGAGGATTCGTCAGTGGCGAGTCGCGATTGATGCTCGGCATGCCACCAGGAGGCACAAGCTCAGAGTCACTAGCTGTGTCTGAAGCGCCGACTTTGGGATCTATTGGAGATATTTCAGTCACTCTCCGCGAACTCGTGGGTTGGTTGACCACAACAACAGAGTTGTTGTTGCGCAGGTACAGCTGCATGGCAGTAGCATCGTTGATTTCAACATTCTCGGAGATGGCGGATCTGCTGGAGAATGGCGATGTGGCGGGATGAGAACGGACAGATCTGTCCCAGCTCTTGCGTGGAGACCCCTTCTCTGTATCCAGTGATGCCCTGTTGGGCACCAGGTGGGCAAGCTCAGCCGGTGCTTCCTGAGACACCTTGCGGAGGTGTCCTTGGTCCTTGATGCGCCGAAGCTCCTTCTTGGGGGGAGACATGCGTTTCTTCTCCGCCACAGATGCCGGGAAAGGGCTCGAGACTGAGCGCAGGTCACGCTTTTTGTGAACTTTGCGTAACTTGTGGGATTGCGGCGGAGGGCTGTTGTCGATTATGAAGGCCTGCACAAAGGTATTTGAGTCCACCGAGCGCTGGGACGAGGTGCTGACGTCTGATGAGAGCGCACGCATATGACCAGGCTGCTGTCGTGGGGTCGACGCAGCGGATGACGAATATGAGTCCGTGTTGGGGTTCACAAGCTCTGCCTGCTGTCCAAAGAGGTCATGATTTGGAGCAGCAGAGAGCGTCGGCACAGCAGGTTGCACTGTCGCCAGATTGACCTCGACATCAGGAGTTTGAGTAGCACGAGTGTCAGAGCTCCCACTTCTCCACTCTTCTTGTGCAGTGCGAAACGACTCGGCAAATGGCGAGGCGATGCCGCTAGAGGCATCCCCTGTCACCAGACGTGGCGGTGGAAGATAGGCTTGCAGAGCAGGCGGTGTGACTTCAGGTGTGGGCAAGCCGGTATGACTCGCTTGTCGAGAAACCTCATGTTGTGCGCCCTGGGTTGGAGCAGAGGTTTGAGCAGCCAAGACGGGTATTCGCGTCAAATTGGGCGGCGTGGGGGGCAGAATGTTTGCGTTCTGCTGATCCTCGAGCTTCGTCGATGACACCACTGGCGAGAGACGAGGGTCGTGATCATAGATCTTGAGGTAGCTCGAGTCTCGCAGTGTCTCCTCGAGTCGCGCGTACGCCTGGCCATAATCTCTCCCCGGCATTCCGATCGCTACAGCTTCAGAGAGCCGCGGCTGATAGGCTAATCGGAGACGAGTCTAGCAAGATAACCAGAGATTTATATTCATGGCATGCGATTGAGGTGGGTCCTCAGCGATTTTGAGTCTCGTAGTGTGGTTGATTTAGGTGGCAGCGGTTGAGCAGAGGAAGAAGAAAGAAAAGGCCGTGGTCTGGCTGCGGTGACTCTAGCACGGTGGCGCGCGCCGTGGCACCAATGCTGCAGCGGTGCAGGGGGGGTTCAAGTAGCCAGTTCGCAAGCCTTTGAAGGGCCCTGCGACATATGCTCAAGGAGGCAGATGCATACGGCAGGGGATGAGCGAGTGTCAGGAATGCTGGAGGTGAAGGTGAAGGTGAAGGCGGGAGCGGCGCATGATCGCAGAAAGCAGCCGTTTTCCCGCGTGGGAGGATTGTGCGAAATGCGCCGCAGACCCCACCCAGCTCCCTCTCCCTCTCAATCTCACACAGCTGTCTACGGCATGGCCAGGGGCCACAATCTCTCGCGACCGTTACTTATGCATGTCAGCAAACTACTGTACTTCTGGCTTTTGCCATGTTGTCGCTCCGCTCCAATCAGCTCATGCTGTTCGACTTCAAGTTCTATGCCCTGTCAGATGTATGTGCAAGCCTGCAGCTGCATGACATAGGAGGCTCTACGATTCGACCGATTCTTCGTGGCCCCTTTCTGCCCGTCTTTTGATTTATGTGGCCTGCATATACGCATACGGCTGCGTCTGAAATCTGAGATGTACCTATGCACACAGCAGGGATGTTCTGCAAGTGCCACAGGCCGAGTGATGCCCAGATTGCTTCCTTGCAGGTGCTCCCCAACAAGCCAGGATCTCCATTTTTGCTGATCTGAACATGGCATTACAAATCGCGAGATCTATCTTGAGTCGCCACTTCAGGAATTCTTCTTTCATCCGAACCTCACAAATATTGTTTGATGTTCTCATCATAGTTGACTGGCAGATCTCGCCCGTGGTTAGGTATCCTCATGATCTCTGAGGGCGCCTTGTGGTACGTAGAAGGAAGCCTTTACGGCAACATAGACTGCACCGAAATAGCCAAAGAGGACATCTAGCAATGGTTAATCTGCTTTGTACATCAAGATTGCGCCATGGAATAGAATTCTAAATTGAAATGAGGTTGCAGTCTGGCGGATCAAGACTAAGCACAGCCATGTGAAGGTCACGCTCGGTACAAGAGGAGGCCCACTTGCATACCCTGCTGTGACGCTTCCAACCCCTTTCTCCTGAGCTCTTTGTATCTAAGGCGATGGCTAGAGAGAAATGTACTCAATGCAAGTATTTTCTGGCAAATCTTAGTTGGTACTGTTGTCAAACCTTCGCATAGGAGAGAGTTGATGACACCACGTGAAGAATCTGCAGCAAGTGATCTGCGTACCAAAGGACTATTAGGCAGTGGCCTTGTTACAATGGCGAAGCTTTAAAATACATCTCGTTTGTACAAGCGAGGACAGGGCCTGGCAGATTGAGTGAGCACTTTTATAAAGAGGCGTTTGTGTCGCCGAAGCCAATGGGCAGCATCACGCCTGCAACCTCCTCTACGCCTCGCTCCGTCGCAAGCAAGTTGAACTGACTGGCAGCGTTGCGCGTGTCGAGCACCTCAAGGCGGAAGCCCAAGGCCTGCAGAGCCTGTCTGGTTGCCGGCGCGAGCGGCAGTATGCTCTTGCCTGTACCAACGACCAGCAGGTCTGGTCTTGGCCAGACCCTGGCAAACAGGCCGAAAGCGGCTTCTGGGATTTCGAATTGACCGCGTGCGTTGATAATGCCAGCGGTCAGACTAGAAGCGTCTTTCTTGCCCTTTCTACGTGCATCATTGTATATGTCATTGCCACTCACGACGCTCTCGGCCTTGCTGCTCCCAGTTGGGACTGATGGAGTTGCTGATGGCGGCGTTGAGCTGGCCATCCAGGGTCGCCACACAAAAGCTTCCCTTCCAAGCAGGATGACACCGTCGCCGTCAGCTACGCGCAAGCCCGAGTCAAGGATGAAGCCGTCATGGGTGCACACGTCCACCGAAGTCGATGGAGAAGCCGTGGCACCAAGCACATTGAGGGCTCCAAAATCTGTCTGTGTATCCTCCTTGGACTCGGGCCCTCGAGAAGGGTCTGAAATGTCGCGAGGTTTGCGAGGTGTTGCGCGTTCCCGTTGTGATGGCGATGCTTTTTGACTGGCCGCCGGGCGATCTTGTAGACGATATGTAGAGCTGAAAAGACTGCGACGTGGCGTCCGAATGGATATACTGTTGTCTGGAAGGCGAATCTGAGGACCGAGTGAAGGGCTGTTCAGCGAATGTCTGCACAAGGAAGAATGCGAGTAGCGCTCGATGAGCTGTGCGGATCGAGAAATGCTCGTCCTTGTGCTCATCATGTACAAGGATGCAAGCCTGAGACAATACAATCAAATCCAGCCAGCTGAAAAAGGTAGGACCGAAAGATCCGCAACTTGAATTCAAGAATTGATACCAATAGCTTTGGCAAATATCGAATTCCTGGGCTTGTGGTGACGCTCTCAAAAAAGTTGTTCCGGCGTCCCGTTTCGCCACAAGCGCACTTCTGCCGACTTGGCATCGGCGTGTGCATGAGGGCCTAAGAGTATTAATTAAAAGTGTTCCTAATATCTTATACACATATGACCCTAACTAAGCTTAATGCATCGGAACACTAGTGTGTTGTACAAGCCTAGTTGATGTTGTCGAAATACTGGGTTTGGATCTGTCCATGCTCTGGCACGGCGAACATGTCAAGCGGTAGTGCCAGCAAGCGTCCACCCATTGCAAAGGGGCCTCTTCGCAAGCCGCCCAAGCCCGCAGTGATCTCGACTCATGCGACTCCGCCGGGTGGATCAAATAGCACAGGGGTGCTGCAGCAGAAAGATCAGGCTGAAGGGGCGGGAAAGGCCCAGACTGAGCAACCACTATGGGAGTACCTATTCGCGTCAGACCATGTGCCCTCACCATTCCTGGAGCCAGAGTTGCTGGGGCGACTGAAGAAGGCTGAAGAAGCCGCCGCCGCCGCCGCCGCCGCCGCCGCCGCCGCCGCCGCAGCAGCAGCAACCACCTCCGCAGCTGCAGGATCATCAAAGATCTCTAGCACTCGGTAGACCTCAGCAGCTGAGGGCTTTTTTGGGGCGGGACCCCCACCCTGCTAACTGCCAACGACCTCTCCCCAGTGTGCTTGGCGAGCTGCGCCGCACAGAAGCGCGCGGCAGCCATTCCCAGTCTGGCCTGCAGCGTGGCGCGGCCATGGATCCTGTGAGCCTATGAGCTGTGTCAGCACATGCGGCCAGAACGGGCACTGCAGAAACTTTGCTTAAATCATCATGTTTCCTGTCAATTGGCTACACAACTCTGGTCGACGCTTGCGGAGATGCCGCCTTGTACGACCAGACGGCTCCACGCGCTACGCCTCGGCTGCTCCCGCCAAAGGAAGGGCCAGCTTGCCACCGTCAAATTATTGGTGGTGGTGGTGGTGGATGGTGGTGGTGTTGTTCTTGCTGGCCATGGTGACAGTCTCGAAAAGTGGTTGTTGGCAAGACTCTGGAGTGGCTGTCAAGGCACTACTCTTGACAGAAGGATAAGGGGGAATACAGAATGGCGCAATTGCCAGCTGGTGCTTCAAAGTTAGCAAATAATTAAACCCGCAAAAGTAAAGTTTCTCGGCTGCATTTTCCTTGCAGCCTTGCAATGTACAAGGCTGTCCGATAACTTATTGCAACAAGACTAGACCTTCATCGACTTGCATCTTTCCAGATACCTGGTAGGAGCTTATGCTGTCCCCCCCCAAAAAAATAGTCAGCTATCTTCTGAGAGATGCGATTCGCTCTCTGGCTGTTCTTTTGTGCCCGATAGTCTGCAGGTTGGACGTCATTGTTGTAACCTACATGGAGGGCCAGGGAGATACTTTCAAGATTAGGGCCGATTGGAAATGTCTGCCGGCGCGCGAATCAAAGGACATTTCAGCCTCTCTGTCGGCTCGGATCAAATTTCTCGTGGTACGGCATTGCAACGGTGCAGAAAGGAACTTGGTTTTGGTACAGTTTGAATGTCTACAATGCACTCCGTGTGCGCTACAACCTTGACTCACCCTCAGAGCAAGGGAGGCTGCGGCGACAGAGAGCTTCTCCTGACCGGAGACCAACCTCATTCAGGCAGCCGCAAAGGTGATCCTTGCGAAAAGTCACCGGCCAAGCCCTGAGAGGTCATTTGGGGCCCCCTCTCGCCCTCGGATGCAGGCCCTTGCGCAGCGCCACGAATCTGGCAAGACATCGATCCACCCTCACCTCCGCGCCCGGCTGCACCCCTTGTCTTCCCCGGTAAGGTTTTGTCTTTGAATTTTGCGGCCTTTTCAGCTAGGTAGCATAGGAATCTCGCTTCCAGGACGGGACCCGGGGTGTTGGTAATGGCAGGTCGAGATGAATCCCTCGGCCGAAAATTTCTGTACTCGACCCAGCCTGATTGTGCCAGAACTGACCGCACGGGCACGGGCAAAGGCGGTCTGTCAGAATCCCAGCCAGATTATTTTTTGGTGTCATAATCCTGTGTGGTCGGGCCCAGCAGCCGCCAACAATTGGTCCCAGCAGGTATTGTCACAGTCGACGGAGAGAGAGAGAGAGCGTAGGATTCTTGTTTTGGGAAAAACAAAACATATAATTTTCAAGGAAGAAACATAATGATGCTTAAGATGTCGTCTCGTATATACAGTGGTTGCCTGGTGTTTTTTTTCTGTTTCCCATAGAAGAGCCAAAATAAACAAGATGGTAAAATTTGAAGAGTGTGCGCCGGCGTCAATCGGTTGGAGCTTGAGAATTCCGAATTACCCCAGGCCCCACCCTGAATCCGTCTCCCAAAATATGTGTTGCCTCGAGTAATTGCTCCATCGCGTCTAATATGTGTATATAATACGTGTTCCAGCGAGCCCAGATGAATACAGTCCTCGCGATTTGTTTCCAATGAATATGAAAAAGTCTGAAGAATAATGAGTGCCAAAATGTTGCTGAAAGAAAATTCTCGGGCGAGGATAGTCGAGGCGCGTTGCCTGGCCGCCATGATGAAGCCTGCGACGCGGAAATCCGTATCCTCGCCCTCAATATATGCCTTGGGTGGTGAACTGTAGAGAAAAGTCCTCCGAAAATTTGCCCCTTTTCGTGTCACCCCCGCACCGATTCGACGTCGTCACCATCCGAGTAGCCGCCACGCTTCAGCTCCATGGCCTCCTGCAGTTCGCTGAGCGTCTCGTACCTCTCGCGGCAGTGTTCCTCGGAGGCGCCTGTGCCCATCTTCTGGGAGACACGGCGCCAGACTGCCTCACGGTCTTCTCTGTACAATTTGATCAATTTGCGATCCTGTCGCAGAATTGCGTGTAAGTGAAACGAGCTGCGAACGACAAGAGAGAGAGAGAGCAAAGTGTGGACACAAGCGGGTGCAGGGTGGGGATTGGGTGACTTACTGCCTCCTCGGTCCAACGAATCTCGTCCTTGCGCTTGAGTTTGGTGCAGTAACGGACCTGCAGGGTGCCTGAGTTGCGGTCCGGAAAGAAGTCGGCAATCTGTTTCCAGCTGAGGCGGGGACTCGTGTAGTCCTCCTTAAGCTTGCGCAGGAGGTCGTCGTCCTCCGGCGTGAACCTCTGCTTGGGTCCCCGTGATATGGCCTTTGGCGGGTAGCCGGGCTTGCCCTCGACCCTCTCATAATTGTTGCCCCCACGCGGATCGGGAAGGGGATACGTGTCTGGGGGGTAGTACTGAGGATGCTGCTGTGGATGCTGGTGGTGATGGTGAGGGAGGTGTTGGTGGTGCTGGTGGTGGTGTTGCTGCTGCTGCTGCTGCTGCTGCCACGAGGTCGTGTGAGGCGACGATGCGTCCAGCGGGGGAAGGTCATACCGGCGTGGCACAGACGACGAGACATCTGGTGAGCCGTAGAGGCCAGGAGGAGGAGGAGCGGCAGTGTATGTCGGCTCGCCGTAGCGTGGGTAAGAGCCGCTCCCGGAGCCGGCGGGAGGCGCGTAGCCGTAACTTTGTTGATGGTGAGGTTGCTGCTGTTGCTGCTGTTGCTGCTGCTGTTGTTGATGTGTCTGCTGCTGCTGTGGCTGCTGCGATTGTTGATGCTGTTGATGCTGCTGCTGCTGCTGCGAGTGGGAGGGATAGTCCGAGCGGGTTGGCTGGGGCTGTATTGCTTGGTAGGAGCCTGGAACTGGCGCAGGGTATCGGGAGTGGCTATATTGCTGTTGCTGCTGCTGCTGCTGCTCCTGTGCAGCCAGAATGGGCGGAATGTGGGGATGGTAGGACTGCTGAGGCTGCATGGAGCCGCGCTGGTCAATGTCCATGGCCATTGAGGGCTGCGTATCCTGACGTGCGTAAGATTGTTGGGGACGGGCGTCGTCTTCTTCACCTCGCTCGGGGTGGTAGCTGCGGTATGGACCTGCCACCTTGATGGGAGGAATTGCGGACGGGAAGAAAAAATGGGAATTTGCGTCGAGAGCGAATGTGCAGCGCCTGCGAATCTGTGACAACCCCGCTACCCACACACAAACAGAAAAGGAGATGAGATATCTGAATTAGAAAAATGTCCAGCGCAAGATTTGAGCCCGGAGAAAGTGTGAGGTGAGGCGCCGCCTGGAGCAGAAGAAGCCGCCGCCGCTGCTTGCTGACTGCAGGGTGGCGAGGCTCAAACAGCAGCAGAGACAAGGCTCAGCGAGCAGCTCTGGCTGGCTGGCTGAAGCGCACGCAGCTCTAGCGGTCGCGCGAGCTCGAAGAGACCTCGAAACAGGACCGGCAGGCCCGTACAGGTCGAGGCAGGCAGCCTTTGCGAGCTATGTGGGCCTGATAGGCGGAGGGTAGTTCACGCCTGGCCCCCACAGGAGCCAAATTGGGATTGATGGATCGATAATGGTGGAAAGGATGTGAATAACAAAAAGGGGCTGACTATGCACGCCACGGCCCGGCAAGAACCAAGCAGAGACGAGATGACTGCAGGATAATATAGCATGGGCTTAGCAAGGAGCGGGGCAAATGAATGGGAGAAGCAGGAGGGGCAAAGGGCTGGCGAGGCTTAACAATGAAAAATTATGGGCGCCGCGAATGGCGTAGAGGAAAGATGATCGCCAGCAGAGTGAGCCATGCGGCTGAAGGTGACGGTTCAGGCACAGGCGGGCATAAGATGGCGCCGTCTGATGGGAAAACTGCGGGCGCTGGCCGGCTGCGCGCCAGATGTAGCGGTCGCAGCGGCAATCGGTAGCAGCAAGGAGGAGTAGCAGCAGCAGCAGTAACAGCAAAGTAACAGCTCGAGGCTGGCAGAGCGGATACGCGAGCAGTGCCCCGAATGCAACGGCCGGAACGACTCGAAGCGATGCGGCCGGTTTTCCCTTTGTGGAGAAGGGGGGCAAAAAGGGTCGATGTGAGGGCAGCAGGAAGGAGGGGCCAGTGCGGTGACTTGCATCGAGACAAGAGAGACAGAGGGAGGGAGAAAGAGCATGGAGACAAAGAAAGACGAGTGAGAAGCAAAGCCTAACGGCAGAGCGACATGCCACCAGCACACACACACAAAGACGCCCTCTCGCGCACACACACACACACATACACGCACTCGCCAGGCCAGATACACACCCCACTGCCTTGTCCAAAGGGCGACGGGTGATTCGCTGATGACGAGATTTTTTCTGTTAGATGCACCTCGGCGGCCGGGCCGTGCTAGACAACAACAGGAAGAAGCTATACGTTGGCAAAACGTGGCAAGCTGGGAACGGATTGCCTTGCGGGCGGAACGCCTTTCCTGCCTGCAGCATGCGATAGAGTCGGGCAGGCGGCAGGCGTGAGGCTAACGGCGGCGCGGTAGCAGAAAGCCTAAAAGTATAGAACCAACTACAGGACGCCGGCTGACCTCGCTGGCTGGTTGGGCTGGCTGGCTGGCTGGCTGGATGGTGCGCTGCCTGGCTGGCTAGCTAGCTGGGCCAGAAAGAGGCCGTAGTCGAAGGAGCGAAAGCAGGGCAGGTGGATTGACTGGGGGCGCAGTCGGTGGTGGGGCCGGACCAGGGGGGGTGTGCTTTTGCCTCTCTCTTTCTGTCTCTGTCTCGCGTGTAGACAAGCCCCGGCCAATGCGCGATCCACAGAGCATCGTGGTGCTCAGAGGGGGTCGGGAGGGCCAGGGCAAGGATTGGAGAGGCAGGCCAGGCCTTCGCGCTGGGACGTGTGAGCTAGTGCGTCCCTAGCCAGCGTGTGGATCAAAGGCGTGAACCAACCAGACGTTTGAGAGGAGCCAATTTGGCAGGCGCGTCAACGGTGGTGTCGCATCGGGACTCGGGGAATTTGGTTCATTGTCCTCTCATCGTCGTCGTCGTCGTCTTGGACTCGGCATGGCTTTCGAGGATCAGTCTCAGATGGACACGGGCCGCGGCGGCAGGGCTAAGGTCCGCGTGCGCCCCTTGTACAGCGACAAGATGCAGCACGAGTGGCACGTTATGCGGCGGTAGCAGCGGAGTTGCAGCGGCACGGGCCAGACGATTCCAGGCAATATGCAGTCGAGACGAGGCAGAAACGCAAACGGCCATCGAGGGGGCGTGGTGGGCGCGTGCGCGATTGGCGCGAGTGACGTGGGTGTTTTTTTTTTTCCTGTGCCTTCAGGCCAAGGAATTGTGCAAGCGCGTCACGAGTCGAGCAGAGGAAGAATTTTTGCAGACGGACATGGCCGTTACAGAGAGCAAAACCTTGGACTTGTCGTTGTTCAGTATAGTCGTTATTGGTGCTAGCGCAATAACGCCAGGCGATTGGGCACCCGTGTGAGACCGACCCACGCCTGGCGCAGTGGGGCGAGGTAGCGCTGGCGACAGGAGCCTTCTAAACATGGCAAGAAGCGTGGCTGCATGGCGGCCCGTCGAGCTGCAGCCAGGCACGCTAGGGGAGACAGGAAAGCGAGAAAAGAGGAGAGAAAGAGCCGGAGACGAGATTGATGAAGAGAGTCGATGCACGTGTACGGTCGTGGGCGTGTCCCTGAGTCAAGTCCAATGGGCACGGCTGCTGTTCTGTCAAGAGGTCGAGAAACGCCATGGAGAAAACAAAAGGAGACAAGACATTGGGCAGGGCGTCATCGTGTGTGTGTGCGTGTGTGTGATCAACGGGATTGTGGGTTGTAGTTGTGGTCGCAGCCCAACGCTAGACAACGCAAAGGTATCCTCTCTGCATGCTGCTGATGCTGCTGCTGGGTGCTGCTGGGTGCTGCTGTTGCTGCTCACCTCACGCCACTGCGGCCTGGTCGGCCCCACAACATGTGGTCCATAATTTCTTGTTTCCCCAAGAGCAGAACCAGGATGGACTGAGCGTCGAGGACGTGTCGTCAGGACGGGACTGCCTGTTGTTTGCCGGGGCAGTGACAGGAAGAAGTGAAGGAACAAGGAAGAAGAGAGAGTGCAAGGATGCCCGGCAAGGCTGACGGAAGTGCTGCCTAGCTTTCCGGGCAGCCAGTGGCATCGAGCCGCGCTTCTGCCGAGTCGACGTGGTCAACCAGACGGCTGCCGTTGGGCGAATCTCAGGGTGCCAACGCAGAGGCATTGTTCGGTTCGAGCGGGAGTGTACGCTGCAGCGAGCCGATCCGTCTTTTGGGGGCCATGATCCACGCTGCCTCGCGCTCGAGTGGGGGGGTTTGACGGGGGGAGAAGCAGCGGCGCAAGGTCACATTTCTGTATCATGGGCGGCGACTGAGTTAAAATAAAGCGAACAGTTACAGCGATTTTAGCGTGATTATTACCGCGTTATAATACTGGTCTCTGCTAACTGTGTGACGGTGCACTACAAGGTTCGGTCGTCGATACTTTGTGACGTGCGTATTGCCGGATCGAGCAGTGTCTTTTAACATATCTGCTGCGCAACACACATACAGCAAAGCATCACGCGGAAGCGTCTGTTCCGATCCCCGTGTAGACACAAAGGCTAATGTATCCGGGTACTTGGTTACAGGACACTCGACGAGCGTTAACAGGCGCTTGTGCATCTGCACAAACCTTTGGTCTGAGGAGGGATTCCCCTCATCTTTTGAGGAATGGCATATATCTCAAGTTGAACAAGACCACCCAATACCTTGATTAGTCCGGAGAGATTATCGGTTGGGTATATATATCACATCGGCAAAGATTTGTACAGTGGCCAAAAAAGAGTAGCAGCAAAGTACAGAAACCAAAAATCCAAGGCGAGTCAGAAAACAGCAAAAAGTGTGCGCCGCGCGTCTGCACGTAAGACCTCATCCAGCTTGGCACCCTTCCCCCTCCGAAACTTTTCCCTTCAAAAGCCGCCGATCGCGCCCTCCTATATCTTGCCTCCGAAGTGCTCCTTTGCATACTGCTCGCAGGCCTGACACCCGGCGGGCGACGGTTAGTCTCTGTCATTGTGTGCCTGCCGTGGCAGCAGACTGTCTCTCTGTGTCTCTATCTCACCTTGGCTGGCTTGCCCAGTTTCTGCCCTATGACCTTCCACTTGCTCGCTTCGTACTCTTTGATGGCGGCGAGAAGAGCCGCAGACTGACGCCAGGTTAGAACGCTGCCCCCTTTGGCCGTGTCTGTGGCTCCCGAACGTACTTCGTCCTCGGCAAACTCTGCGTAGTGCATGTCCTGCGATGCTCTGGTCAACGCCTTGAGAGTCACGGGGCCTGGGGCGTACTCACCTTGTACCAGTGCTTCTTGACGCTGCCCTCTGTGCGGGACGGGAACGACTTTTTTGGCTCGTCAGCCGGCTCCTGGGCAGACGTGACATTGACTTACCTTTGCAATCTCGCTCCAGCTGTTCCCCGCGTCACGCATCACCTTCAGCTTCTGCTCCTCGGCTGGCGTCCAGGGCGTGTTGGTCCGCGTCTTCTTGACCACCGGCGGCGACATGGACGGATCCGGCTGCCCGAAACTGCTGGGATCCATGAAAGAGCTGGGAGACATGCCGGGAAGAGAAGAGGCCGACGGCGGCCCCTGCATGCCCTGCGCGTCTGGTAAGTCGGAAACGCGTCGTTTGCGGGCTGAGGCGGGCGACAGCGGAGGTGGCGGTGGCATGTGGTGAGGAGAGACGAAGGAGCCATATGGATCCGCCTGATGCAGCTGCTGCTGGTGCTGGTGCAGCCCAGGACCCATGCCCTGGCTGAGGCTCTGCATGTGGTGGTGCTGGTGCGGGTGCTGGTGGTGGTGTGACTGTGGCGGTGGCGGCGGTGGTTGCGACTGCTGTTGCTGATGTGACTGCTGGTGGTGGTGATGATGGTGATGCGGCTGCTGGTGGCTTGCCTGGGGCGAGTGCAAGCCTAGCTGCATGGGCGACATGGTGGATGGGGGAAAGTGCAGCGGGTCTTGGTCTCGAGGAACATTGTGGGATCTTGTTGCAGGCAATTCATGAGCAGGCGACAGTGACAGGAGGGGAGAAGAAGAAAAGAAGAAGGGCAAGCATACGACATGTCCGAGGCAATCAGAGACAATGGGGACTCAAAGTACGAGGCGCCCGCAGTGAATTCGGCAGGTAGAGACGCTGTATTCATGAATGCTCCGACACGCGAAGGCGAAGTTCATAGTCCCCGTTTCGCCTTCTCTCTCTTTTTCTCTCTCTCTCTCTCTCTGTCTCTCTCAGTCTTCCTTTCTCTCTGTCTGGTGGCTGGGAGAGTGTGTGGAGGGCAATGGTGATTTGCGTGTTTGCGTGTTAGCCGCACTGGGCCCGCAGGTTACCGTGCATGGACAGATGTAGGTGCAGAGGATCGACAATAATAGAAGAGCCTGGGGGGAATGGTGAAAAGGGATGAGTTTCGAGTCAAAAAAGGTGAATTGGTACAAGGTTCTTAGTATTGCGGCATCCGTGGGAGTGGGTACTGCGGCTGAGCTGGAGGTATACATATACTGCACCAAAAACAAGAGCAGCAGCACCAGCAGCAGCTCTGGTCCTGGCCTTTTCGCTTTGTCGCTGCGCCAGGTGCCGCTCCTGAGCGGGGTCAAGCGGGCCTTCCCCACGCGCGAGGGCGGCACAATTTTGCTTGGCTGGCACCCAATGGTGCCTCGAGCTTGACACGAACGGGCCTCAGGATCATCCTCTGTCCATCCTGATCGTCGTCACCATTCTGTCATCTCTGCTTGCTTCTCTTCTGCTCGTCTGCTGTCGCTTCATTTCGCTGAATCTCTGCCTTGCAGCTGCCCCGACCAGTCCGTGCTCGCGCAGCTTCACGCAAGGCCAGCCCCTTAGCGCGGATCCATTCGCCATTCCCACACAGACCGTCCAGCAGCAGACCTAGCCCTGCATGCATGCGGGGAAAGCAGAATCCAGAGATGCAATCGCGCCCTCTAGCTCTTGCGTAGAGCCGAATCTAAGATTGGCTCTGCACATCACCTGGACCACCATCGCTAACAGGACGACGACGACTGCGACGACGACCACAAGGACGCGCGCACCAAGCCGCAGATCGCCGGCACACTTGTTGCGCCCACTTACGTCTTTCTCTCTTTTTTTTCCTGCTGGATGCCTTCTTTGCCCCCCCTGTGGAAACGGCTGCGCGCTGACCAAGGCACCCAGGAAAACCCGCAAATGCTTGTCCATACCGGATGTGGTGGGCGTCTCCTAGGCTGCTTGGCTGTGGCTTGTTGCTTCCCCTCGCCAGACCGACGCCATGAGCAGCGGCCTGCAGAGGTGGGGAAATGGAACCGTGGCCACCAGACGCATGGCGCCTTGACACTCTTCCTCAATCGGCGAACTAAGTGTAGCCTGCCACCAAAAACAGCAGCTCTAGCCCACAGCCTCGCCTGCAAAACTGGCCTAGGAGGCTGCGTCCAACCATTCCTCAAATGACGAAATCGCTAATGGCTTCTTCCTGACGTTGCCTCACGAGACTCCTCTCTCTCCCCATCTGTAATTACAGGAACCATCGATACTCCCCCACCGCTGGACCTTCCGCGAGCACCTGCGTACTGACGTCCCTGGCCCTCAGCTGCACCCCCTGCTTGGAATTCCGCCGCCTGTTATCCCGCATCATCCACAGCCCCAGTCCGAGCGTCAGCGAGCATCCCACCGCCCCAAAGCAGGCTGTTGTGACCAGCGCGGTCGCGTACTTGGGCTCCTCGCGGGGTAGGAAGATGTTGGAGCTTACCACCCCCATGAGATTTGCTGCCGGCACTCCGAGCGACGTCAAGAGGACGCGACGGTTCTCATCGGCGATATTGTTGTTGTACCAAGCTTCTAGAATCACCGATGGCGCCGATGAGCCCCAGGTCATCATGAAGCAGGCAAAGTACGCTACGTGCAGCTGCGTGTGCACATCGACCACGGCGTAGACGACAAACCCCAGCAGCGTGAACAGAAATCCCAGCGCTATGAACGGAAATCGAATACGCAGCAGATCCGACGCAAACGCCAGGATCAGCAACATTACGGCACCACCCACATTAGGCGCCACCGTCAGGAGGTTTGTCAGCACCGTGTTGTACCCCAGCCGTGCAATGATCTGCGGCAGGAACAACGCCAAACTCTGCAGCGGCACCCCCAGGCACACCTCAATGCCCAGAATGACCCACGAGGTTGGGTGCTTGAGCACTTTGACCGCCTCCTTGAACTTGAACTTCTCATTGACCACAGACGACGAGTCGGTCTGCATCCGTTCAAACGCCAGTCGTTTCTCGTCCTCGTTGAGGAAGGATGCCCGCGCCGCAGAATGTGGGAGACACCAGTACGCAAACACGCTGAACAGCACCGTGCCGGCGCCTTCGATGGCGAAGAGATATCGCCACGTCTGAAACGTCTCAGAGCCCTTGATGTGGAACACACCGTATGCCAACAGCCCTCCAAACGCCCCTGCGATGGACTGAGCCGCGTAGAAGATGGCCAGGCGCCGTGCGAGCTCTCCTCGACGATAGAATGTCGTCTGGTAGTAGATGACCAGAGGGAAGAAGGCACCCTCTGCCATGCCCAGGAACCAGCGCAGCGCCATGATGCCTGCAAAGTTCTGCACCGTGATTGTCAGCAGCGTCATGCTGCCAAATGTGAACATCATCAGCGGCAGCGCTCGGGCCGGCCCATACTTTTTCCCAAGCATGGCGATAAAGGGCGCTGCGATAACGTATGGCACATAGAAGATGCTGAGCATCGTGTTGTACTGCTGGCCACTCATGTGCAGAGTCTCCAGCAGCCCATGCTCCTTGAGCGTCTTCGCATTGCCCAGGTTCGCCTTGTCCAGTGCGTTGAACAGGTACATGACCGCCAGCACTGGGAGAATGTGCAAATCAAACTTCCACACTAGCGCACGCTCCGCCTTGGGGTCAATCGGCGGCACCAGAGTCACTCCTTCGTTGACAGACGTCACGCGGTCCACGATGTGGGACTTGATCTTCGTATTCTCGTCGTCCAGGGCGGCGCTATTCTCTGTCGAAGTGGCCTGGGTGCCGCCGTGCCCCAAAGCCAGCGTCTGGTCGATTGAAGTCTTGTTGTCCATGACGAGTTGCTCCAGCCTTTCTATCCTTTCATCCGATCCAGAGTTCGAGGACGACGAGTGGGGCGTTTCCAGGATTGCTAAAAGTCAGACGGGCCTCCAATGACATAAATCAGGCATGCATTGTGGTAATCGGCTGCTCGTAGCTCCTTTTTTGGCGACAGAAGCTTCGGTTGCGCACCGCCTAAAAGCGCAAATCCGCAGATGACAGCTAAAAAGACAAAGTTATAAGTACAACGAAGGATGCTTAAGCCAAAATCTGACTGCAGCGGGCATGCACTCCCACGCAAAAAGGTGGTTCTCAGATTGCATTGGAATGTAACAGTAAGACCCTGTCGTTATCTCTACCCCACAAACCTTGGACATGATAGGGGCGAGGCGAGAAGCGATCTGCATCCTCACTCAGCTTAGACTGCTCTCGAGTTAGCTCTGTAACCCCCCACTCCGGCGAGGCTGCACCCAAAATCGGCCTAGACTGCCAATGCGTCTAGGTGAAGCAAAGCGACATCAACATTAATGAATGGTGACATCCCGTAAGCACTTGGCTCTTCCTAGGTGGCTTTTTATATGGGCAAGTGCTCTTGCATTCTTGTTTCAGATGCTGGAGTATGTTTGTCCACATTCAACATTGGTGTAAACTACTGAGAAAAAGAAATTGAAAGCTGGAGGCGTTCAAGAATGGGAAAAACAAGCTAAAGCTTCATAAAAGTCCGAGCGAGCTGCAGATCCATTCGCCCAGACCTCCTGGCCGCTGGTACAGTGTCTCAATCTCCGCCTTTACGTTGAGCATTAGCATTACCTGCAGCTCGCGGCGTTCTACAGAGAATGCCGATTCAGGTGGTCTTGTCTCTTCAGGGAATGCGGCCCATGAGAGCATATTGACAGCCTTGTGTCTGTCCCGTAAAGTCAGCAACTGCAAATCCTGACTCGATTTGATGTCCGTCGTGTCAAGTCCGATCCAATGCAGCGAGGGCGCAGTAATTCTCCTGCTCTCATGTGCAAGCGAGGCCGACCCATTCTTGTATGTCGAGAATATGGCAATGCCGTCTGGGTCCAAGTCGACAAGAATGTAGGCCGGCAGGCCGGTGCAATCAATCAGACGAGCAAGGAGCGCCCTTGTGGAGAGGTCAGGATACCCTTTGCCAGTCATGAGAATAATTTCTTCACCAAGCTGCGGCCACACGTCGCTAGAAGAAACAATGGATCTGAAGACGGCTTCCTTCTCAACGACGAGGATGCATTTGGCCTTCATTGTCTCGTAGACGTCGGAAACATTGACTCTTGGAATCAGCACGCCTCCTTCGATCGAGCAATCAAGTACGAGGCCAGTTTGACCGCGAATAACAAGTGACCCAGCAACCAGTCCTTTTGCTGCCGCCGTCACGTTCAATGCACTGCGCGAAAGGCCAAACGTATAGGCAATATCGTCGACAAGGCTGTCAACCACGCCCTGGTTGCCGTAGAGGGCAGGATTCGTATAGTAAATGTCACTTGCACGCGAAACCACGTTAGTCTAGTCAGAGAACAGTCAGGCATGTTGAGATGTCTACCGCTTGGAGACGATGTTGTTTTTCCGCAAAGCGTCGTATATTATCCACATCAAGTCAAGCACAACAGCTGCACAAACCGCATTAGAGCCACGTAAAGCAGTTCAGAGTCAAGACATGGGCTGACTGAATTTCCAAGCCTCTTCGGCAGTTCGCCCGGGGAACGTGATGCTTTGTGGAGAAGGCACATCCTCATGGAAGTTCACAGACTGTCTTTGACGACCTCTGACCCCTTGAGGCCGGCCTGTTCGCCGTGACAAGTGGACGCACATTGGCCGTTCGTTGAGTATGCAGCCTGTGACGCTCTCAAATGTCGACTCGATGCGCGACATGGCGCGATGCCTAGCAAGCGTCAACAACCAAGCATGGTCAGGCGTTGCAGCCTGGTCTTCGGTGGTCTGAGACAGATCCTCTTCTCCAGAGCTGGAAATTATGTCTGCCTCCTCTGGCCCTGGGGCTCTCGAGGAGTTGCCATCATCCAAAGGTGATATAGGGTTCATGTGTCTTGGCTCCGGGAGGCTGCGAGAGTGCAAGAGCGAAACAAGAAGGCGCGGAATTGGCGTGTGCGGACCCTGAGAGGAAGACGCGTCTGCGCGCGTTTCCCTCCTCCACCGTTTCATGCCTAACGACGGTGGCACGCCTCAATGATTGAGACAGCCGTCAACCTCTTCTGAATGTGCCGAGTCTAATACTAGCTGTACACGGCACTCGCAATGCTAGCTATGCCTTCCTTCTTCCCAGCAATGGCGCAGAAACGTCCGTTTGATGAAGGCCCCACCATTGAACCTGTACCTGAGCAATCTGTCACGACTACAATACCTCAAAGCTCAGCACCAGTCACTCCTTTCGACGCAATAACGGATACCGCAAGCATGCAGAATGGTATCCATCGGCAATCTTCGCCAGCTCCAAGCACTATAAGCACGCTGTCTAGTCTATCTGCAACCCCTACCTTGAGCACGCCTTCAAAGCACACGCATTCGCCAGGCGCGCCTGTTACCGCCTCCCCAGCCAATGGACCTCCTACGAAGAAACGCAAATTGACTCCACAGGAAAAGGAGCAACATCGTCTGGAGAAGGAAGCCAAGCAGCGCGAGAGAGAGGCGCAGAAGGCTCAGCGCGAGGCAGAAAAGGCAGAGAAGGCCGAGGAACGCCGCCAGAAAAATGAAGAGAAGGAGGAGAAGAGACGCCAGCGGGAATTGGAGCAGCAAAAGAAGGAGCAGGAGCGGGACGAGAAAAAGCGTGCAAAGGAGGCCGAGAAGCAACGGGAGGAGGAAGAAAAGCTGAAGAAAGAAAGGGTGCGTCAGTCGCAATGTGCATGATTCGATCAAAGCTAACAAACCTCGAACAGGCACAATCCCGCATCATGAACTTTTTCGCCAGACCTGTGACTTCGGCAGCGACGGCACCGAATCAAAGTAGCGCTCCAAATCAGCACGATGAGAAACTGAAGCAAATCGACGGCCCAGAACAACCAAGCAAGGAAACAGGCAACGATACAGCGGCTGGGACAAGATTGAAATCCGACTACGAGCGGACGTTTCTGCCCTTTCAGACCCCTCTGCATGGCAAATGGGCCAAAGCAAATCACTTCACTTTCGACGAAGGCGCCATCAAGTTCCACCAGGAGACGTTTGACACGATACAGGCTTCAAGTTCCGACCTGCAGCCACAACGTCAGATCAAAAATGTCTTCGATCTCGCTCCCCTACAATCTATTCCGAAGGGATATATTGGTCCAACCACCAAGGACATTATGGAACAACTGGAAAACTCGTCAGAAAACCCCACACAACCAAGCGATGCAGCCTCATCCCTGAGGAAGCCCCTGGAGACGCTACGGAACATCAGCGTCAAGTATCTTCTCTTTCATGAGGACGTCAGACCGCCTTACGTAGGTACATACACCAAGCTACGTTCGCGTGAAGAAGCCCGGCGCCTGGCTCGCCAACCATTTCGACGCGCAAGGAACGAGCTAGACTATGACTACGACTCAGAGGCAGAATGGGAAGAGCCTGAAGAAGGCGAAGATCTTGACTCGGAAGGAGAGTCCGATTCTGGAAGCGAGGCTGCGGATGAGATGGACGATTTCCTCGATGACGAAGAAGATGCTGCAGATGGTTCGAGACTCAAGAAGCGAATGGTTGCCAGCGACATGGAGCCCATCACATCTGGCGTGTGCTTCGAAAACGCACAAGGCAAATGTTTAACAGCCTCTGAAGTTGCCGGATTCGACCTCGAGGACTTGCGCTTAGAATTGCTAGATGGAGACGCCTCCTTCCCGATTGACCCTTTCCAAAGCGCCTCGACAGCAGAGATGTCCATTCGGTCGAATATATTTGATAAATCCAAGACGGCAACTGCACACCCGTCTCCTTCAAGCATGGCGAGATTACCTCTTCAGACCAAGACAAACACATCCTTCCTTATGCCCAACACATCGAGTGGTCCAACATCCAGCAGACCTGGGCCCAAATCGACCAAACCTGCCAAGACAAATCCTAGGTTCCTCGCTGGAACTGAGCTTGAGCAGTTCAAGGAAGCAGTTAGTGGAAGTGATCTGCCAAAAGTACCTCTGCTGGGAGTCTTGAAAAGACAGTTCAAAAAGGTACCCAATGAGGTCCTCAAAGACACGCTCGAGGCCTTCGCCCAGCGTGTGGGACCGAAACGCGACGACAAAAAATGGGTCATTGTTGAAAGTCAGGTATGAGTGATTACTGTGCTTTTATGAGTACACCACGGCAAGGTCTATATCCATTACTACAAATCATGTGTCGACATAGAAAAATAATTACGCGATAACGACTAAAGCGCATCAAATACATCAAATACAAATGAATGAGACCCACTTTTAATGAAGGAAGTGATGCTTGAGCTGCCATGCTTTTGCTCCGCGGCCGAGCCTGGAAAAGGGGCGGTCGCTCAGGAGGAAGAGGGGCCCCGCAGCATTAGTAACGGCTTTGAAAAGTGCCAGGCAACCGTGAGCTTGTTTCCTCCATTGGCGCAATAAGGCAACACAAAAGCACGAGACAGACAACGTGCTTCTCCGAAGATCCTCAATCTCATTCAAGACACTCTCGCTTCCTCGTATACAAATTTCGCCTGTACACTTCCCGCGTCGTCCTATCCCAGGCTGATCTTCTTCTCTACATTTGCCCCACCCCGCACAGCCATTCTGAAAAATGGCCTCGGCTGTGGCCTCCAAGCGCCTGTTCCAGGAGTACAAGAACCTCACAAATGATCCTCCAGAGGGCATCACGGCAGGCCCCGTCAGTGAAGACGACCTGTTCGTCTGGGAGGCGCTGATCCAGGGCCCCGAGGGTACACCGTTCGAGGGCGGCGTGTTCCCTGCGGAGCTCAAGTTTCCCAAGGACTACCCACTGGCGCCGCCGACGATGAAGTTCATGTGCGACATGTGGCATCCCAATGGTGAGGATTCACTCTTCTGTTCGGAGAACCTACTGTGAGAGGACAATTATTGGTCGATCACTGACTAACATGGAAACAAAGTCTACCCGTCCGGCCTCGTCTGTATCTCCATCCTGCACGCACCAGGCGACGACCCAAATCACTACGAAAAGGCCTCAGAGCGCTGGTCGCCGATCCAGAGCGTCGAGAAGATCTTGATCAGCGTCATGAGCATGCTGGCAGAACCCAACGATGAGAGCCCGGCCAACGTGGACGCGGCACGGCAGTGGCGCGAGCGGCGGGCCGAGTACGAAAAGGTTGTGCGCGACAGCGTGCGGCGCGGGCTGGGCTTGTGAGGATTCGAAGAAAGGAGGGACAGAGAGACGGAGAGAAGGGGCAGGAGACCTAACGCAGCGACGAAACAGTGGCATTTTAATGGCAAGTCTTTTTCGAGCATGGCGTATAATGGAGGAACATCAGCATTTTGCAACCGCTTGACTAGATTTTAGGCGTGACCATTCGCTATTCAAAAAAAAGAATTAGACATGGTATGCAGTATGCATTTTGATATCATTCTCTTTTCGTCGTAAAGGGCGTTCAGCTCTAAAAAAGGGGGAACATGTCAGGCATGTAAGCCTTTTGACCAGAAGCTTTGCTCCAAAAGGGGAGCTGCTCCAAGTGAACATTAAACCAGCAAACTCCAAAGGGAAACATCGTTACTTCGTCAGGTGGAGTACTTCTTCTCCTCCATGCCCGACGGTGGCTTGACTGGCACGGGACCCTTGGACACCTCGGCCCAGTTTGTGCTGAGCGATGTGCCGTTGCTCTCCTGGTAGCTCTTCATCATGGCGCGCTGCTGCTCTGGCGAGGCACCCTTGAAAAGTTTTTTGAAGAAGGCGTCGGGCCCGTCGCCGTCGTCGTCATCATCTGCTATTTTGACATCGTCATTGTCATCTTCAGTACCGGCGGGCCCGTCTTTGGGCTTATCAGTCATGGATGGCTTCTGATAAGAGTTGGCAATCTTGTCCCAGTTCTTGACTTGGCCGCCTCGTGATGAATACGGGTTTGCAGGCCCTGATGGAGCTGGTTTTGCCGATGGAGCGCCAGATAATTGAATCGATGGCGCTGCTAAGCCAGAGTCTGATGCGGATCCTTCTAAAGCGGACCACTTTACTCCAGATACAGCCTTGGGTAGAGTGACCTCGATTTTGGTGCCAAATATCTTTGACTTGGCGTCGCCAGTCTTGACCTCGCCAAATAGAGGATCCAGGGAAAAGGCGTATTCCGAGCCGTTGGCTAGAGGGAATGATATTTGGAGTGACCTTTCTAAAATCTCAATGGACGCAGTATCTTTCGGTACGGCTTTCGCAAAGAGCGTGAGGAAAACTGTTTCGTTGTTTTGGTACCATTCGTGGCGGATGGAGGCTGCTGGAGTGGTGCTGCCTACGGATGTGGAGCTTGGCGCAGGCACCGAACCTTTTGGTTCTGTGGGAGGTGCTGAGGTAGGGATACTTGTGTTTGTATTTGAATCTGACACTGTGGTCTCCTCTTTGGCTGGAGCTGTGGGCTTCGGACCTGTACTTGACTTGCCAGGCAGCTCTCGTGTAGGCATGTCCTCTACGTTCTTCTGCATCTTTGCATCGCTCCAATCCAGACCTTTGCGTTTGTTCTTGAGCCTGGCTTCGTGAATTCCCAAGTCCTTGCCCTTATAGTCGTATTTGTGTGCCATTTCGAAACACACGTGCGCATCCTGGATACGGTCCATTGCGGCGAGCGTGACGCCGCGCCGCATCTGGGCCTCTGCGATCAGCTCTCGCTTGCCACGCTTAACAGCTGCGACAATGGCCAGCTCTGCATCGACAAGCGCAGCATCGTAGTCTGCTTTGCGGTGGTGTGCCTTGGAACGTTTCACGTAGTAGACTGGAGAATCTGGAGACGAGACGAGAGCTTCAGTGTAATGTGAAATGGCAGAGGCAGGATCACTTGCGGCGAGCGCCTCATCGCCACGCCGAGCAGCGTCCATGACTGCAACGGTCTGGAGAGAGGTCTGCAAGAAGGTAGATTGTTCTTGGAAGAGCAAGATGGTGTGAGAGTGGGGAGTGCGGCGTCTGCAATTGTTTATGGACGATGCCGCCAAAAAGAGGCGCAGGGTCCAACAAGGGTTCAGCCGTGGACAGACGTCATCCCTTTAGCGTTGCACATCACCTGTTGCTCTATAAGAGGATTGTTTCAACAGCGGTGACTATCAGTTTCATCGGATAGGCAGCCTATCGAGTGCTCGACCTCAATTTCATTGTCCAATTAATATTAAATTCTCTTGCCTTGAGCCTTCCACTCTGAAACTTGGCCACTTTACAGATATCGGTCCCTTCTTCTCCTTCGACGATTAAAACATATTTCTCTGCTCTTTATGGAAGACCTGGCTTTATATGCACGGAATACCCTGCCAATATTTCAGGCGACATCATGTAGTTTGGGACTCGAGTTTGATAGAAATTTTGTTATTCATTAGTTCCAGATAGGCTTGCCAGTGTAGCTGCTTTCGAAAGCACCGTTGGGACTTGGACTAGTTCATGTGGACTTCTGTGCAGTTTGTGCCGCTAGTGAAGTGCGCCCAATATCCACCAGCTGCTGGTTGAGAAGAGGATCACTCGTGATACCGCTGATGCACTGCTCCAGTAGGGCAGCTGATATCTCCGTTACCTCGACGCTGGGCAAGCCGACAACAAGCTTCAAGATTGGAGCCAAAGCCCATTTCTTCCAGTCTCCAGCTGACTTGATTATTCCAGGTCTCGCGATTGTGGCTTCAATTTCACCCTTATGTTGCGCCGCAAAGTCAACAACAACGTTCTCAGCTTCGCCCTATTTACTTGTCAGCGAACCCTAGATTGGAGGTATAGAGAGACTAAGATCAAACCTACCCGCATCAAGGTATATTCGGGCATAAAGCTTGGTTTCTTGCTCAAGTCACGGTCTACAGCCCAGCCGCTTATGCCGCAGTATCGTAGAGGCGTCGCCTTGTCGCCACGGGCAGCGAAAATCGTTTGCAGGCCTACTTGAGAGCCTGTGACGTGAATTCGCTTCAACTCCTCAGCAGTGAATTTCTTGGCCGCGCCTGGCAAGACTGCGACAGTCCTGCTCCCCGTTTCGTTTAGTGCTGTTTACGGATAACTTTGCCAGACAGGGAGCCTCACCAGATACAGGCATCAGCCCCCACAAGCTCCTTCTTGACGTCGTCAGAGTACTTGTCGTACTCCGCAATAACGACAGATTTGAATTTCGTTTCATCAGAGTTTGGGTACGCATCCTTCGGAGCTGGCATCTTGCTCCGCGACAGACCTACAACCTGTGTGATGGCAGGGATCCGTAGCGCTTGACGGATGACCTCGGTGGCGACGAGACCCGTAGCGCCAGCTACAATGAGCTTCATGACGAATATTATTGCTGATAGATTTGGCGGCGGTAGTAGTTATTGATGGGTGATTTGATCCAAGCCAATGAAGGCAGTGACTTGACGTGGACGTATCAATCAACAAGTGGTATCGTTACTGTCTATCATAAGATTGTGTAGATAGGCCAGAAAATTTCTGCCGGAAAGTCCAGTTGTAAATTTCAGGTACTAGCAGTACAGATACCTTTATGAAGAGATGGAGATCCTATGACGGATCTAAGAGGATGACATCTACGCTAAGACGAGAAGGGTCTGGTAGCTCTTCAATTTTCGACCAGCCCCTTATAAAACTACCTCCTTTTCCCGATTTATGGCGCCGACTGGGGAATAGAGATTCAATACCGCATGTGAATACCCGCTAGATGGCCATTTAATGGGTCAGAAGTACTTCGCGCACATGGATTTCACTAGTATTTGATGACAGGTAAAGCTTCGTTCATATTGACACGTCGGCTCTTGAAGAAGCGCGGACCCACAAACTGCGATGATAGCTATCGTTTTGCAAAGCACTTTAATGGTGAAGTAAAAAAGAACTGAACTCATTACCATACGCCTGCTCCTGCGATTATTCCGCAGCGCCGTATGATCTGTACCTTGTTAAGCCAGAAGTCCAGCTTATATGTTCACAGCGAGTCACAGAAGTAGCCTTCAGTATCCTCTTTCAGTTTCTGCATTTCGTTGACGAGCAGCCTGGCCTTGCAGGTAATTCATTAGCCTGGCGTACGTGGCAGCCACGCAGATTCAAATGGGCTTGTAATAAGTTGCCATCTATCCTGAAGCCCATATTGGTCAACGGCTTCGCGTACAAGGCTGCAACTTACCAACAAGGCTGAAACAGGATACTCGATGAACGTTCCAGACTCCTACAGTCTAAGCTATCGAACACAAGGCTATATTCAACGCCAGCCTTTCATCCTCAATCCTAAAGTAGTATCAATTTCCCCTCTTTCGCCAAGGAGTCTGGCCAGCCTTCGATTGGGCCGTAAGCGAGAAAGCAATAGTGCCCTGCTAACCTGTGCGCATTTCAAGTAAATGGTCGAAACCACTAAGCATCAAGTCTCCAAATAGACCTGCCATCCATCCAATTTTAGCGGCAGGACTTTGTTGAAGTTTGCACGTAACCTGGTTCAGAAGAATGGAGTTTAACACTGGACGATGTGACGGTCTAACTTATTCTGTCTTGGCACAACTTTATTACTTTTGGTTTAGTGGGGCCTGTACCTGCTCATATGATGTCAAGAAATAAACATTGTCTCGCAATTTTACATACTCCTGTGAAAGCTTTTCAAGATGAGCGTCAAGAGGCCTCCTGTTGAGATGTGGAATGCTCTCATTCGCACACATCATGTCACGTCACGCAAGAAGGTTTCGAAGCTCAAAAAGGAGGCAAAGGGCGAGGCCAACTACGTTTTGATCCGCAGTGGTGGATCTCCTGGACTGATGTACGTCGAGGGCGACGAAGACGGTGTCAAGGAATGGGTCGATGCGGTCCATGTAAGATTTTGGCGCAGAGTTCTTCATTCTTGGCTGACGATAGCTAGGGTCTAAGATACAAGGACTATGAGCTGGTGCGCAAGCCTGCGCCGCTTGAGCCACGCCTAAGTGAGGGTCGGCCAGAAGATCTTCAGCTCAAGGGCTTCGACGAGCAAGAGTCAGTATCTGCATTTGCCACACAGATTGAAAAGCGTGGCTTGTTGCAATGGTGGCGAAGCGCCATGGGCTACAAGGACTGAAGCTCTGAACTGGCTTGCATCATCGATTCCTGTTCGCAGTCCACCTTCTGATGACAAACTCCTTGACCTTGTACTGCTGCAAGAAAGCTCCAATGCCCTGAGTATTCTTAACGAGTTCGGCAGAGGGGATCTCGACATAGGCGATGACCAGGGTCTTCTTCACCTGGCCCTGAACCCGGTTGGCCGCATGCAGCCACCACCATTCGTTTTTCTCATTGGCAATTGTCACTTTGTGTGAGCCATTGGCCCCAGACTGCTGGCCACGACCATAGTCTGGCATGACCAGGACCGCGAACTCTGCATGAGAAAATACAGGACCTCGATTATAGAGCAGCAAGTCAACGGAGAACTTGACTCCTGGACGCACCACCCATCCCAGAGAGCGAAAGTGATGGTATGCCACGTAGTTTGTGATGAA
This sequence comes from Erythroxylum mucronatum, assembly GCA_027563825.1. Classification (NCBI taxonomy): domain Eukaryota; kingdom Viridiplantae; phylum Streptophyta; class Magnoliopsida; order Malpighiales; family Erythroxylaceae; genus Erythroxylum; species Erythroxylum mucronatum. The sequence continues at coordinate 238,702 of JAOSBP010157656.1, forward strand.
AGGATCGTCAGGTGGAAGAGCGATGGACGAAGGTATGGGCGGGAAAACAGATGTGCATCGGAAAAGCTTCAACAGGTCGGTGTTGCTTAGCCGCTGACTTGTGGCTGGGTCATAGACATCCAGCACGCCAAGCCCGTAGGCGAGGAAAAATGCTTCGTAAGGAATGAGCTGGAGATGTTCCTGGTTTTCTAGAATGTGACCAGATTCCGAATCAAATGAAGCCGAATGTGTCATATCGATTTTGGAAATGTTTTCGTGGAGATCTTGTGAAGTGTTTAATGCTGGTTTAGCAGACAGCTCGTGCTGTTGCTCAAGCTTTGCATCTGGCTCTTTGACTCCGCCATTGGTCTGATTGGTTAAATTGATGGCAGAAACGTCCACGAGTTTTCCTTCTCGTCGTAGTTGTTCCTCGAGCTCCTCTCTCTCAAGCCGTGCTCGCTCACGCTTGCCCTCACGCCTCTCCTCACGCCTCTTCCGCGTCACTTCGGCGCTTGTTTCGTTGCCGCTCTTGCCCAGCAGACCTAGCCGTCTCTTCTCTCGCTCCAGCCATTCTGGCTCACTCCTGCTGAGACTGCCCTTGCCAAAGAATCCAGATTCCCATAGCGCCCTTGCCGTCAACTCGTCAGTCACGTGTACTGATCTTGTGGCTGCAGAGTAGTATGCACGGTAGTTGTGAGGTGCTGGATGAGACGATGGCTTGGTGATGTAGGCCGATAAGATGGCATATGCTATCCGTAAGATGGACAGCGGATTTTGGGGAAGAAATGCCGGTAGCGGATGAGTATCCAGAGGAAGAGGTTTGACGTGCAGCTTCGCATAATTGGGCCGAGCCGCACGGGGTGGGCGAGGCGCCTTGACCGGCTCGGTCTGAGTTGTGCTGGTCATGACCTTGCCCCTTTCCCACTTGCCGAGCTAATGCTCTTGTTCATGGGTTGAAAAATGACTCGGATCGAGTATGCCAGAGTAGAGCCTTTTGCCTGTTAGGACCAACTTTTTGTCATTTAAAACAGCCTAATGCATGGAGAATGCTTGATGAGAAAGATGATAACGTTCAAAATATCGCTAATAAAAGAATTAATGCTCTGAAATAGTGTCGATCGTTGGTTCTGCAGCACTGCACGTGCTTTGGCGTCGCTGAAAGGGCCTTCTGCGGCTCCCCTTGTGGCTGACTCAGCAATCGATAAGGATTTCATGATGTCGTCGCGACTCTAGCATCTTCACCAGTTTCCTTCTTGCATCACACACGGCAAAAGCAAATGAACCAGCCAAGATTGTTGCTCAGGGCGCTACCACGACGAGGTTTCTCGTCGCTGGGTGCCCGAAGAGCAGCACCGCCGCCCCGCTCAAATCTCGATCCTACGGGACGTGCAGAGGGCTATGCCCGGCGCCGCAGTACGCCTCGAGCGCAAGCTCCGCAGCAACGACCACAACCGCCTCCGCCGCAATCTTCCCAGCAACAAGATGTGTCCAACGTGTCCGAAGGGGAATCGAGGGACAAGGTAGCCGTGGCCCTGCACCAGACGGCTGAATCGGACGCAAACAACCTGCTTGCGCCAGTCCATATTCCGGAAGACAAGCATGGCATCTTGCACAGCTCGCACCCCGCGACAAGCATCCTGGCCAACTCTGCGATTGTGGTGCAGCGGCAGCTCGAGATGATGAACGTCATGCTAGGCTTCGAGCAGGCCAACAAGTACGTCATCATGGATGGCCAAGGCAACCATATTGGCTATTTGGCTGAGCAGGATCATGGATTTGGCAGCGCTATGGCGCGGCAGCTGGCGCGTACACATCGAAGCTTTACGACACATGTGTTTGATCGAGATGAGCGCGAGGTGCTGAGGTTCCATCGGCCCTTTTCGTGGATAAATTCGCGAATTCGCATCTACGATGCTGCTGGGGCTGGCGATGGCACATACTCTTCTTCAGGCGCTCTGGCGGGCACAAGCGCGGGGTCCATAACTTCACAGACATCTGCTCAGGTGGCGCAAACACATTTGTCTGACATGCGCATAATAGGAGAGGCTCAGCAGCAGTGGGCGCCATTGCGACGCAAATACAACCTCTTCATCCACAGATCCGCTCCAGCAACCGTCGACCCGTCTGCACCTCGGCTAACGGCTGGTGACCTTCCTCTATCGAACAGCACTGCCATGACAGTGGCAGAAGATGGAAGCGGAGGCCAAGACAGTATGGCCCAGTTTGCTTACGTCGACGAGCCGTTCCTGTCGTGGGATTTCTCTCTGCGGTCAGAGTCGCAGCAACTACTGGGGTCTGTGAACCGTAACTTTGCCGGGTTTGCGCGCGAGATCTTTACCGACACGGGCGTCTACGCACTACGCATGGATGCGGCAGCTCTGGCTGCTGCCGGCGAGGAGTCGACGGCCGGCATGACGCTGGACCAGCGCGCCGTCATGCTGGCGACGGCTGTCAGCATTGACTTTGACTACTTCAGTCGACATAGTGGCGCGGGCGGCATGGGCGGCGGCTTCTTCCCACTGTGGTTCCCGGGCATGGGCGGTGGTGGGGCTGCTGCTGGAGAAGCAGGAGCTGCTGGCACAGCCGCAGGTGAGGCAGGCGCTGCGGGTGAAGCTGGAGGAGCAGTGGGTGAGGCAGGAGCTGCAGCAAGAGGAGTTGGAGGGGCTGCAGGCGCAGGTGAGGGCGCCATGGCGGGCGCTGGCACAATGGCGGGATATGAGGCGATGCAAGGGATGCGGGGTGGAAACAGAGGATATGATGACGCCTCACCCCAAGCACCACCTCAAATGGATATGCCCTACGACAATGACCAGGACCGGACTCCCAGCGTTGGCCCTGAGGAGATGTGGGAGCCGCGTGACTATAGCAGTCCAAGCTCTGGCGGTGATCAGGGTAGCGGCATGGACGGCGGTCAAGGAGGAGGCGAGGGTGGTGAAGGAGGTGGCAGCTTGTGGGACTTTTTCGACGGCGACCTATAGACAAGAGAAAAGCTGTTTGTAATTGTATATGAATGAGGGAAAAAGACGGACCTACGAACTCCGATACGCTTCTATTGACATGGTCTGAGGTCGGTGGGGGAGAACAAGGCAAATCAGGATATTCATTCACCACTCACATCCACGTCTTTGAATGGATCTCTAATACCAACAAGGGAAAAGCTCAGTCGACTTGTGCTTTCGCTCTGGGGTATAGAGCTGTGTTGCAACCCATTGCTTTTTGTCGAGTCCTTTTCTTATATTTACACTTCCCAGTCGACGGCCAGCTTCACCAAAGCACAGTCAGCTGGGGCCTTCCAGACAGCCTTACTGCTGCCTCGCCACAGCAGTAGCGCCTGGCCCTGTCGCTCACACACAACAAAGTCTCCAAAGATGAGTTGTTTGTCAGTCCTTTTCGAAAAGGCCAGGCTGGTCCCACGGCCTGGCATGTTCGGGTCGTGGTCGATCAGGTGGAAGCGTGAGCGAGATTCTGACGGCGAAGGTTGTGCAAGGACCTGGTAGTAGCCACGGAGATCTGCATCTGTGGAGTTCGCAGGAGTGTCACTCAGGTCAAAGGCATTTGGAATACTGCTGTTTGTGGAGACCAGAGTACTCGATTCATCCAAAAACCAATGAGGAACGGCCCTTTGTCCACTGGGTATGGCCTCAAGGATTAAACTGGTGGAGGTAGCTGACGAGGATGGAGTGATGGAGATGTTGTTGACTTGGAGGATATTTTCAGGATCAGCGTCTTCATACGACTCGTACGTAACCGTGCGTAGGCCAAACGGAGCCAACGCGAGAAGAGGCTGCAGCAGGCATGCCAAAGACAGCAGTGTCGATTGTGAGGACCAAATCATGATTTGAAAGTATATTTGAGGCAGTTTACTAGAATAGCATGAGGGAAGAGACGATTAGGAACGGATTCTGGAGTGAGAAAAAGCAAGAATCTCGGTGGGTTTTCTTTCGCAAAACCTACTAACGCTTGTTCCTGCCCCAGCAAGATGTCTGACATGTGGGACGAAGCTAGAAGTAAGCCAAAATGGGGACAGGTATCTATGAATGCGGATTGGGCAAGGCTCTTTGGTTGCACAACGTGAGCGTGTAACAGCAACTGAACAAATAAGTCTGTTGAGAGGACGAAAATACTATTCTTCAGCTCTCTTCTTGCGCTTATGATGAGAACTGTGAAACGTGAGACGACTGGAGAGCAAGGTCCGGGCTGCTTAGTGAGGAAGCAGATGGTAGAGAAAGACGAAAATCCTTGCTCAATGGCAGATGATCGCAGGGATTGATGCGGATTTGCGTCATGCTTGTGGAATGCCTGCTACTCATTGCTCTTGTTATGAGATTTGTGGCAGATTTATCATCCTGGAAATTTCTTCTGGAGCAGGCAGTGGTATGGAGATAATTTTTCGATTTGTTGATGCATTAGTATGAGTGCATAAATCCAGTCAAAGGAGTAAGGCAGCAGGCCAAACCACTCATTTGTTGCATTTCCCTTCGTATTACTGGAAAGACATCAGAGAGATGATCCTGGGAAGCGAGTAAACACCGTTACAGTGAGATGGCAATGCTCTCTGAAATCCCAGTACATTGCGTCTGTCTTCTTGTCTCTTCTCAAGCATTTTTCGTTGCGCTTCTGCATGGTCTGTGATAGCTGATGTCCTAACAATTGGCATGGATGATTGTTGATCTGGAGAGTCAAGCCAACTGCTCCAAACGCTAATATTTCTGTTCCTTGATGCTGTTCTTTTCTGATGTGATATAACCGAAATACATAAACAGAACAAACGAGTCTTAACTTGCGGGCTAAGATATGCTAATAGCACGGTGGCTCTAACTCGCTGTTGCACAGATGAGGTAAGGCGATTGACGCTTACAGGATCAGACTCACAGGGGCATGGGGGAGAAGGTTGTCATTGAGACCAAATGGTTTCAAGAGGGCTATTGCAGCGAATGCAGTCAGACAAGGAAGGGATATCAGAGACAGCGAGGATCTAGACTACCCAAGACATATTGGCTATTCGTCTTGCTGGGAGGAATAATTTCTCCCTGGACGCTATCCCACCACAAACCAAGATTCAATGGAGACTTTAGCTCCTTTTCGTGGGTCACCTGTCAGTTTACAGAAAGCTTGTACATTGCTCCTAAATACGCCTCCGAGTATCTCCGCCCATCTATAATGCTGAAAGGTGACGGAAAGAGGAAGATGCAAACAGACGAGGCGAAAAATTTACTGTACATCATATAGGAAAAAAACAAGATACATGTACACTTGAAGAGAATCATACAGCGGCAACAGTCAGGCCACACCGCGTGCAGGAAAAGCGTGGTGTGCCCCCCAGTGCCCTTGCACGAGCTCGAAAGTCCTGGCCATTGCATCGCTGGCATCTGATGCCTCCATCTCCGGCGTCTCGACCGCGAGAGTCTTTGTTGGTGTCCTTTTCATCGCCAGTGTCTTGGTCGACGCCGTTGCTAGTCAGCTGGCTCACACGACTCATCTTGACCTCAAGCTGCGACATGTCGGCCAGTGCGGTTGAGCTGTTGGCGCGGCTACCAGCGGCCGAGTGCTTGCGTGAATCTACAGGAACACCGAGAGCGGGAGACCGATTGGACACCTGTGCGTGCTGCAGCTGATCTATAATGTCGTCCTGCCATGCATTGGAGCGCCAGTACTGCGACGACGTGACCGAAACGTTGGAGGAGCCGCGCTGCATGACGGGCGCGCCTGGCCTTTGGAATGACGCCTGGCTCGCCGAGGCTGCCGTGTCGACCGACGATTTGCGTGTGCCGGCAAGACTTGGCCGGCTTGGCTCTGCGTCGCGATCTGACGGGGGCGTGCTTGCAACAACCGGTGACGCTATGGCTGACGAGCGGCGCGACGAGCTGCGTAACGCACTGCGAGACTCATTTCGCCTGGCCGAGGCGTTGCTTCTGTTGCGCGTCAGAGCACTCGCAGCGGCCATGGTCAGACTGGGCTTGCGCTCGAGGCTGCTGGTGCTGACGATGCTCTGACGCCAGGACAGGATGCGCTCACTGGGGGCTTGCGACTTGATCGAGTTCTGACGCGACCTGCGCGAGCTGCTCTGCGTCGCCAAAGACGCCCTGCGTATGAGATTGGAGCCGACACGCACGGTGCGGTGAGCCGACGTCTGGAACGGGTCAATGTTGCGCTTGTCCCACGCACAGTCCTGTCGAAACACTTTGATGTTGCCAGTGGCATCGGCTGTGATGAGGATGTTGCCGTTGCGATGGGTTGAGCGATTCAGGTAAGCTGGTGACTCAAAAGGCCGTCTAAAGGATGAGCCACCTTCTGCCGTCGCGGGCGTGGGCTGGATGCTGTTGGCGTCGGAATTCGCTTCCTGCGGAGATGCCATGGATTCGACCTCGCTGGTGCTGACGAGGGTTACTGGAGGCGGATTGCACAGGTCGTAGACCGGGTCTTCGGAGGCGCTGAGCAGCATGCGTGCTTTCACCGGAGCCAGGACGGCGGCAGTAGCGACGTGGGAGTGTGCTTCGAACATCTCGAGCGGCCACTTGTTGCGTCGCTCATTCTCCGGCTGGCTCGTGGACCAGATGAACATCTTCTTGTCTTCGCTCCCGCAGGTGATGTATCTGCCGTCGTCACTGAAGCGCGCTCTGATCTGGCTCGAGTTGTTCTCGTTGCCCTTGAACTTCATCTCGAGGCTCTTGTCTCGAACGTTGTAGAGGCGCACTCTCGAGTCGTTACTGGTGACGAGAAGTTTGACGTTGCTGCTTCCTGGAGGTATGTTGATGGTCTCGAGGCCGGTGATCTTGCTGCCCTTGGCATTCTTGCCGTGTGCCGACTTGACTATAATCGAAGTCTGAAGCTTGAGCTGCTCCGTGTCGAAGAATGCGCACAATCCCGTGACGCAGCCTGCGATGGCGGTGCGACCATCTGGGGTGAAGGTCACGGCCGTGATGATTTCGGACACGGCCACGTGGAACGCCACCGTCTTGTCAGGAATGCTCCAGAGGCGGAGGCGCGAATCAAGAGACCCAGCGAGGAAGAAACGGTCGTCCTTGGGGTGAAAGTGGATGGATGTCACCACGTCGTTGTGCTTGAAGACGCACAAACACTCGTTCTGAGACACGTGCCAGAGCCTTACAGTCTTGTCCATGGAGCATGACAGCAGAAAATTATTCTTGCTCCAGCTCAAGTCCAGTACAGGAGCAGTGTGGCCTTCGTAGACTCGTGTAGGTTTGCTGCGAAAGACTGGCGCACTCAGGCGTACGGAAGCGTGGCCACCCTCGACTTTTGCCTCTTCCTCCATCTCGTGCGAGCGGCGGTCTTCTCTGTTGGCGAGAACTGACCATATGTTTATGCTGCCGTCCTGTCCGGTGCTGGCCAGGTAGCGACCATCCTTGCTGAATTCCAACGCCCACACTGCTGCCTCTTCAGGCTTTGAGATGTCTCTGATCCTTGAGCTGAGGCCTTCGTCTGTGTGCTTCTTGGGCGTGTCAACACCGAGCGCCTGGGCGCAGAAGACCCTGTTGAACTCTCTGGCGTTCTTGTTGCGAGATCTGACCTTGATATACGCTGGAGGAGGCAGATGTTCGGGGCTGAAGCCGAGATTGTCCAGAGGTTCATGGAAGATTTCTGCGTCTGCGCCCTCGGGCCGCGTGTCCTTCTCTTCGGCCTCAAGCTCTGATTTTTCCTGGTCTGCCTCGTCCTTCTTCTTGTTGCCCATGAACCTGGCCAAGAAGGAGACGCCCTTGCGCTTGTCCTTTGGGGTAGCCGCATTGCTCTCTGCATTGTCGCCGTCAGCCCCAGTCAGAGGACGCGACAAGGACTCGGACGGTCGCCTTTGTCTCGACTGTGCCGGCGAGTGGCCAGACGTGCGCTGCAGGATCTCTTGCGACAGCGGATCATAGGGGTGCTGTGACTCGGGCTTGGAAGTTGGGCCGAGTGATCCGGAAGCCTGCTCGTCGACGCTTGTCCTGCCGGCAGCTCGGCCTATGCGCGAAGAGGGACGCGATCTTGAGGCTGTGGGCGCATGCGAGCTCTTGATGGGAGACGTGGCAGGTGAGGCGGACGCTGGCCGTGTGACATCGTTCTTCGCGTCCGTCACATTGATTCGTGGTAGAACGTCCGTCATGATGTTGACATGGGGTGTGAGACCACGGCCATGGCAGTTTGGAGTTTAACAGAGGATTGAACAGCCCGGCAGGTCGCCAAATCGTCGATACATGGCAGGGGGACGGACTTGTCGGGAGCAAGGTGCTTGGGCTGACTCGCTCCACGGCATTTGGCAAATGCATAAGCAGCATATTCCTGTCCCTGAGGAAAAAAAGGGATCAGGCGACGTCACGTAAGCACAGACGCCGGCGAACGTCAACCAATAAAGGGACCTCTAAAGCTGATTAATCGACTGTATAATTACAGTCCACTAATTAACTGTGAGAATGTTCAAGGGCAAGAAAGCCTTCAATTGAATCATGACATGTTCTGAAGGATAACTCATGGCCTCGAAGAAGGCGCCTGGTCTTGTATGCTGTATTATGGGACGCTGGTAAATGTCAACGGTTCAAGCTTACTGTGCATGCGCCGCACAGTTGGTCTTGCTACTTGTGGAATAATGGCTTTCTTGGCCGGTGTCATTGGAACCCTGAATAGAGTGCACTGTTGGGTGCATTCGATGGCCAAAGCATCGTCGAGTATGAGCACCCTTGCCAACCTTGGATGATTCTCATGAAGCAGACATGTCCTCTGCCGTGAGACGACACGTATTGATTGCTACAGTATATTCTTATAACTATGTCTGCATCAGACACTGGTCATTGCAGATTCAGTTGGCTCTGTCTTGGACAAGCATGAAGAAAACAGAGTATGATCCTATTGGTAATGCTCAAATGGCGTTTATCGTACAATACTATATGCCTCCGTGGCCCTCTGATTAATGCAGAAGCGAGGTTCTCCGTATGTCAATGAGAAACAATCGACGAGAGAGAATTGAAGAGAAACAGTCGAAGAGAATCAATTGACGAGAAACAATCTACTCGCACGTCTTGACGTTGTACTCGACCGTGTCGTTGCCCGTCTTCCACACCTTTGGCTTGAAGTCGAGGTACACCAGCTCCGTCTTCTCCGGCGTCCACTGGCCGTTGGTGTCGCGGTAGTAGACAATCTCGCTACTGCCGGCGTCTCTCACCTCGACAGTCGTGTGTGAGACGGCGCCTTCGGTGCTCCACTCAACTTCATAACAGGTCGACTTGGTGACTAGGAAAGGCTTGGAGCAGCGCTGGTTGCCGTCGGCATCGATGCATTTCTCCACGGCAAAGTCGAGTACCTTGCCTGAAGAGACTTCTGAGGCTATTTTATTCGTCAGTTCTCGTCTCAAAGTGGATTTGACAAGGTGGTATTACGCTTGGTGAGAGTACCAGACAGGGCGAGGCCTGCTGTGAGAATGCTCTGGCTAGTGGGAATGAACATTTTGTAATGAGTCGGCAAGTCTACTGCTGCAGAGAGAAAGTCTTTTTGACGCAAATGACGGCGAGTAATCTAGAAATTCGTCTGTGGAGAGATTGAATGGGGTATAGAGAAGAGGCAGGCAACCACCTATAAAATGTTCCTGGGTAAAGTTCCACGATGACGTATGGGCTGTCACCACCTACGTCTTACTCCTGATCCGCTCCCAGCACCTTGTTCCTCCAAGATTCATTCTTTCTGTCCACATACACAAGCAGTTCAGAGGAATGACAAGAGGATGTCTTGTTGAAATAACTATGTGAAATCTGGAAACGACGAGTCTTCTGCTCCCCAGATAAGAGATGGCGCTGATCCCTCCCCCACGCGCCATGCACATCACACGCGCAGACAGTGGCCTGTGCGAAGATGCCAAACTTTAGCTAACCTGCATTAGACTTTGCAAAATTCCGATAGCCACTAAAAACACTGGTTCTTCAGAGTAGCTTGCAGGCTGCGTAGGTGAAGAATCTCTAAGCCCTATTGCGCCACCCCTTGGGTCTCCATGACACGCAAGACGTACTTGGTGGCATTGGCCTTGCCCGCCTCGAGGTTCTTGAGCGCCGTCTCGACGCCGGCCAGGCCTCCGGGAACAACAGTGTGAGGGTGTGGCTTGAACCAACCTTCGGCCAAGCCTTTGCTGAGCAAGGTCGTCATGGCTGCTCCAAAGTCGGTCTGCCCTTCATGCACGCAGCCGACGCTGGTCATTGTAATCTCAACTCCAGGCGGCGCGATGCCGGCAGTGTTGGGGTGAGGCAGTACACGCGCGATCCGCGCACCCGGGGTGGTCATGATCTTGACCATGTTCTCTGTGCTGGTCCCTTCGGACACGGCATCAAAGCAGTACATGAGCTGCTCGCCCGGCTTCAGCGCTGCTTTGATGCCTGCCACCAGAGCATCGTCGCCGTTGCGGTAGTCGACAATCACGTCTCCAGCTTTGGTGTCAATGTACTTGTCCACGATTGGAGCGCTGCTCCCGGCGACACAAATCAGCGGTCCGATGCCGGCACGCTTGCACAGCTGGATGCTGAAGAGGCCAATGGCGCTGGCTGCGCCATAGATGACGACAGGACCGCTGCGCTGGATGGGTTTGTTGCTCTGAGCAAAGGCGTCCCCTGTCTTGGTACTCTCGAAACCGTCGTACGCACCCTCCTGCCACGACATGGGCAGCCCGAGCCGCACAAACAGGATGACTCCGGCCGTGAGAGCGGCAAGGGGGATGGTGGCAGCTTCTTCGAAGCTCATCTGAGGCGGCAGATGGCCCGTAGTGTGCTGCGGCGCCACAGCATATTCTGCAAACGAGCCGAATGGCGTTCCCATCTGATGGAATGCCCACACTCTATCTCCAGGGTGGAAGCCGATGACTCCGGAGCCAACAGCTACAACAACACCCGCAATGTCGTCGCCAGTGTTGCGCGAATAGTTCTGCCATTTGGGGTACTTCCAGTCCTTTGGGTTGGTTCCGGACACCACAACTGCATCATGTCAGGCTTGGTCTGTTCTCTATTGGGCTACCGTGTCTTTTGCTCTTACCTTTGATTATGAGGTCGTTGGGCGAAGGAGGCGCCGTGGGGACTGGCGAGTCCTTTATCTGCACCGAGAGGTCTGGAGAGACGATGGCTTCCTTCATGGTTTGCGACATTGTTTCCTGTCTTCTGTTTTGCGTGTTGACTTTTTCTGAAGTGGTGAAAGTTTGTTCTGATCCAGTCTATCAATTTCCAATCCTGTTAAGGAGGATCTTTCCTTTTTGTGCATCGCTGGGCTACAGCGCACATTTGCTGCTTACGTCACTGCTTTCCCAAGCTGGATGACTAAAAGCGCAGACGAGCGATATCTCGCGTAGCACGGATCACACACTGCCCCCCGGTTCCAACTATTTGTTTCATTTCTCTCTCTCTTGAATCATGTATAGGTGATCAGTAGCAATATATGGCTGGAGGTTGCCTCTTTTAGCTAAATTAGACGGGTGGCGTTGTACGGGAGCAGGATCTAGCAGGAAGGAGGACGATCAATCCAAGCCCGTAATATACGAAGCGCCTTTGTATAGAAACGCACGACATTCATAAACATGCCGTCTGACATTTTCATTCTATATCATGACGATGAGTTCTTCTAGATGTTGCACCATGCTCTCCTTGAAACCTGGTGCAGATTGAAATAGATGGTCGGTAAAGATTGCCCTCATATCTATTTGTAGCCTTCGGAGCTGGCCGAGGAAAAGCCCTTTGATAGAGCTAGAGCTATGGAACCTCTCTCATTCCTCGCCGATAGATAGCTGTAGATCTTTTTTTTGGAGCCTTCTTAGAACATCTTTCTATTCTCCTCAATAAACTGCCTTCCAACTTTTTTTTAATTAGCAAAAACAAAATCATGTCTGGTCCTTCTCTGCCTCAACCAGCAGCCTTGCCGGGCATCGTGGCCGCCCACGACTCGTTCACGCTGGAGAGCGTGGTCGACACGCTGTTTGAACGCAGCGCCGCCCTGCACGCCCTGGCGCTGCCGTTTTTCTTTGAGTCTTCGGAGAAGCAAGCCCTGACTTCATCAGACGTCTATGAGAGGCTGATTGGCCATGTGCACGCGGCGCTGACCCGGCTGCTCGACCAGTCGGCGACTTCTGCTCAAGACAAGGCAACCCTCGACTCAATTCTGGCGGCGCACCCGCGGCTGGGCGAGTCAAAGGTCGAGTCGGCGCAGAGCAAGGCCGAGCAGGCGCAGCTGTCTGGCGTTGCCGAGAAGCTGGCCCAACTGAACAGAGACTACGAGCAGGCGTTCCCCGGGTTGAGATACGTCGTCTTTGTCAATGGCCGGGGCCGCGACGTGATTATCAAAGACATGGAGGCACGCATTGCACAAGGGGATGCGCATGCCGAACGTGTCGCCGCGATCCAGGTGAGCCTCTTTTGTTTTTGATTAAGATGATGCTTGATTCAATTCTGCTATTCTGCTGTTGTGTCTCTGCAAACAAAAAACAAAACTCCCGTCAATTTGATCCAAGGGGTGGAAAGTTGGCTGGCGGCGGTGGCTATCAATGCCATATTAAGCCCCATGAGTTCCAATGTCATCCCAACGTGTTCCCCGTTGTTCAAAAAGTTTCCCCTAGACCAAGTTGCTTTCAAAACCCTCTATGACTAATACACCAATTTCTGTTGCGCGGCGCTGCAGGCAATGTGTGACATTGCGCTTGATCGTGCAAGCAAACTGCTGGCCTGAACGAAAGGAAGAAGAGAAGAAAGGAGAGAAGAAAGAGGAAAAGAAAGAAGAGAGAAAATATGAAAGAAAAGAGGACAGGAATAAACCGCCTACAAGTTAGTAAAGCGTGACTAGCTTGACGTCAGTAGCCAGTGACCTGACGAGATCGAGTTCGAGCATCTGGCCACGAATCTTGTCCAGGCCGGGCCCGAGGTCGACCTTCTTATTTGCATTGGTCTGAGCCTGGATCCTGTTGGTCATGATAGTCTCCAAAGACGTCAGGCTGGTCATGCCGGCATCGAGGGCGTCTGACAAGGGGTCCAAGAACCATGCTTTGGCACCATTCTCGTATCCCTCTCCGCCGTTGTGCATGGCCGGGATGTTGAGTTGCTCGCGGAGGCGAAGATTGCCGACAAGAAGGCGGTAGAGGTTGAGGCTAGCCAGGAAAAGACCTTGATTATTCAAAATTTCGTCCATCTGCGCCTTTGTGTCCATGCCGGCCCACATGACGGACAGCTGGGGGAACAGTCCAAACATCATTTCTTTCAAGGCGGTGCCATCTCCAAACAGAGAATCTGGAGATGCTGAAAGCGTTGCCTCCTTGAACCACCCGACGGCGCTCTCGCGCAGGTTGGGAAAGGGACACTCGGTCAGAGTGCTTCGTATGAGCGTGAGCTTCGTCTCCGAGTTGCTGTGGCTGATGATGACGCCCGACAGAAGCCTGTGTGCCAGGAAACGTGTCATTGGGGATGGGGAGCAAGCTGCGATCTGGGCGATGCGCATAAAGTAGTCGGAAAATACCCCTTTCGTAGCTGGCTGTCCAATGTGACCGCGATAGAGGCAGTCGAGGCCTATAGTGAGGAGGGCTTCGGTGACAGTATCTGGTGGCAGAATGTCATCATTGGACGTGCACGCCAGGACCATCTCAGCATGGTGCGGAAAGATGGCTACATTCTTGTCTGAGTCTCCACAAGCCGTCTGCTCAGATACGCCTTGCTTGTTAGTGCCAGACGCAAGTGAGGTAAACGTCATTCCGTCTCCCTGCGTGGACTCTGCGAGAAGACTGTAGCTTGTGTTGACAGCCAGAATGATGACTGCGTCGGTCGCCATGAAATTAATCTCATCCGGATTGCGTGGGGGGCGATCGCTCTCAAACTGCCAGGGGTTTGGGGCGCCCAAGGTGCATGCATGTTGCAAGAGCTGGTCGACTGTGATGCCGCGTTGCCAGAGCAGAGCAAAGGAACGTGTCACGTCCTTGTCTTGCTGAGCAAGCTTCTTGGCCGTCGTGAAAAGGCTGGCGAGTCTCTGTCTCCCACCGGTGTATTGCGTGTTGAGCAGACCAGGGAGCGATGATTTGGGCTGATAGTGCTCAAAGACCCTGCCTGCCCATCCAAGACTGGCATCACCAAACGACACAGGCTCAACAGCTCTCGCGCTGACGAAGGCAGAATAGAGTCTGACGGCAAATGATTGAACAAGGCGAACAAAAACCTGCATCTCATTAGCAGCGTCTCCCGTGGGCACATCTCCGCTTGGCGCCGCGAGGGCTTCTTCAGCAGATGATGGCAGGGGCTTGGCTCCCTGAGTTGTCCCTGAAGCTTGCTCTGCTTGTAGCTGAGGGTTAGTAGAAGCCTTGTTGGGCGCGTCTCGAGGGGGAAGGCTTGGCTTGCCATCTGTGGGGATTTTGTTGAGGAAGTCGCAGGCTGCGTCAAAGACTAGCACCAGGTCGTCGACTGAAAGCGTCAGGCTGGCACGCTCAAAGGTGCCCAGCACGGCCTTGAAGACTGGTCCTGCGAAGCGAGAATTGAGTCTGACCAGGAGGCGAGAGAATAGCTCTGGCAAGTGGCGGAGCAGTGCTGCGAATTGGATGGCGAGAGGCGCTGGATGTGCCCTGGCTATCTCCTTTGCAGCTGCCACGGCAGCCAGAGCTGCTCTCTTCCTCTCTTCATATGGAGATACGTCTGCACATTCTAAGCCAGTTTCCGATTAAACAAAATCTCGCGCCGCCGCTCAGAGTTCCATAAGCCTACCAGACATGTCTTCAACGCTTTTCTTGTCCTTTTCGTCGTTGCTGCCGGCCTGGTCGCTGGCCTGATCACTGAATTGATCGCTGTCCTGGTCGCCAGCCTGATCGCCCTTGGCCTTGAAGAGATCTCCAATCACGACGCAAGACTGCAGGATGATCTCTTTGGCGTTTCCCTGGGCGCAGAGACGCTCCAAGACGTACTCAGACTCTGGCACCAGAGGCAGCAAGACGGTTACAAGGTCCCAGCCCATCTCGTCTAGCAGCGGCACGTCGTCCATGACCTTGTTCAGGTCTCTCAGATTCGACTGCACCTTCTCCATGGTGTTGTTCTGATCGTTTGTGAGGTCGAACAGGTCTTGCACGATGCAAAGATACTCAATCACGCTGCATGCTGGGGGCTTGAATGCAATTAAGGGATGCTCCTCAATAGAGTCAGACATGGCCACGGCTCGACAAATGCTTACTGATTGATGCTTTCTGATTGATGCTTTCTGATTGATGCTTTTTGATTGTGTCGCCGCGACAATAGAGTGAAAGAGCAAAGGAAGAATGTGGACAAGCGTCAAAGCTTGGTGCGCGTCTCTAGCGGTTTCAGCCAGACGCCAGCACTAATTTTACTGGTCTTTTTTTTTTATTTTATTTTCCCTGGTGGGTTTTTTGCCCTTGCCCCGGACGGCGGCTATTATCTCCGAACGCCTTGATCCGGTCAATAGTCAGGGACGAGGAGGATCTGAGAGTCTGCATGTCAGGGGAGAAAATAAAGAGTGAAGGTTCGGAGTGAGGTTCAAGTAAAAGCCGCACCTCTGTCACTTTGAATCAACTCACCGCTCCTGGAATAATCTATTTTATCAGAAAACACAGGGCAACAGCCAGAAAAAATTGCAATCTCCCCTCTTCCAGAAGCTTTCAAGGCCTGGCGCCCACTGGGGCCCGGCGCCGTCGTCTTGTCCTCCCTTGTTCTCCCCCATAATGCAGGTCGTCTGCAGATCGCGCCCAAAGGGAACATCTTCGACGGTCCCAGCTTTCTCCAACTCGCTCACGTCGAGCCAAGTGATGCATCTCTGCTCCATCCACGCTCTTCTACACCTTCCGACACTCCTTTGAACGTCCTCACAGGCAGATGCGGCCTGCGAGCCTCTGTGCAGTCGCCGCGTCGAGCATGCCTACGACCTCCTGATCCCTGCCGTCTCTTCCCCTTTTACTCCAGCGCTGCTCCTCTGCCAACTGGGGGCCTCCCATAAATCTGCTGCTTCGGCGCAGCCCTTTCTTTCTCGTCTTTGGGGAAGTCTACTGCATCCAGAATGTCTCTGAACGGATTAGATGCGCCAGAGATTGCTGCGGCGCATCAGGAAACTTTGGCCGAGCCTGGCGGATGGTCAGTCTTTTTCTCGCCTGTTTTCCCCCCTTGTCGCAGGGATCCTGACGATCAAGTACAGGTTTCTTCTCAGATACATCTCGCGCGATGAGGTAGACCTGCTTGCGCGTGGCTCAGGCGGTCTTTCAGAAGTTTCCATAGCCCTTGCCGCATACCCCGACGCCTCTCCTCTGTACGGCTTCCTCAACTATCGAAGACGCAAAGTCCTGCTCAAGTACATACCTCCAGACACATCACGGCTCCTACAAGGTCGGTTCTTCTTCTCTCTCTCTCTCTCTCTCTCTCTTTCTTTCTCTCTCCATCTGTATATACATATCTTTGCCATGGCGCTGCTTTGGTGAGACCCGTATTGACCAGATTATATCTGCAGCTCGCAGTGGCGTCCACTTTCAACTCTTTGCCGACCACTTCCCCCACGAGTCCGAGTTCACCGCAAATGCTCCTCACGAGGTCTGTGATGCCACTCTGGCTTCCGTCTGCGTGCCACACGCCGCCAGGTCTACTTCTCTACATTCCATGGCCAGTTCCGTGAAGCGCCCGAATCTAGATGAAATCTTCGAAGACGCCGAGGAATCGCCCCGACTACCAGAACCTGCCGAATCCGAATCTAAATCTGTCCCCAATGTTGGAGAGCCGCCGGAACAATCAGTTGGCGAAGATTCAGAATTGATATCCTCAAGTCTGCACACTGCCAAGGAGCTCCCTACACTCCCTACCGACGATGGTTTCAACATTCCTGCATACCCGCGCGACCACAGTCCGCAACGATCCATAGATGATTACTACTACAAATCTCCTCTGAGCGAGACCCGTCCCACGACGTCCGAGTCGTTCAAATATGATCTGGACACGTGGAAGCCAAAGGAAAAGGCCCGTCCACGCCCAGTGGCAGACGACAAGTACAAGAAGTCTGCATCTTCTGGACCTTCGCGCTCTGCACTTCCTGCGGGAATGAGATTGAGTGCCAAACGCAGTGAAGACAGACCAAGGTCTTCAAGATCCCACCGCGAAGCTCGACGCACGAATGGGGATGCTGACGAAAGCACTCCTCCTGTGCCATCCATTGGCGACAGGAACCTGGCAAGCCCATCTCAGTCTCCAGCCGTAGAAGGGTTCCCTGAACATTCATCAGGCCAAGTGACGCTGGCTTCTCCCACGTCATCAGCTGCGGAGCAGAGAGCACCAGAGAGCTCACCTAGCCTCGCCCTGGACGGAGCTGCGGACGACTCATACTCGTCATCGTCGCAGCAAGCCGCAAACACTGCCGAGCAGACAGCTGCAGGCGCCAAGCAAAAGCCAGCAGCACTGTCGTTGGAAAAGCAGCGCCTCATGAAGGCTCTGCAGATGCGAAAAAAGCAGAAGGAGCTTGCAAAGGAAGCCAGTGTGGCAGAGGCGGCATCGGCGGCAGCAACGACAGCACCAACATCGCCAACATCGCCTAGAGAATTTGTAGATGCTGAGACACGGCTAGAGGAGGCAGAGAACGCTGAAGCAGAGTCAAATCAGGTCACAGTCGAGAAAATGGATGATGCCTCTGCGACCGAACAGATTATTGCAGCTGAACAACATCGGCAACAGCAACAAGAAGAAGAAGATGCAGAGCCTACGTCCGCCCACGCTGCACCAGCTACAGTAGATATTCCTGAAACTTCCAACGTCTCCCCATCTATAGCTGCAACTTCTGCCGCACCAATCACACCAGAACCAAAGCCGGATGGAGAAGGTATGCTTTTCCTCAAGACGCGACCTGAGCTCCAGAGTGTCAAGACTGGCGGCACACACTCGTCAGAAGGCGGGTTCCAATCGGACGACTCGCTGCTCGACGAGCTTCAGTCTGCAAAGCTGCAAGATGCCACTCCAGTCGAGGTGGCACACGCTCCAATCAGCCCGGCAAATGCTGGAGGAGCTACTCGCCAGCCAGCAGTCACTCCTGTTGACGTCAAGCGCTCCCCGCCTCCACCAGCGAGGCCCAGTGTCTCGCCAGGAGTCACGAGAAATGGCCGCGTCTCTTCAATGTCGCAGACGAGCCAGGAGACTCTTGGTCTGTCCAAGAACCGCAACGTATCGTCAGGAATCTCAAAGCGCATCCAAGCCTTGGCGGACAACTCGTCCCGAGAGACCAGCCCTGCTGGACAGTCCCGCGTGGAGAGTGGCCCCGAGGTGGCAAGATCGTTCCTGACCATCCGCAACCTGGCCAGCAGACCCTCATCTCGAGACGGAGGACCCGTCAAGGGCTCTGGAGCTAGTCGCGCCTCGTCTCCAGGTCGCTCCGTGGCGTCGCGCTCCCTGAACTTCTTCAAGGGTTCATCCTCCAAGGAAGAGCGTGCAAAAACATCTCACGGAACGCCTTCGGTTGCCTCAGCGGGCGAATCCACCATGACAGCCCGCATCGTCCAGTCTGCCGATGGTCCCAGCAACAAACTCACGCAAACTCCGGTCGTTGTCGAACAGTCCAGACCGCGTGCGCCCGCTGCCACCACCGCCGACAGGCCTGGCTCGTCGGCAGCGTCAATCTCTTCTCGGCATTCAGCTCGCACCATGCTATCCAGACACACTGTCGAGAATGGGTGGAACTTTATCAAGCGGAGTGGCAGAAAGTCAGAGTCGTCAATGTCGCCACCCACCACGGCACGGTCCATGTCAAGCACCAGCCTGGAGCGAGTCGATGAGAATGACAAGGACGATGCGGACGAGCCCGAAGAGAAGCGCAAGTCGTCCCGAGCCAGCCGTCTGCTGAAGCGCATGTCGGGCTTGTCGTCGCGCAGCAACAAGGGCGACAAGGACTCTGACCAGAAGAGCCAGCGCAACAGCACGTCCCGAGACAAGAGGAACGCCCCTTCCACTCCTGCAGGCTTCAGTCTGGGCGACATCAACGTGCAGTTTCCAGACACGCTGCTGTGGAAGCGCCGCTGGGTTGAGGTCGACTCGATGGGCAACTTGGTTCTGGGCGCCGCAGCAGGAGAGCGGACCCGCGGCGAGAAGAAGAGATTCCACCTGCGTGACTTCAGGCCGGCCCTGGCGCCTTCACAGGAAAGACAGGAGCTGCCTCACAGCATCATGCTCGACTTTCACCACGGAGGCACGCTCCAGCTGGCCTTTGAAGACCCCATCGGCCAGACCACAATCCTTCGCAGTAAGTTTCTGTTTTGAAATGTCACGATTCCAACCCCCTTCTGACAGCTGGCGCAGAGTTACTCGACACGCAGTCCGGTTGGACGAGCATGCACTCGTAATCTCCTTTGTTCGAGCGAGGCGTTTGTGGGGAGGGCAATTTGGATCGAGCCTGCACAGTTGGCATATACCCACTCCTTGTTTTACTACCACTAGAAGGATCCTCTTCTCCTTGTTCTCTCATTTGGGGCTCTTCACGTTTCTGGAGGCCCTTCCTGTTTCTGGACGTCTGTGCACATATATATATCTCGTTTCTTGCATCAAATAGCATTTCAAGCCTCTTGTATTGAGTTGAGGCACAAGATCAATACTCTTACTTCTCATGTGCTTCCCTGTCTACATGTAGCTATCTGTCTGTCCCTGCGAAGATTGTCTACCCCAACAAAGATGATCTATTCAATTCAGGCCCAAAGCAGAGAAGTACGTAAAAAGACACACAGACCATAACGCGTTCATGTTGATGTCTTGGCAGGGCGGCTTTCTTAGAGAGGCAACGCGTGGCGTCATGCAAAGTGCCAGACGCGCCTGAAAAAGCGCGACTCGAACTATAAGAGCTTCTCGCGTAGACTTGTTTCTATCCCACCTTCTGCAGACCAGCTTCTCGACCACACATTGACTCTGCGCAGTGCTTTGTCTTCTCCACACCTCGTCACAGTCTCTGCCTTTGAATCTCTGCACACAATGGATGTCCAGACTGCCCCCACGGACATTACTCCCACAAAGAAGGTTTGTTTCAACGCCTCCCCACCACCTGCAAGCAGCTCTGTAAACAATTGCACTTGCTCCTCCAAGAACTTCTTCTGACGCGTTTCCATTCCAGGCTGCTGCAGCAATGCAAGACCTCAAGGTTGCCTCGTCGCCGGCCAAGAAGCTCGACTTCGCCACCACCACCACCACCACTGCCGCCACAGGTCCCATCAAGGCAAAGCCACTGGTTGGCCTGCCTGACCTGAAGCCAGTGGATGCGGTCGAGGAGGCCAAGGGTGCCATCGCTTCGAGCCTGCACGCAGATGAGGTCGACGAGCCTCTGCTGCGTGAGAACCCGAACCGCTTCGTCCTCTTCCCCATCAAGTACCACGAGGTATGTGTCACGACGCGTCCGGACGCGTCGTCAAACCACTCTAACAACACGACAGATCTGGCAAATGTACAAGAAGGCAGAGGCTTCCTTCTGGGTGGCAGAGGAGATCGACCTGTCAAAAGACCTGCACGACTGGAACAACAGGCTCAACGACGACGAGCGCTTCTTCATCTCCCACATCCTGGCCTTCTTCGCTGCCTCGGACGGCATCGTCAATGAGAACCTGCTTGAACGCTTCAGCAATGAGGTTCAGGTCCCCGAGGCTCGCTGCTTCTACGGCTTCCAGATCATGATTGAGAACATCCACTCCGAGACCTACTCGCTGCTCATCGACACATACATCAGCGACCTGGCACAGAGGCAGTACCTGTTTGACGCCATAGACACCAGTGAGTCTCATACATCCTCCAATTCTTGACCACTTACTGACAAGATAGTCCCCTGCATCCGCAAGAAGGCCGACTGGGCCCTCCGCTGGATCTCAGACAAGAACTCCACCTTTGGCACCCGCCTCATCGCCTTTGCTGCCGTCGAGGGCATCTTCTTCTCTGGCGCCTTTGCCTCCATCTTCTGGCTCAAGAAGCGTGGCCTCATGCCCGGTCTGACCTTCTCCAACGAGCTCATCTCCCGCGACGAGGGCATGCACACCGACTTTGCCTGCTTGCTCTTCTCCCACCTCAACAAGCGTCCCGCCATGTCGCAGGTCGAGCAGATCATCAAGGAGGCCGTTGAGATTGAGCAGGAGTTCCTGTCAGAGGCTCTGCCATGTGCCCTGCTGGGCATGAACTCTGCCCTCATGTGCCAGTACATTGAGTTTGTTGCCGACCGTCTTCTGGTCGCCCTGGGTGGCAAGAAGGTGTGGAACACCAACAACCCCTTTGACTTTATGGAGAACATCTCCCTCGCCGGCAAGACCAACTTCTTTGAGAAGCGTGTCGGTGACTACCAAAAGGCTGGCGTCATGGCCAGCACCACAAAGCACGAGAAGGCAGAGGCAGAGGTCGAGGAGGCACCAAAGGCCAACGGTGGTGACTTCAATTTTGACGACGACTTCTGAGCATGTCGACGTTACTTGTGAATCTCCTTTTTTTCCTTTGTCATTTGATGTGGTACACGCATCGGCTATTGGGTATTATTTTTCATTACTATCACATGTACAGACAGCAAAGCTCCTCCTTTTCTCTTTCTTATTTGGAAACGATCATCATGGGGGTTGGAAGCGGGAGGGATATTAGGAACGTTTTCTTTTGAAAGACAAAAAAAAGCAATCGAGGCATGAGGCGACCAAGGTTGGAGTCGCGCCTTGAGCGATGCCCTTTTTATGGGCCACATAACAAATACAGTATCTTCATAGCTTAAGAGAGGGGGAGTTACGAGGAGAAGGAGATCAAGGGGGTCAATATATCATATTCAACTCCTGCAACCATTCTTGTTGTTTGCCTTTGTGCTTGTCGTTCTGGAGATTGATAAGGCGGTCCTTTTTCTCCCCATTCCGTCCTGGTTCATGCCAACTCAGGCCTGAGCAGAGAATGAGAGAGCAAGACGCTGCTTTGGGCTAAGGGGAAGAAATGTTGAGAAGCAATAACAAGAGGAGGGGGAGAATGACACAAAGAAGAAGACAGCCTCCTCTCCCAAGAGCTACATGACCCTTGGCAGATGGGGACAGGCGAGTAACTCACAACCAATATTGAAACCTTTGTCTTGATTTGCTTTTTTTTCATTTTCTTCTCCTCTTATCATTGTGCTTGTGTGCTATTCCTCTTTCCCTCTCCGCATTGCTCCATGCATCACGCTGTGGCTCCAATGTAAGACGTCTTTGGTTAAAGGAAAAAAAAGATTGCCATGCTCTTGGTGTCTCTCAACACTCAGTTCTCCACAGTTCCTGCGCCCACAGCCTACATGACGACGCCGGCGTTGCTGGCAATACGCTAAAAAGGGAGCATCAGCTTTTGTTCTTATTCTCCTTGATCATGCAACAGAAATCTGTAAGACTCACCGGCCACAGCTCTGCGGCTTCCTTGCCCACGGGGCCCGTGATGGCACTGCCCTTCATCTCGCCCTTTGGATTCACAATCACGCCCGCATTGTCCTCAAAGTACAGGAACACGCCGTCGGGTCGCTTCCATGGCTTGCTCTGCCGCACCACGACGGCCGGCATGACCTTCTTTCGGAGTTCTGGCTTGCCCTTCTTGACCGTCGCCATGACCATGTCGCCGACACCTGCAGCGGGCAGGCGGTTGAGGCGTGCGCCAATGCCCTTGACCGAGATGATGTACAGGTTGCGGGCGCCCGAGTTGTCTGCGCAGTTCATGACGGCGCCGCTAGTTCATGTCAGCCTCTGTTCCTTGCCCTTTATAATTTCCTTGAAAGGAATCGTGCAAAACATGTCTGTGGGAACATTCATCGAAAACCCAAGCCCAGTGTCCGAGTTGTCGCCGCCAATTGTATTGCCCTTTCTGCCACTTGTTCCACCCCCAATCGCCAACGAATCTGATTGCTAAGGAAAGAAAAAAACGTACACTGGAAGACCGAGCGTCATCTTGAGCTTTGCACCAGCTCCACCGCGACTTTAAAAGGAAGTGTTAGCCTGGATTCTCGTCTCTTTGTTGCTTCGACCCTCCCAGTCTGCTCTTGCCAGCCAAAATCAAGTCCGCAGAATGCTTTTGTCTCTGCTTGCAAGAGGGAGAATGGCATGGACCCATGCGTGTGCGCGTACACGCATGACAATCCTCACATCCACGCGCAAGTAGCGATGTCTCGCCAGACTCAACCGGGAACCAGCCCGCACCAGAAAGGGTCGAAGCAGGAAAAGGCGACGACTTACGAGCGAGAGGCCATTGTGGAAGGATGTGTATGTGTTTTGCTGAGTGAAGGAAGTGAAACAAGAGGTTCGGTTCGTCACAACACTTTCGACGCACACCTTCTTAGGGCCAAGCGGATAGGGCAAAGAAGTCTCTGAGAGAGAGGGAATTGCCAAGACATTTTTGCTTCGCTCCGCCAGGGCATTCATTAGATGCAATAGATAAGATTAGGGCTTGACCCTGCTTCTCCCTTCCGCCTCTCCTTTTCCAAGGGTCTCTGCCGCCGCTTTCTTGTCAAAGCAGACATGAAGATACCAGCACGAGCGCCCAAAGAAACCAATCGGTCTATCATGAGCTTTTTCAAGAAAAAAAAGTAAAGAAAAGACCACATTAAAGAGCACTGGTATCCTTGTATAAACGCCGCGCTATCATACAAAAGTGAATTCGTTAAGACCTTTGAACCCCCTACGTCTAATACTTATCTCCAATTCTGGCGTTGCTCCCATCTGCACATGTAGATTTGATATTCCATGATGTTCTTGGATTTTGGTCCTTGGAAAATGCTCTTGAGTCATACTCTGAAAGACTTTCTATTATGCGGCAGGCTCGGCGCTGTCAGCAGCCTTTTCAGTATTGGCCTCTGCGTTTGTCGCTTCCTCGTTGCGCTCCTCCATGCCCTGCTGCTTTGCAATTGCAGGCTCCTCGGCAGCTCCATCAGTCATCTCCACGTCTGCTTCAGTTGCTGCTGGTAGCTGCACTTTTGCTTGTCCTTGGGCGGGAACTTCAGCCTCAGCTGGCTTGTCGGTCCCTGAATTTGTTGCTTCAGCCATTTCAACATCGGCGCCATTCTCGCGTGCAGGTGTCGGAGACTCTTTGGCTGCGGGTGACGGAGCCTTGGAAGGCTCTTCTGCTGCATCTGCAGAGCCTGACGCCGTGGGAATAGGATCGTCGGGAAGCGCGTTAGGGTTCTGGAAATCCATGATTCCTCTCCGTTTCTGCGCACCAGGTTGCGCCAGGACGCCGTTCCGCTCGTTCTCGTCTTCATCGTCGCTAGGGTCAAGCTCGTCGTCGCGCTCAACATTCTGGTCCCACCGGCGTCGTGTGTTTCTGACGTCTTTGTTCTCATCCTCATCCTCGTCATCCAGTGCGTCGTCGGCCTCGTCGTCCATGCCCTCAATGTCACGAGGCACATCCATCATTTGCGCAGATGGCGCGAACTTTGTCCTTGACAGATTCTCTATGACGGCTCTCGTGATCTTGTCAAGGTACTCCGGTGAGTTTGCATTGTCCATATTCGAAGCGCGGACGTCCAGCTCATAGTCTGGTGCGAAATATTCGTAGTATTCGTTGAAAGGTAGCTCGGGTCCCAGGGGTTGATCTACCAGCAGCCCGGTTTCGTAGGCCCACGTTCGGGCAACGTTGCGCATGGTGTATCCTCCACCGCCAAGGACCAGGACGGGCAAATCGAAGCTCTTTACAAACTGCACACAGTTGGCATGACCTCTCATGCTGAGATTGAAGCAACCCAGACGGTCGCCAGACAAGCTGTCTCCTCCACACTGCAGGACCACGGCTCCGGGCTTGTACCATTCCATAACGTGCTTGATGACAGGCTCAAAGACATTCTTGAAGCTGACGTCGTCAATACCGTCGCGAAGCGGCAGGTTGACGGCATAGTATTTGCCCGTGCCGACTCCAATGTCGCGCAGTTCTCCAGTACCGGGGAAGTATTCGCCGTACTTGTGCAGAGATACTGTCATTACACGATCAGTCGTATAGAAAGCCTCCTCGACGCCATCGCCATGGTGGACATCAATGTCAATGTACAGAACGCGCTCGTGGTACCGAAGAAACTCGAGGATGCCAAGAACAATGTCGTTGACGTAGCAGAAGCCACTAGCTTCGCTCTTCTTTGCGTGATGCAGGCCGCCGGCCCAGTTGACTGCGACATCGCACTTGTTGCGGTTCAGACGAGCGGCGCCCTCCATGCTGCCGCCTGCGCTGATGCCGCAAAACTCGAAAAGACCGTCAAACACTGGACAGTCGTCACCAACGTTGAACTTGCCTTGCTCCTTGGCAAAGTTGTCCATGTTGTCGGGGGTGACTTTGGAGAGGAAATCAATGTACTCGTCGGTATGAAACTGGGTCATTTCAAATCGATTGGCAGGTTTGGCACGCTGCAGCTGCGTTAGTAAATGCGCCGAAGCTGAGCCGAAGCTTTACTTACATAAATTTCCATCTTCTTGTACAGGCCAGTGTTCAGAATCAAGCTGTGTGCAATCCGAATGCGGTGGGGCTTCATAGGATGACCAGACGTGTACGCAAAGTTGCCCACGTCCGAGTCGTAGAAGTAGGCGACCTTCTTGCCGCTCTTGCGAACATTGGTGTTGGGCTCGTCCATTGGAGGACCAACAGAAGCCATGGTTGCGGTGTGCAAGTTCAGCAATCTGGAAATCCCGACAGTATATCTGGTGGAGTGTAGAGAGCAAAGGGAAATGGACGGTATAGAGAATAGTTAAGTCCGCGGCTGGGGTCTCTGTGCACGGACCAGCATAGCTTGGCATAGCAGGAAGCCTGAGTATCATCACGTGTATCTTGAATCATATATCCTTGGAATATGCTAGAATTGGTCTAGTAGCTTCCTACTGTTCCATCCTTCGATTTGGAGTAACAGCTTGTGGTTGAGAACATTCCATCATCCTGGCGCTGTACGCCTTCGACATTGGCCTCAGCTTTTGATGCCACTGTATTAGAGCATTAAGCTAGTTTGAGAAGCATCTTTCGAAGCTTCATCGGCCACAGATGAGCTCGCTATTTCGTAGTCGACAGTGACTGGGCCTTGAAATGCATTGCATTTGATGACAAGGCCTTCATCTGCCTCCACAGCTCTTCATCCTCTCCTGTCACCGAGTTGATGGCCTTATACTGAGGCAGCATCAGTGCGATGTTCGAGGTAGAGCACGGCAGAATCCAGAAGAAATCATTTATCCTAGTAAAGAGTCCAGGTCATCTCTGTATGTCTTTGCCATAGGCCTGTTTGATGGCCCGGTACTTTTTGAGATAGTATCTTGTACAGCCTCAGCTTTGTGATATGGCGACTCACAAATAAATAAAACTTACAAAGCTTCAATCTCTTTCTTCACATATTCGGCCTGCTGAATACCCTTTCTGATCTCATCTTCATCGGTCAAGCCGGACTTGGCCGCAAAGGCTTTGTGCAGACGTGGTCTGAAGTAGTCATAACCCAAAGGATACTCTCTACCCATATACAGAAGCTCTAAAGGTATTCAGGCTTAGCAGCTGCTACATCTGTGATTCCAAGAGGGGAAAGATAGCTCTCTACACTGGCATACCTTTGTATATGCGGATGACTTGATGGCGTAGAGAGAGTGATTGGGACGACATGTCTTTCAATTCCTTTCTCGATGCATCTGGTATTACCAAGAGTCCCTGCAAAATCTAAGTGATTGCAAAGAAGCAATTCAGATGTCAAGGTTCATGTCTCCAGACATGGCATTTGATGGCGACGATGTAGTCCAGATCTGCTCTCGGCCAGAATTCGCCCGGAGCTTGTCCGGAGCTAAGCAGGCACTTCTTCACCTCTTACTTTCGGCCACTTATATAGATGTATTTGCGGAGGCTCTATTCTTGAAGAAGCACAATGACCAGTTCAAAGCGTTGTATACACCTTATAGGAGCTTCAGCGAAACGCCCCTCCTTTCAAAGCTTCTCCTCGAAAGCATTCTCGACGTGCGCCACCAGAAGATCCAATGGGGCAGAAGAATTACCTCTGCCGTCACCGCGAACGCTTGAGAATCTCAAGCTGCGCCTCGGGCATTGCATAAAATTTGGTCTTACACCATCGCAGACGACAGAAGCTGGTGCCATTCTTGGTGTTCTCGCACGAGACTGGCGCAACATCCTCGCAGGCCCAGAGGGTTTCCTGACTTCGCCAGGCCGCCGAGGCCTCTACCGGCATCGGGTGGTCTGGGGCGACCAGGACTGCATGGGCCACGTCAACAACTGCGTCTACAACAAGTGGGCCGAGAGTGCGCGGGTCAATTGGACGAATCTGTACGCGTCGCACCATGATCAGGCAAACGCCCAGTACTGGCGAGACCTGTGCTCACCACGTGGCGACGGGCTCATCCTGCGACGAATGGAGACGGATTTCAAATTTGTATGTCCCTCAAATTTTAGCTTCATCAGACTCAGCTGACGTTGGAAATATAGCCCATGAAGTACCCAGACAGAGTCTCAGTCTATCACCGCCTGCTTGACATGCCGCGCCCAGACTCGGATGGCTTTCACCTAGGAGTCATCATCCTGTCGGAGAAGCACTGCCGTCCCGCCGCCCGCTGTGTCGAAGACATTGTCTTTTACGACTACCAGCACCAGAAGAAGCTCAAGCTCGGCGCCCGACCCTTCATGCTGCATGCCTTTGAGGAGACGTGGCGGCTGCAGGAGGAGGCCAAGACCGAATGGAGACAACAGGTGCTTGACCTCGAGAAGGCGGTCCGTCGACTCGAGGTCGGCAGCTGGGACAATACAAATGCAGTCGAAGACCTGGGTAGCGCCAAGCCGTGAGATTTTCTTCCCGTGTCACGTCACGACCAATACATGAAATACCAATACATGTTCGGCCAGAAGGAGGACGTGATTCATTATTATTCATGGACACTATGCCAATCATCCTAGCATGCATCAAGACAGGAGCTTCCATCTCTTTTCAATATCCGCAGCTCCCTCTCACCAAAATGGCTTGTACGAGATCCTGCCGTGGCGCTTCGAATAGGTTCCGTTGCCACCATAGGTGCCGTTGCCTCCCGGAGGAGTGCCGTAGCTGGGCAGTGTCACATTGCCAACAACGGTACCGTTCTCATTCTCCTGTGGTGACCACGTGCTCTTGAGGCTTTGCACCACCACGTTGATCGTCATGTTACCCGGCGGCAGATCTGCCGCGCCGAACGTCATGACGGTCAGGAGCTCATTGGGATAGTACGAGGTTGTTGAGCTCTGCGCTCCACGGTTCAGGAAGGTTTCAAACAGCGAATGGTCAAGGACCGCCTCAACGTCAAAGCTGTCCCCAAGGATCATTCCCTGCGAGAACTTGTCGGTGAAGAAGACACTGTCGAAGCCCTTGACGTTGCCACGGTTGATGGCAAAGACGGCGTCGCCGCCAAAGAACATGTTGCAGGTCAGGTACTCGCCGCTGATGGGGCTGCTGAACGTAAAGTTCATGGTGCCCGTCAGGTTTGCAGATGGAATGTTGGTGACATTGACATAGAGATGCAAGGCATTGGACTCGACCTCGGCAAAGTCAATGGCAAAAGACCCATTGCCCATTGTGCGGTTCATGAGCGTCTCATCCACTATGGGAGTTATGTTGTATGGCTGCACCGCCGAGACCATGCCGACGCGTGGGATCTCACGCACAGAGACCTCTCGCGGAAGACCCATGGAGGAGCGCCAGCGCTCTAGTTGTCCCGTAGGCACCTGCTGGGCGTACTGCCAGTTGCTGGCCCAGTTCATGGCGATTGCAGAGTCGCCGGTCCCGTGGAAGAACTGACCGGCGTAGGCGTCCTTTGAGAAATCCGTGATGCGAGCTGCATCGTCTCGCGTCGTAAAAGTGTAGCCGTCAAAGTCGCCGAGGAAGTACTGGCTGATGCTGCCGCCGTAGGGAGCGCCAGGATTGATGGAGATCTGCAGAAGCCACATCTTTTCGTCGGTGCCATCCACGGGCACCTGCACCAGGTTGGGACACTCGTACTGCAGACCCAGTAGTCCGTGGTGGGTGAAGTTGCTGGCGTGCGTCCAGTTCTTCAGGTCAGGTGACGTGTAGACGCCAATGACATACTCGGTCGCATAGGCAATCACCATGGCCCAGTGGTCGCCGTAGCGGATGACATAGGGGTCACGGAATTGGGCGCTGCCAATGTCGAGCACGGGGTTGCCCTCGTAGGGCGTAAAGGTGTAGCCGCTGTCGTACGAGATGGCCAAGCCCTGCGTCTGCAGCAGAATAGGCTCGTACGTGGCAATGGTGTAGATTGCAACAACGCCATTGTCCTGGTTGGGGAAGAAGCCAGACGTGTTCTCCGAGTCCACCACACATGACCCGGAGAAGATGTAGGACGACTCATTCACGGGTGCCAGTGCAGGAGGCTGGTTGATCCAGGTGTACAGATCCTGCGACGTGGCATGGCCCCAGTGCTGATTACCAGCAACAACGCCAGTGGGATTATCTTTGATGCTGTCAACCACAAAGGATCTCGGTCAGGGGGAAATCTGAGGCACCTACATTGATAATACAGATGCCAGGTCCCTTCCGAGTCTCGAAACATGCCGTTGGGGTCATTCATGAAGCCCTGCGGCGGAGAAAAGTGCACCTGCGGCCTCAGTGGCCCTGTATAGTTGCCCGGTATGGGTTGGCCAGAGGCTGCCTCCTCAGGCGTGACCTGAGCAAGCCCATGAGGCAGCAACCATGCAGTAACAGCAGCACCAAGCAGAGACCACATCGTGAGGCAGGCCGATAGTACAGAGAGCAAGAACAGGCCCAGACTCAGCGACACATTGAAGGGAGATACTGTGGCACGCTTATATACACATCCACACAGCAGACGGGGCAACATCTAGCGGCTCATGCACGTATGCACGCTGTCATTTGCGCACCCATGACCATCCAGAATCCAAGGGAAAATGTTCGCTTGAGGTCTTGGGCCCTGCTCGGAACAACGGTACGCCAAATGACCGAAGAATTCTGCTAGAAGGACGCCACAGCCCACGAGAAAGAGCGGAGCCCCGCATTGTTTGCTGCAAGATCAATGCCCTTGCGGTGAGCTATGAGGTAGTGTGCTGGTATCTTCGGGCGAGCCGTTGCCTTGGCCATGACTCTCAGAAGGGCCGATTTTGAGAGGCCCTTGGCACTAGTTTGGAATAGGGCCGAATCACACGGCTAATCCTGAGTTTTGGCTTCAGCCATACTTCCAGGTATCTGCGTACTTGATGTTGATGGTTTTGTAAGCCACACAGGTTTGCGATGGTCGTGACAGGTCGGCAATCTTGTCCTTTACGTTGCCATGGTCATCTGATGTGTCTCCATGTCGAAAAGTGGGGAAACGCCAATCGAGACGAGTACATGAGGACATGCTGCAATCATGGCGCAGCTACGGCACTGCGGCGCCGGGCAATCCACTAACCACTTTTGCAAAGTGCAGTATTGGCCGACGTACCTCAGTGTGATGCTAAAAGGCCGTAGCTTGAGTTCAGTCTGGGCTCTTTGCTCTATTGGTCTTGACGCCAAGTAAGCTCGGGAGTGGAGTCGACTACATCTGGATGTTTTCGTCCGATCCTCGGCCAAGCATGTCCAGCAACACTGCACTGGCAGCTGCTTGGAAGCAGTTCAAAATCCCGAAACTGTCCAGAGATGAACCTTTCTGATATGCCCAAAAAGTCAGCAGATGCTTCTCAATGTGCTCCGGATTTGGTTGTCCCTGCTATATTGCGTACGACCTTCAGACTAAGCGTTGAAATAGACACTTGCTAGACAAACAGCATAGGCAATCCTTGTCTTTGGCTCGTGCAAGACTGCCAGTCTCATTTCGGATATGAGAAATGAAGAATTTAAGACATGGTCAAGATGGTGTCACAGAGGCCATGTCTTGGCATACAGATTAAATTAAGCAGTGGCCGACGCATCCACCTTTTGCGGTAAGCGGCCTGAAACGCTGAGCAGGAGACATGAGTTGAGCAAAGAGAAAATAGCAAAGGACCCACACGCCCAGATCCAGCCCTTCCACTCAATTAGTGCAGCCGCCCAGACAGGACCTATGAGCT
Organism: Erythroxylum mucronatum; assembly: GCA_027563825.1. Classification (NCBI taxonomy): domain Eukaryota; kingdom Viridiplantae; phylum Streptophyta; class Magnoliopsida; order Malpighiales; family Erythroxylaceae; genus Erythroxylum; species Erythroxylum mucronatum. The sequence continues at coordinate 269,622 of JAOSBP010157656.1, forward strand.
GTCCCAGAGCATATGTCATGCTGAAGAGAGCATACGCGCGTCCTGTTGCTCCAATGCTCCCCGAACTATCCGACTCGATACTCGCAGAAACCTCAGAGATGGCAAACATGTTGGCCGCGAACAATGCTGCCAAGTTCGTCCCCAAGCCTGCGACAATGACAACAGTAGCAGCCGACATTGCCACTTCACCCGCAGAGGTTTGCGTACGATACTGCATGGCACCAAGCGCCGTCGCAAAGATTGCCGCGAGAGTTGAAGCCACCAGACAGATGCCCTTGTAGCCGTGTCTCTCTGCAAAAACGCTGAAGACAGGATTAAGCAGGTTGGGCAGAAGCAGGGCACCAAAGGTGAAGCCACTTGCCGATGACGAAAAGTCAAAGCGTTTTTCCAGGAAGATTACAAGAGCCTGACGAAGACTTAATATCAGCAGGATGCAGAGAGAAAAATGCCACAAACTTACGCTTTCGAGGGCAGTGCGGACGACTGATGAGAGTAGGATGCCTCCAAGATTAGCCATCATCTGCTTCTGTCTCAACAACAGCAAGAAGATTGACGCTCCAGGTCGAGTTGCCTTTGTCTTTGTGTGATCACTCATCACATTGGTGCTGGAGTCCTGGGAACTGTCCTGTATGGTCCCGTAGCTTGTATCTGCGTCTGAGGCGAGCAACGGTCGGTGTCCTGTGCCCTCGCTTGGAACTTCATCCTCATATCTCTTCACGACTACAGCCGAGCGGAGGAGAAAATCAACAGTTATGATGCCTATTGACACACCAAAGACGGCCATCAAGCCAAAGTGGTCGTAGACAAAGCCGCCAACCAAGGGGCCTACCAGTTCACCCACTGAGGCGGAAAGGCCGAAGTATCCAAATGCCAGGCCTCGCTTGGCCGGTGCAATGCACATGACAAGCAGTGTCAAACCAGCAGTCCAGACAAAGGCACTCGCCATGCCTTGCATGGCTCTAGCTACAACAAGCACAGCCAGCGATCTCGTAAAGAAATATAGCACTACAGCTACGGCGAGCAGCAGCAAGCCCATCAAGAAGGGCAAGCTGCGAGGACCCATGGCATCCACGAGGTGCCCGACAAGTGCTGCATTGGTGTTGGTCAAGCGTTTCAGAGGCTATATTGTGAGAAACCTACGAGGTGTGAGAAGAAAGGCACCACCGAACACAGCCAGAAGGGCTGATGTCCAACGTTGAACTACACATGTAGAGCATTAGCATATACGTCAACTTGAAAGTGGCAGATCCAAGGTCCTCACCATCTTGTTCAGGCACGCCAATGCGTTCTCTCAACAGCCGCGGCGCTCCAGGTATTATCTGTATGATGGGTGAACATGCAGAACTGCCGTTGTGGGATGTCATCCATCACTGACAACATCATACATGAAAATGTCCTGTTTTGTCGATCAATGAACCTGGTAATATGACTGCACAGGCCAAAAATACTCACAGTAAAGCTTGCTACCGACATGACTAGCATCACAAAAGTCGGTGTCGAGCGCCAGCTTCGAAACTGTGCGCTTAGAATGCTGGTCCTAGACATGTAGGGTTCTGGCATGCTTTCCAGATGCTCAAGAGTTAAATTACTGCACAATGGCGAACGGTCTAAGCCTTCGTGATACTTGAATAGAGAAGATGCTCTAGGCTTTTGCAAGACCAGCTCCTTGCTTTTGGGAAATGCATGAGCTGAAAGTGGAGAAGTCAATGACAAGCGCTAGTGATAAGCTCTTGCCCCACGTACAAGAGGGAGGGAGGGGCGTTGTAGCACACGATTGAAGAGCTTCGTCCATTTCCTGAACATGATTTTATTTTTGTTGGTTGATCAGAGTAGAAGGTTCTGTCCAAATCTGAAGAACGACTTGGACCCAAGATTGTGGTCTAACTTCGTGTGGTTTACCCGCAGATCAGACCGCTCATTCATTGCCATGTCCTTTATACAATGCATCGCCTACTTTACCCCGGTAAAAGGATATCAGTACGGGTTATCTACGCGAGATTGTGTTGCATGGCTCTGAGTGCGTGCATTTTGAGCAAGGGCAGAGGTTTTCTCAACCATTCTCGGCAGCCGAGATTCTGCAGCCAGAGCTTGGAGGAAAATATTCCTCCTTTCGGCAATTTAGGGTAAGTGCGTAAGCCAGTCATGCCCAGATACTAAAGCCAAAGCATGGGCCTTCGCTTTCACATTGAGTCGTTTAGCATCTCAAATAACAGTCAAAGCGTGATCTTGTCTCTACTGTAAGCCAAGATGTTGGGGTTTCGGATACCTGAACCTGGATGATGGTGACGATCTTGGAATAGTGTCCACGGCTGAGCAACGTTGTTGATGCTGTTGACTAAGAAATTGGACGCGTCTGGACCATCTCCTTAGCTATTGGAGGCTGTGAGAAGCTCAGCGTCTTCCAGGCTTTGGCCAAAGATTCCCTTTTCGTCACTTGTTCCATAGAATTGCTACTCCACATACTCGATGGTGAGGTTGTTGGGCAGAGCCAAAGAAAACTTAACTTCAGGGCTGGTGCCGTTTGCGACAGCGGTTCACGATTTTATGACCAAATATCGTCGCGTACTGCGATTATAGCTATATCGATCTTGGAGAACGGTAGCAAAGGTGGTGCCTGATCCCGTCATGACCTGCAGAAATCAGGTTTTGTCAGCGACCAGGGACGGTGTTGGAAATACATGGTACCCCTGTCAGTCACATCAGCCGCCCAAATGATCAAACGAGACTGGAAAGATCAATGATGGCTTGGACTCCTTGGTCAAATTAAAGGACCGAAAATCCTGAAAGAAACCTATTAGCACATCTGCCGTTCAGAAGACGATGTTTTGACTCTTTCCAAATCCAAAGAGGCTTAAAGACGACAACCCTGGTCAAGTATCGCGGGATATAGCTCATGCTATTAGTACGCTATTTTCCACCAAGGATCCATATCTTTATGTCCCAGAACATCAGTCAACCCGTCTGCTGTAATTAGCACCGCGAGCTTCAAGTCTCTATGATGTGATATGACGCATTATTTGGCCGCATGGCGCAGCCATTCTTGATGACAAGGGGCCGGTCTCATGAGCAAGTCGGCAGAGTTGCAACGTAGTGCTTATGTGTCAGGAATGTATGAGCTCACTTGCAACCTGGCAATGCAAATGTGATGTGAAGAGAGCCAGATTCATCCCGGCGGTCTGGTTTGGAAGCTCGCATACCACAAGCGGTTGGGGCGCCACGAAGAGTGCGCGGCGGTGTCTCAAGCTTGCGCTAGCCCCTTGATCATACCTATAAACCCATGTCTAACAGTGCAGCTTGTCTGCATGGGGTCGGAATCATGATTTCTGCAACCCTAGCAGTCTTGGCACCAAAACAACACGCTGGGGCTTCTCCTTGGACTATCAAGCCTGTAAGCTGACCTGGACAGATTGAGAGCTCGACCAGCTGCGCCCAGTCTGCGCATGTGCCTATCGCAAACACCACCAAGTGGCTCTGTGTGGACCTGCCAGCTCGTCTCACGACTCGCCTCACTGGTGGCTTAGGCGGATATATCCAGCGCTTCTTCTAAGCTCATTGACCGCGGTCTGAGCTCAGGCGGTGGCTTTGCATGCGACCCATGTCCCGGGTGGAGATGCAGCTGTTGGAGGTGCAGCGGGTGGAGATGCAGTTGGTGGAGATGCAGCTGATAACAAGACTGGACGTTGAATGGCCACAAGAAGTGGCTCTGCACGAAGCTGCAAGCCAGGGCCAACCCCAGCCCTGATAATCCTTGCTCTTTCTAGCATCCCTGCCATTGCAACTGCCACGAAAATGCATATTCCTCCGCCATCCCTTCCAAACATGTCCCGGCAGCACTTCTGTGGCCACCTATTCGTCATTGACATGGCTGACGAAAATCAACGTGAAAGGGGTGGCTGACCAGCCACTTTGATCAGCCATTCTGAGACCCAGGTCGTGTCCAGTACTGCAACTACTTGGCTGGTCGCCTCTGGTGCATAGTGTCAGATCTTATGGCCCCATTTGTGTTGGGATATGTTTGACAGTAGATCCCCAGAGATCAGCGAATCTGACGTGCATGTCTTTAAAGACAGATTCCCGCACGTCGCTGTTAGCCCCAGTTGAACAGTTATCAGGGACTCGACAACCTGCACACCATGCCTGGACAGTCGGAGGAGGACTATTTGCAGACTTGTCGTCGCTCCTCGGACCATACCATGAATTCAAAAGAAGTCGAGAATTACGAAGATGCGCCTTCAGATGATGTCCTCGAGGCGGCGGATCCACTGCAACCACGTGGGCCCACCTCGCGGCGTGGAAACACGCTTCGCGTTACTGTCATCCTCTTCCTGGTTCTCGTTGTCTTCCTGGTCGCCGAAGGTTATCGTTCCTACGTCGAGAAAGTGGAGAGCCCCTCCAATCCGGTCCAAGTAGTAGATGCAAAGCAACTGCCGCCTGGAGACGACTTTGATAACATCAATCAGCACCTCGACGGGCCAAAGGAGTCAGCATCCAGCAAGCAGACAGATGCTATCAAGGATGGCGCCAAGAAGCCAGCGCATAAAGCAATCGTAATGGCGTCGTCGGAAAAGTACCCGGAATGGCTGAAGGAACTGCCATCAGAGTAAGGAGTTGGTGCAAGGTTCGACTGTCTGATCTAACAATTTCGACAGATGGGAGGTCTTCGACTACGTCTTCAACGACCCAAGCATCGAAGATTTGACAATCCCAAAGAACAATGGGCGCGAAGCAATGGTCTACCTCACGCACATCATCGACAATTACCACAACATTTCCGACTACACAGTCTTCACGCACGGCGAATACAGATCGTGGCATCAGCCCGAACCACTGCCCTTTGTCCTGCAGGCTCTGAATCTGTCTGCTGTGGACCATCACGGCTGGCTCAACCTTCGCTGCGCCAACCAGCCCTCTTGCACACCCGACCGCTCCCTGGCACGGATGGGGAAACCCTTCTCGTGGTGGGCAAAGGTGGTGCGGGCCCTGCATGGACATATATACCAGGAGCACGATTCATGGTACAATGCCAGCATACCTGAGGTTGCCGGCATGCGCATCCCCTACGCCTTTGGCAGCCCCTGCTGCGCGCAGTTTGTCGTATCGCGCGAGGCTGTCTGGTCAAAGCCGCTGGAGTTCTGGCGGCGAGCACAGGAGCCCCTGCTCTTCGACACGGCCTACTGGGCGCCCGAACTCAAGACAAAGGATTCGAATCTCGGTGACAGCTGGCACCTTGGCGTCGGCTACGAGCGCATATGGCACTACTTTTTCGGCAAAGAGCCAGTGACGTGCCTGCAAGAGGATTACTGCAGAAAGGTCGTGTACAATGACCGCATCCACTGCAATCGCTACACGACTGACTGGGGCGAGAGCCGGGACTGGGAATCTATTGAATGCAAACTTGGGGACTTGTCATGAGCATAAGATATACAGGGGATTGGCATTGGCATTGGCACTTTTGTTTTACTTGGTCTGGCGGTTTACCTGGTCTGGCATACAATGGGGCGCTTATATCAGTACCGAACAAACATGATGCAGTAACGAATAAAGACACTTTTTGAAATAAACAACTCGTCTCTAAATAAATCTACAAATAAGCCATTGGTCTGCAGTGCATTAAGGTTTGTCAGGGTTTTCCAGGAATAGATAAGGCACGGAAGAAAAGCTTTAGGTGGGGCGGCTTATTTACGCTGCCCATGTGCCATGCATTCGGGCGTCTTCGTATTAGCTGGCTTACTGCACTCATCGGCATGAACACGCTCAATAAACAAGATGACTGTTCAAATTTTGCTACGAGTCGTCCAGACGATAGTTTGACTACATTTTTCTTGTCCAATTCCCTTCTCACAACAGCTCGTCGAATGAGCCGGATAGTAATTGAATTGTTGTCAGATAAGATTGATTCGTTTCAGGTCTTCATAGCATGTTTGGCGCAGGGATGGGACATTTGAAGGTTCCATGAGATGGTGCTCTTGACTGTTGAAAATGTCGCTCTGTCGCCCTGGCCCAGTCACCTTGTCTCTACGCCCTCTAAGAAGCGACAATGGCGGAGCCGACCGGGTTGCCGGACGCGTTGACGCACTCACACTCGCCTGGGTTGATGTCCGAGGCAAAGTTGACCAGCGTCTGGCAGCTGCTGTCGCTGAAGAATTCGAGACCCTCGGAGCCAGAGCCATTGTTGCAGGCCTGTAGATAGCCGCTTGAGGCGCTGCCGCAGCTGCTGCCGACGTTGTATGAGCCGTCCTGGTTGCCCGTGCAGTTCTCGCCCTCGAAGACGGTGACTGTCCAGTCTGCGGCGGCGACAGCGGCCAGGAGAGCAATGAGGAACTTCATGTTGGATCTTTGAGCGAGTTTTGTTGGTATTGATGGAAATTGTGCTGTTGGACTTTGCTTGCGAGTCTGATGATGATCAGGGCCATGAATTGCGGGTCAGCCCGAGCCTTTTATAATGGGAGGGAGATAGTTGAAGAAGCTTGTATCCTCCATACTGAGTCTCTTCCGAGGCTTCTTTTGCAGATGGTAACCATGAGCCTATAGTGAATGTACACCAAACCCAGACAAGTCCCGCCACTTTGATCAGCGGCTTGCTTATTTCTGACAGTCGGTGGTTCTGACAGCCGATGGTTCTGACAGCCAGTGGCAGTCTGACGCGTAACGTGGGCCATAGATTAGCACTTTGAGACGTGTAATGCCGGTGACGGGCAAATAAGGATGTTGTCAGGCATGTAAACAGAATCCGAGGAATGTCCAGATTTGAGTTTTGGGTGGACAATATGGCTGCTTATAATTGAATTCAGCTACTTTTCAGGCCCCTTCTGAATTTTCGCCTCTCATCATACGTGGTCCAGTGTTATGAAGACTTGTAAGCATCAAGTAAATTTTGTCTTTGTCAAATGTGTCAATGAATAGGCATAGGGCACTGATACTCCGTTCTCCTTCTTCCTAACGGGATTCTGCATTCAGTATCATTGTGGAAGTACCATTCACGAATGGCCTATGCAAGCCGTCAAGTCCAGAGGGCTGTTCCTGCTTGCGTTGATGTATCCCACAGTATCTTCGGCAAATTGGTCCGATGTATCCCAGTGGCTTGATTAGCTCGCTGGTGTAGTCGAGGTGGCGTCTCTCAGCAAGAGTCTCGGACATGTCAATCTGCATATTGATGACACCGACTGGTTTGTGCAGGTCGGACGCATGGCATTTGAATGAACATTTCCAAGCGATTGGAAGAATTATAGCTATGCCAGTACCCTTCAAAGTGGTTAGCTTTGAGTGCATGGAAGCTGAAGCAAAAGGGCCAGCAGAGCTTCTCAGCTCACGTACATGCCTAATTGACGAAATGGGAAAATGAAGGAGTGACACAGAGCGAGGGCATATTTGACAGGATCAATTCTTCTTGCATTTGATGTGGCTGGCAGAAAGAGGCGAGGCGCGGCAGGTAGACTTGCGACCTTCTTGCTTCCTCCTTTCTGGTCCCCGCGGGCTTCTTTTGAAAAAGTTGCGGGGAAGACTAACCTGAAGATTATTGCAAGAAAACCTCAGAATGGATTGCCGCTTTCGATGCGGGCGCAGTGTGTAATTCGGAAGCTGACTCCATCAGAGGAGCATGGTTGTTGACTGCAAGGTTTAGAGAAGCATGCACGGAGCATATATTTCCGACACTATTCTTCTTCAAGTAGTCAGAATGCAGCATGTTTTTTAGAATTTGCTCTTTTCAGTCATGTGGGTCGTAAGCACGGGCATCAAGGTGACATGTGCCATCTAAACTTTGATTAAGTGGATCCATGGAGACCCCGGCTGACTTCACTTCCTGAGGTTATGGTCCTCTGCAAGGAGTGCAATTGGCTTCAGTAAGCGTACGGAAAGCTTGAGAAGAAGTTTGAAGGCGCACTGAGATGCTGAGGGGATTTAGTAACGTTGCATGGACTAGACTTGGGCGCCAGTGAGGTGTCTTCAGCTAGCGGCGGCGCCGGAAAGAATGCAATGAAGAAGCCGAACGTGTTGCTGAGTCGTTGAGATACGTTGGCCACGCTTTTACTTCAACTGTAACCAGACATCAGCTCGTCTACTGACATGGCCAGCACAGAGCCGGCCATTCTGCGCTTGAAGCTCAAGTCCAAGTGACATTTGAGGGGTACAGCTCGTCAATGGACCTCCTTAGAGAGGCTGTCGTATAGTCACATTTACGCTCAGTATTCACGCAAGGTCTCAACTATCCAGTTGACGGCCGGGCAGTACCCACGGGCTTTGGACCAATACTTGCGCTACACACGGTTTGCTCACGCCATACTCTGTCCGGTCTTCGCCCCAACTTGGATTGCGGACGTTGCCGACAGTAGCTTTTGGTAGCAACAGAGCCATTTCTGCTCTCTGAAAAATGAATAATTCGGGACAGCAGTCAATCAGAACTTGGGTACCAGGTCAAGTTCTCTTTCTCATGAGATTCGGTCATCGTCGGCTCTCAGCATTTGAAATTTCACATCTTGCCACGCCGCTGCTCCCTGCATTCTTGCACAAGCCAGAGAGGAGCAGTAGCGCCACGTCATGTTGATCTAAGTAAACCGTACGTATACTCGTTTCTGGCTGCTGTAATACGCGGCCGCAAGGCTCGTGCTTTGTTATCCCAATGACAGCTGAAATCTTGCAAGCACTGCGTTGGGCTCACGCCTCAAGGCACAGACTATGAGAATCCAAACATCAAATTGCGCCCGTGAAGTCTGTCGACGGCGCTGTCAGGTATGAGGTGGGCTACGACAAGTGCGTGGCAAATCGCTTCTGTGGAACACGTGAAGGCTGTTATCAAAGGGTCCTGATAGCGATGTTCAGGGTTTTGCGAAAAGCGCTTCAGCAGGTGTTTGAAAATGCTGCATTTTCGAATTTTGATTGGGCTGCTTTTGTCTTCAGCCTCGTTCCAGATTTGGGCCAATGGCGCGACGCGCATGTTGGCAAGTCGACGCCACTCAAGCTAACAAACCCGCCGTCAGAACAATGTTGCTTCATCCTGTAATCAATACTTGACATGTCTACATTATTCAGTGGTCTTTGGAGGAGTTCCCAAGACTCTGGGCGAGTGGAGGTTGGTAAAGGTCTGCTACCCCTTTGGCGGTATACAGGTTTTTCCATCTCCAACAGACGCAGGAGCAGCGCAGGAGGGAAGAATGAGTCGCCCAAATCGTCCTTTTCCCCGAACAGACGCTCGATGGCCATGAAAAGGCGGCTCGAGTCTGGATCTCACATGCAGGTGCTCGTCATGATGGGCGCCCGGGTCGCTTTATCCTGACGTGTCTAGCTTCAAGCTTCATGTGCATAGCGTATGGGGAGGCTGCGGTCGCTTTTGTCCAGCCAGAAGAATTGATGCGGCCGCCATTGCATGTCTGTTGCGCCTTCGCTGTCAACGCTAGGGACGGAATCCAGGAAATCAGGTAGAGGACAAATCACGGCGCACATCATCGAGGAGCGGTAGCGGGATGAGGCCCGGCGATGCTCGGTGTGGGGCGCGTTGGCCCAATGTGGCAATCAGTCTAAAAGTCAGTCTTAGCTTCACTTCCCTTACTCTCTTGGAAATCCTCCGTAGCAATACGTACTTACGCACGTTGCCCTGGGCACCGTCATTGGACAGCTGCGCACACTCAGGACACCCGCGGAACGTGTCAGCACCATCATATCAGATCAGCCGTCCTCTCCCCCGGTTGGCCCGCGCATGTCGTCGACGGGGAATAGAGGTAGGGAGAAGTGGCATTTTGCAGGTGGCAGATTGATGCCTCTGCTGTGGCAACACGGCCATGTTTGGCGTCTTAACGTCTCTGTATTATAGCGTCACGTCAATGCAAAATCACAGTAGGCCCTCTGAAGCGTGCTTGGCTGCTGGTTTTCCCCTGCTGCCACAGCGCGGAGCCTCCAATTTGCCGAGACATTTTAGCGGCAAATGACGGTATAGCTCGGCAACAGATGGCCTCTGTGCCGGGCAACTGGGACGGAGTGGCGCAAACAAGCTGAAATGGCGCTATGCAGGCGGCACCGCCAAAGCCAGACAAGACTGAACTCTCAAGAATCGAATTCGTACCCTGGATATCGCTGCAGCAGCAATTTGGTTCCCTAATCAATCATCGTCTCATCTTTTTTTTTTCCAGAATCTTCTTCTTTTTTTTTTTTTCTTTTTTCCAAATTTCCGGCCTCGCACCTGCCATGAAATGGCCTGACTTGAGGAACGAGCCAAATTGCGGCGGGCTGCGAGATTAAGATAGTCGCGGCTCTTTGTAACGTCTGAATCATGCCACATCAGCGCATCCCTTTCCCAAAGTCTCTGCGCCAGCTGAACATGACAAGGTGGCGCACTCTAATGCAGGGATCTCTGACAGATTGAGGGTGCACGGGAAAGGTTTGTTCAGAGGTGTGATATACGGTTGGCGTGTCGGGACAAGCTTCCCCCAAAGTGCGTAGTGTTTGTGAGGCAAAGCTCACGGCCAGGACCGACCAGCTCCTTCGAGACTGCTACGGACGAGTGATGATTGCAACCCGAGCCAACAGGGTGTCGGTACCGGGGATTAGCGTCTGAAAGCTTCCACGGCTCACCATCAATACCCTCTGCTTTGTGGCGTGACGTGGAGTTGATTCTCTGACAGGCTGGCATCAAGGCAGTCGTCCCACCACGACACTGAAGTTGCCTGTGCGAGTCTTTTCATGGCCTACCTCATGCCCACGTGTGTGCCATTCTCAGGGGAGAAGGACAATTTTGAGCGTTCGTCAGTCGCGCCTGTCAACAAACCTTAGGAGCGCTGATCTTGGCTAAGACTGCTGATCGTTACTCTGACGGGAGGCTCAGCTGGGATGTGGACTGGGCCGTCGCAAACAGAGCCGCTGATCCTGCCATCATAATAGTTCTTTCAGGGGATAGCGCCTGATATCTGAAAAATTGCATCTCTAACGGGTCACAGCGAATGTGAGCGAAAGTCAAGCATCATCCCAACATTTCTTCAAATTTGCATCATCGCGGCATATATATACGTGTTACCATGCCTGCATTCAATTATTATTCTTTCCATCAACCACTACACTTCAAATAACAACACCAACCACCACCACCAACACCAAAACTTCTCCACACAACTCTTACAATATGAAGTTCTCCAGCATCTTCGTTCCCGTCTTCGCGGCTCTGGCCATTGCCAGCCCTACGGCCCAGCTCGAGACTCGCGATGTCACCGTTGAGAGTGTCATTGTCAACCTGACCAACCAGGTCAAGCAGTACACTGGCTCCATGAGTACGTTCTCTCTGGCTATGCCATGGGCATACTCTACATGCAAATTGAATCCATGCTGACCAGCTCAACCAGACTCCACCCTCGCCACCCTGCCCTCCAACGCCACCCCAGACCAGCGCAAGGCTGTCGTGGCTTCGGTCAACCAGGACATCACCAAGATCTCCGACGCCATCCACGCCGCCACCTACCAGATCACTCCCGCCAAGAAGGAGGCCCGCCAGTCGCAGCCCACTCTTGAGGACCTGCCACACGCTGTCCTGGGCCAGCTCAACGGCCAGCCCATCATCCTCGCCAAGCTCCTGCTCCCTCTCCTCCAGGAGCTGGACCCTGCTCTCCAGTCTGTCCTCAACACCCTGTCTCTCGGCGAGGTCTACGTCGCCCTCAACCCTCTGCTCAAGGTTCAGCTCCCTGCTCTGATCACTGGTCTCAGCAACCTGGTTCAGGGTCTCCTTGCTGCCCTGGGTCCTCTTCTCGCCGGTGTCGGTAGCCTGCTGGCTCCCATCCTGCTGGGTCTCGGTTTGTAAGCGGAGATTTTCAACGGGAAAAACAAAAAGCGATAGATTCTTAGCTCTGTATAGAGTAATGTACTAGAATTTTTCTGGTCATCTGGCATGGATTTTGTGGGCAACTGCATTGTTTGATAATGTCATTTGTCACCCCATGGTGATAATTCACGAACCCATAGAATATGTTTATAATACACAATATTCAAGCGATACTTGACATGTCTTCAGTTCTCATTATGTTTTTGTCTTGTCCAATGATATTTTATATCATGTCTGCAAAAACATCACATTATCCTACCCTCAGAAAAGACAACAAGAAGTCTTAAACATTCCTCGGCTGTACCAGCACTATTCAGTATTCTGAATATCGTGGCCTACTTGACCTTGGTAAGACCTGGTAGTCGTGCTGGAGCATCTCCTCTTAGGATTCATTTCATTATTTCAGATCGTCTGCAGTCATATGGAAAGGTTGTCGCGCTAGCATCAAGGTTGAATTAGAAGAAAGTAGCATGAGGTCAAGAAATACTTGGAAAGGCTGCCATGTCCCCTTTGGGCCTAAATGATTGACATGTCTCGGCCAACAAGGTTCTTGTTTGGCGCATCACGTGTGGCCATGGGTGCAAGTGGCTGGCCATTAAACTTTCATAGCACCCAATAATAGTCTGAGACACTTCAAGAAGCTTTGTGGTTCAATATGTCGCAATGTTAAATTTCTGTTTAGAGTTCCTCATTACGCTATGCATGGAATGGTTATCATAAAGTTTTCCTGCCTTGCTAGCCAAATATCCCATTCCCAAACTTCCCGTGCTAATGCTTATTTTTGATACATGAAAGGACGTGGGTTCCAAGTAATCAGTTGAGGATTTACTTGGCAGAGAAGCGGCTCCTGGCCCTCAGCTTGGCGCCGTAGATGTACAGCACAAACATGCCAGCAATGCAGCCCGCCGTCAGCCCACCGAGCAGACTGGTGCCGGGCCCAATGTTGAGGTTGATGTACATTGGGCGCGAGAACAGGACGGCAGCAAAGGCAACGGTCGAACGAGCAAAGTCGTTGCCGGCGAATAGAGAGGCGGCATACTGCGGGTAGACCCTGAGAACAAATTGTCAGTAAAGAGGTTGCAGAGAGAAACAGAGGAGGAGAACTCACATGGGCAGATAGACAAAGACACACTGCATGACGACAAAGATGCCCATGGTGAAGATCATGATGCCAATGACGCTGGCGATCCAGTGAATATCAGAGTTTGCAGTCCAGCCAAAGATGAAGAGGCCGATGGGGCACAGGAATGAGGCGATGATGGCCGGAATCAACCGACGTTCAGGTGCGCCAAAGCCCTTCGTGCGGATCTCGGGTTCAAGGATGAAGTAGAGGTACGAGTAGAAGGCTGCAATGGCGATGAGGACGCCAGTGGTGATTGACAGGAAAGTCAAGCCGAGCTCGCCGAGATTGAAGCCGTACATGTTGATGTAGACCAGAGGGAAAGCCTCGAAGAAGGAGTAGTAGATGCCGTAGCACAGGCCAACGTAGGCGGCGGCAAAGCCAATGGCGGGGTCCATGACCATGAGCTGGATTGGGCGCACCAGAGCCTCAAAGGCAATGTCCTTGGAGTTCATGTTGGCCTGGTCAATCTCCGACTGGGCCTTGAGGCGCGAGTCACCGGTAAGCTTTCGCAGACGCTGGGCGCGGCGGTAGAGGATGTTGGCAGTGGATGTCTCTGGCAGGAACAGCATCATCAGCACAAACACTGGTCCAGAGAGCCACAGAATCTCCCAGAGAGACCAGCGCCAGCCCTCGGCGGCAACAGAGAAACCGCTGATCAAGGGTCCGGTGGCTGGGCCGCAGGTGGCGGCGAAAGCCCAGATGCAGAGAACGTATGGCAGCTTGATGAGACTATACATGTCCTGCAGGGACGCGCCACCAGTGGCCAGGCACGGGCTGCCGAAGAAGCCCTGCAGAAAGCGGAGTACCAGCAACCCGGCAAAGTTTTTGACAAGAGCTGTGGGGACGCAGAGAATGACGAAAATGGCCATGGTGATCATGTAAGGCGGGTTCCTGCCGATGGACGGGATCTCGCTCAAGGGTGAAAAGATGAGTGGGCCGATGCCGTAAGCGAGCGTGTAGAGGGCCAGCGTAAGACTTGCAGCAGTCGGACCAACGTGGAACTCTTCCATGATGCCTTCGATGGACGAAGTGATGATGGAAGACGCCATGTAAACCGCCATGGTGTACAGGTAGATCATGGTGCTGGCCAGCATCTTCTTGCCGAAGCTCCAGTTCTGCGGGTTTTCGGCATCTCCCTCGGTGTACCAGTCGACAAGGATCTCGCCCTCCTTGGTCCGTTGGGGAACAATGGGCTGCGTGGGGTTTTTGGTGATTGTGGAAGCGGCAAAGGCTGCCTCGAGCTCTTCACGGGTGCGGGTGCTCGCAAGTGTGGCCCTGGTGCCAACACGTTCGATCCTGCTGCGCGTGGTGGAGAGCTGATGCAGGTCCTGCGTAACTCCCTGCTCCAGGCCAGAATGTGAAGTTGGAATCGTGGCCAGAGCCAGTTCGTCTTCTGCCTGCTTCTCTGGCTCCTCGACCTCCTCGACCGGCTCCCTGTCAGACTCTGAAGCATCCTTGTTGTCGACGCTCCTGGTCGACTGGACGGCGTTGCTGGTTGCTGTCGACAGAGCTGGTCTTTGGCGCTTGGTCTCCTCGGCAGGATTATAGCACGAGGGCAGCTCAAAGCCTGGCTTTTCTTCTGGGTACTGCAGGACCCTGTTGTTAGTCAGAAATCTGATGATCTGCCCAACGGGCGCATCACGGATGAGATCTGCCATTGCGTCTTCTTGCAAGTGCTGTGCCTTTGATGCAGACGAACTCGTTCAGACGGGTGATGCCTCTGGAAGACACAAGTAGAGTGGCCGCACGCCTTATCTTTATACATCTTGCTGTCCTCTGTGCGGACTTTGTTGCTAATCAGTTTTCGCTCTTTACGGGGCCAAGCCACAAAAGTAAAAACTCGATCAAATCCCAGGCGTCGAGCAGCCATTGCAGGTGGCCATTGGTCATCAAGTTACTGGTGCCATGGGAGATAAGCGCTAGGCGCAAAGCCCACAGATTGAGTGGCGGCTGGATTACACAATCAAGGGTTCTGAGTGGGAAAATAGCCCAGCAAAATGGCGCCACAGTCTGGCCATCAGCGGTCCAGCGACCTACTCCAACGGAAACGGGGTTTCAGGGCGTTCGGTAAGCCCGGATCGACCCTCAGTGGGACTCCTTTTGGCAACTGGAACAATTGGCTGGCCAAAGTCAAAGCCCTTGCTGATTCAATGGCTGTGCAGTAGCTTGTGCTATCAGATGCAGCCTCGACTTTGATGGCTTGGCTCATTCGCCGTGTGGTTCCAGGTGGCATTTTGCCCTTGTTTTCCTTTCCACCATCTGGATCATGAACGGCTTCCTCGGTACGAATGCAAATCGTCGACTGCAATAAACTTCGCCCCCAAGCAGCCAATTCAATGTTGCTGAAATAATGGCTGTGGAAATGAGAAGAATACAATAGTAATTGGATGATTCTCGAAGAACTGCACGTGATTAGACCGGATTTAAGCCAGATTTCTAAGCATGCCGATGTTGCTTTGCAATGAGGTCATTGCCATGTGGCTTGATATACATTTTGCTTATGGAATAAATCAGAAGCCGTCGAGTATTCAAAGTATACCAACGTCATCCCAGGCTCTTATCTCCTTCCACTTTGGCAGTCGATATTGTATTAATGATGTACATGCCTTGGCCTGGAGTTTAGAGTCTCATCCGCTGGTGTGCGGGAGAGGCTGATGGTATAGCCTTTTTCCACGCTCAAAGCAAGCTTTATTATTCTTCCAAAGGACATGGCAGCTCAGAGTCTGTCCCGTGTACTTGCGTTAGAAATATTGTGCAAGCTTGCTCAAAAGAAGACAGCTGCCTCATCGTTCCAAGGACATGCTGCTATATCACCAGATCTGTAGATACACTGGTAAAGTAATGGATGGAAATATACTGATTGATACAGAAAGCCCAGAGAAAGCCACCTGATACAAACCGCAGCATCATTACGATCCTAGCGCATGTTCTAGTTTCAGCGTGTTCAAAGCGATGAAGAGATACCTTTCGTTTTATATTGCTGCAGCGCCGTCGATGTTCGCTCCCGATTAATTTTTCTGGTTCAAGCCACGAACAATAGATGATTACCAGCTGCTACATGCCAGTCGCAGCTCCTTCTCTCTCAAGTATTTTTACACAATGGTCAAACCTCAAGAGCCAGCAACACCGTTGGACTACATTGGCGCATCCTTGAAGTAGGACTGGCTATATACATTATTGCCAGCCTTGGCGCGCCGCGATGGTGGTATAAATAAAGGACCTCCTTGGCTGCTGGCGTTGGCGAACAACATCGACAGCGCATCGATAGAGATGGCATTACCTGGGCAACGTAGTATCGTGCGATCAGACACGCCATCGAGCTTTGCTACAGCCCGAGTGACCTCCTGCTTATCGCTAGCAACGTCACCAGAAAGATATGACGGCAAAGCCAAGTACAAGCCCTGATAGACATCGGATAGGAGCGATTGTGCATTGAAGCTCTTGGTCAACAGTGTCGAAGCATCTAGAAAACCCACATTTCGGAGGTATACGTCGAATATCCCTTACGCGAGGACCATCACAGCATCATACGGCGTATCCTGCCTAACAGTAATTCTCGGGAAATGGCTCCGGCACATACTAGAATGCGTCCTCTTGCTTGCTGTATTTGGCGCCGACTATAGCGCTGACCGAATCATAGTTGGCCCCGCCGTAGGTACCAATTGAGAAAAGAAAAATTTGAATTGAAGGCAGAGGCAGCCGACGCCACGACCGGAGGAAAAAGGAAGAAAAACAGGCATTTGTCCTTGGCCTTTGAGAAATCTGCATGAATGGCGTGTTGCTGCGCCCTGGCTTCGAGGTCAAATTGCTTGGTATCCCCTTTATCAACAATCTCCACGTTCTGCTGGAAGAGGCGCGACAACAGGCTGCGATCGTCACCACAACCGTTGTGGAAGTCGTTGTGGTTGGGCGAGATGTCAGCCTCGACAGTTGAGAGGCGCTTTGGACCACGCAGCCCGTTATTGGGGTCAGCTCCAAGTCAGAATGACTCAGATATTACATCACCATTGGGAAGGATGAAGTGGAAGATCTCGAGTAAAATTGCGCTGTATGAACGAGAGGTCCGGTAAATTTTAGTCGAATCCTTCCAGCTGGATGCACATGCTATACGGGTCTAAGGCGGCGTCTACGCAAGTTGATAGCGCATTGTGCAAAGTTCCCTCGCATATTGTCACATTGCGATTTGGCCTTGCAGAACCTTGTCCCTGGACTCGGGACACCACCAGAAATACGCATTCAGGAATACCCGTGGCTTCATTTCTTGGACTGGAGCATAGCCTATATCATGGCTTCCCTCCTCTATCCTTTGATAACGCGCAAGACTCCTTACTTCCGGTTTGGAAGAATACGAAATATGAGTGGACGATGTTCGAATCAAAGTTTCCACGGCTGAGTTGCGCCATGCCAAATATCAACTTCAGCCTCTTTCTTACAAATCTATATGTCTTTGACTAAATTGTGTAGTATAAACTCTCTTCAAACAGCCCGAACGGTTTAATCGGCCGCAACACTTGTGGATGCTCCTCACTTTGGCTCTGACGTAGCTCAGAGTTGGGCCACTTTCCATACATTTGATGAACCAGAACAGCAAAGCAGGCAACTGAGGCTATTGAATATCAGTGCATTGCTCATAACTTAGACCTGTTCAGCTTGCAGCTCTCTGTGTGAGATTCTGGTTAACACTTCTGAAGCTGGTACGAAATCATTCAGTGGTAATCTCATTCGCAGGCCGCATCACGTCAAACATCACAAGCTCTACTGGGCCTGCTGGGACATGCGATCCAGGGCTATCTTTCGGTCGTGGCGACATAGGGCATCATGCAGGCTTGACGGTGCAATCCGAGGCCTTGAAGAGAAGGGCGCATTCTCTGCCGCACTGTATACCCGCCAATTGTCGACTGAGCATCCTGACACTATCCCTGACCCAACAAGGTTGGTGCACCCACCATGCCACCCTTTGTTCAAACGTACTGGTCGATTCCGGCAACAAGCTGTAGTTAATTCTCATTCTCAGAAGGCACTCATTCGAGACCATGTCAACGTAAGTTACGACATGAACAAGTGTGCTGTCAAGGAGCGCTGCTGTTATCTGACCCCAACCACAGCCTCTGCATCCATAGACGCTGATGGTCGCCACAGTAAATGACTTCCTCACAAGAAGCAATATGTTGACTCGCCTGTCCAAGATGGTTTAATACTCTGACTGAAGTCCCCTTCATGCAATCAGGCTGGTTCGTCAAAGCGAGGTCTGCATTCGCAATGCATACGTAGTTGAGTTCATAGACACGTTTGATCGCAAATGCCTAATGACACAAACGTTTCACATGCGAGTCCCATGTGGCCCCTGTCAGACTCATCTAGTCACGACATATACCACAGTAAAAGCAGCATGCTGTCAATGAGACGTGGTGCCAAGACTCCCCCCTCGCGCCTAGCGCCGCCCTGCAAGTCGAAGCCCACATATTGGGAAAAAGACGACTCGAAGTGTTCGGTCATGCAGACATGTACGAGGATGCCTGGTTTCTCTCGGGGGCCAATGGCAACAAGGCCGACGTGGATCGGCCTCGCCACCGCAGGCGCACCTCTCTGCTGCAGCAGCCAGATGTGAGTGTTGAAGCCCCCCTCAGCTTTCCAAAGCTCGACCATTCGTAGCGGCTGACGGCTCCCAGGAGGCAGCCGCTGGCCGTGGGGCTGCTGTGAGCCCCGAGAGCATCTTGGAGGAGGCCTATGAGGACGACGACGAAGCCAGTGGCCCGCCCAAGCCGACCTTGACGCGCCGCGCGCAATCCTACACCGACTTCTACCATGCGGTGCGATCGCAGATGCGCAGGGAGCAGGCCAGGGAGACAACGGCAGCCGTCAAGCGAAGACGCTCTCTGCAGCAGGTACAGCTGCATGAGCTGGAGAAGCAAGATGTTGGCCTGATCTTTGACGATACTACGGCAGAACTGCTGGACGCAAGTCACGACGAATACGAGTGAGCATGCTGCCTGTGTTTGTGTCCAAAAAAGAGGTGCTAAAGATGTTGTAGATTATATCACGATCAACTGCAGCAGGCAAGATGCCATCTAGACGCCTTGCTGGCCGACACGGACGCCAACTTGGAGCTCCTTTCCACCCTGTCATCATCCTTTAATGCCGTTGAGACTCAGACCTCTGCATTCCAAAGCCGCTGCGAGTCTCTACTCAGCGACCAGAAGAATCTGTCGGCAATGGCCGAGGAAGTGTCCAAGAACCTGCAATACTACAACTACTTGGACCCCATCACTCGCAGGCTGAATGCTCCAGGTGCAGGACGCTTCGTGCACACGGACGAGTTCAAGGAGATGCTTTCCAATCTGGACCACTGCTTGGAATATATGGAGACACATCCAGAGCAGAAGGAGTCGTCCACATATCAATCGCGCTACAGGCTCCTGCTGACTCGTGGACTGACGCTGATTCGAGTCAGCTTCACCAATACAGTGCGGGAGATTTCGGCAGACGTGGCCAAACGCATTGCGGACCGGCAGCTCAATGACACCACCATGCCAGCGCTCTTGTACGCCAAGTTCAGAGTGGGTGCCCCCGAGCTGAAGCAACTTGCACTCGAGATTCAGAAGCGGGCGGTTCCAGAAATCGACAAGGAGACGAATGCGCCAGGCGAATACCAGAGCTTGATGGATGAGCTTTATCAAAGCTATTCGGCCGCACGTGGACGATTGATCGTGCCCATCATACGACGCAGAATGTCAGAGATTGACGCGACAGCCAGCATGTCCAAGGATGTGGTGGCGTATGCGCGTACTGCCATCACCTACTTTCGGGGCCTATGTCTGGATGAGTTTGAGCTGTGGCACGAGTGGTTTGAGGGTGAATCAGGGCTCTATGAGTTCCTGGAAGCGATATGCGAACCGCTGTACGACTATCTACGACCGAGAACCATTCGCGAGACGCAGCTGCCCAAGCTCTGTGAGATGTGCAGTCTTATACAGATGCGCTACATGGAAGAGTCAGACGACGAGTCTGAGCCTGAGAGCATCGCCAACTCTCTAGATTTTGCACGACTTGTGCGGCCAGCACTGCAAGATGCACAAACCCGACTAGTCTTTCTGGCGCTATCAGTGCTGCGTGATGACATTGAGCGCTTCAAGCCCAAGACTGAGGATCTAGACTATCCGGCACTGAATCGTGGCACAGCAACTTCTGGGAGCAAGAAGAACGGCCCTGTACTTTCAGGGCGCAAGGAGTCGATGCCAACGTCTATGCCCAAGGCACCCATGGTAGTTGAAGAGGTTGACGTTGACGGCACAGACCTCAAGTTGCGTTACGAAAACGACTTGACCTACCGAGGCTGGTATCCGACGTTGAAGAGGGCCATCTGGTTACTGTCACGTATTTACAGGCTGGTCAACTCGAGTGTCTTTGACGACCTCGCACATCAAATTGTGCACCAGACGACATTGTCACTGCTGTCCGCAGCAACGCAGATTGGAAACCGCGGGTCATCGACAGACTCGCAGCTGTTTTTGCTCAAGCAACTCCTCATCCTCAAGCAGCAGATTGTAGCGTTTGACATTGAGTTTGTCACGCCAGAGATGAACCTCGACTTTTCCAGCATCACAAGCACATTCTGGGAGCTACGAGAGCGGGGTGGCTTGTTCAACGCCGTCTTCAACGCTGGACGACTGATGCCACGTGTGGTCGAAAACATGCTGGACGCCAAGGCCGAACTGGACAGCCAGCTGCGAAGCGTCATCAACGACTTTGTCAATGGATTTGCTGCGAGCATGACGGCGGCAATCGCCGAAAAGGCACCAGCGTCTGACGCTGCGACAGCGGTGCAGGCCGTGCGCAGCGGCATCGAGCGTGACGTGCCGACGCTACGGCGTAAGCTGGACGACTACCTGGATGACGTGCGAACCAAAGACACACTGGTGGGAGCGGTGCAGGATCAGGCCCTGGCAAACTACGAGGACTGGTTCGAGCGGCAGCGTCAAGCCGGAGCAAAGGCTAACGGAGTGTCAAAGAAAGGCAAAGGGCGTGAAGACGACGTGTGGGACCCTGACACGTTTGCCGACTGGGCGGCCGAGGTGTTTGGTGTTGGAGGGCTCGACTCTGGCGGTGAGAGAAGTCCAACGCGGTCCCGCAGTCCCAGCATGTAGGTGGAGGCTCGCTACAGGGATCACGGTCAATTGCTTGGTCGCGATCCACCAAGAACAGAGAGTCTGGGGTATCACATGCGCGGAGAAGTGGCTTGGCAGCAGCTCCGTTTCATCACTGCAACGCTCAACAAGCTGTTGAATAGCGTGAGAGCGCTGTGAGGATCGTCGTCTGCTGCAGGTTGGTGCAGCAATCAATGCCAGAAATGGACCTTTGACGACGACGCGAACAGAGGAGGCTGCACCGCGAGAACTGCCAGGAGAAAATGATGCTGTATTACCTGAGTCTTACCCATGTCAAAGCCAATAGCGGCCCCACCAAAAATTTACAAAAAGAGATGACAAGGAAAAATTAAATAGACTTTGGGATGATGTTTTTCTCTTGGATGTTGATCAATGACAAAGCCTGCCGAACACGACCAACGTGGAAGCTTGGCAGCTTTGGCAACGGTTGGGAGAGAAGCTATGGCGCCGCGAGAAGGTCAAATACCCCCAGATCCGCAGCGATCAGGATCATCGCATTGGTATTCTTGGGCGAAAGGCATCATAGCAAATGGTGGCGAGTCTTTTCAGATCGACTCTTGTGTGATGCTCCACAAATGGCCTGATCTGGCAAAGCTAGGCCTTGGCGCCTTTCCCAAAACGTCTAGCGCACTATGCTATTTCAAGGCAGACGTCAACAGACACGGGATGAGATTCTGCTGCATTCTGTGCTTCTCAGCGTCGATGAAATACTCGAGCAGGCGGGCAGAGATTGGAAATGACAAAGGAGTGAGAAATGAAATGTAAGCATCGCAAGCTCGGACAATTGCGCATAGTTCTATCGAGAGAGATATATATCTTTGTGCCTGGCAGGCCGAACGGAGTATTCCTCAGCCGAAAAGGGACGACAGCCAATCAGCGTCGTTGGCGCCAGGCAGGTTTGGGCTGCTGTAATTTCCCAGCACTGCCGAGTGTTCCTCGCTTTCCCACCCTTTCGCTTTCTTCCTCTCTGCTGTACAACGACCACTGCCACCTCCAAACCACAATCGTTTCGCTGTCCAGCATCCTGTGCATCGACCGACACGCTTTTCATCGGTCGCCGCTGCGGTCACCACGTACCGCGCTTTGTCTCTTGGGGGCGCCATCCCCTTTGTTTCACCATTGTCCCACGGTTGAGACAAGCCTCCTGCCGTCTCCTTTGAAAGCAAAGGACACGCGCGCGTTCACGACACAAGACAACATCTACAGGGTTCACTCGTTCACCCTCGGTCTGCATCGTCTCTTGAGCCCGTCGAATTCGTCGACTCGCATTCACGCCGTGGTCACTCTTAATAGACACCTTGGCGTTGACGGCAACGTGTGAGTTTCGCAGGGGACCTGTTTCAGGATTCCAGAAGGCTGATACCACATCGTCATCATCAATAGAGACGCAATCCTTCAAAAGATCCCCATTGCTCTCAAACAGTATCGTTATCGCCATGGTCTCGGCGCGCTCCACAGTTTCAGCCGCTTTCTGGCTCTTCCTCTCCACTCAACTGCAGCCCACTCTCGCCCAAATCTCGGGCAGCCAGGGCTGCTGGTCCTCGCCGGGAGATCTTGTCAACCAAGGCTCTTCAACCTGGACAACATCTCTCAGCTGTTCGCAAATATGCGGGCCCAAAGGTGCCGCCGTCATTGCCGTCAAGGTTGCCGACTGTTACTGTGGTGATCTGCTACCTCCAAAGGACACCAAGGTGGATGACAGCCAATGTCAGCACCCGTGCCAAGGATTTCCCCAAGAAAACTGTGAGTTTGATTTTCTTGCTGATGGCCAGAGCGAGACTGACATGTCACAGGTGGTGGCGACGATGCGTGGAGCGTCTACCTTCTCGACCCCAGCGCCTCAGTGGGCAATTCAGAGGACGACGGCTCTGGCGGAGCTGTCGGTGGCGGAAGCTCTTCGAGTGCTTCCTCAGACTCGGCTTCGTCGACAAGGAAACCTAGCAGCACCGTGAAGCCATCTGTCGTCGTCATCAGCGGCAAGGAGTCAACCAAGGTCCAGACAATCATCCAATCACAAACCGATGCCCCTGCACAGCAGTCACCTGCTGTGACAGATCAGGACAAAGGTGGCAGCAACACCGGCGGCATCGTTGCCGGAGTTGTTGTGGGCGTTGTCGCCCTCATTGCCATCATCCTCGGCACCTGGTGGTTCCTGCGAAAACGCAGGGCCCGCCACGACGGACACCAGCGTGTGCAGAGCACAAACGCCTTTGCCACCGCTGGCGCAGGCCCCGGCACCATGGACACTCGGCTCGACCCTGGCATGGTGCAGCGCCGGGACAGCACTGGCAGCGTCTTTGCCGACAACCAGGACTACTCGCGCCGCATCCTGCGCGTCGCCAACCCAGACGACCGATAGGCTTTGGGCTCATGCACGCTTGTAAAGATTTTTCTAAGTTTTTTTGAGCAATGTCCACGACGAAAATGGCGTTTCTTGTTTCTGACGTTGCAAGCATTGTGTCTGTCTTTTCTGCTGGGGTTGGTTCTTTCTCTTGGGGAACAGCGGCTGGCGTTGGATTGCTTTTGGGCTTGAGGGGGAAATATCCTTGAAAGAGTGATTATAATCAGTCTTGTCCTTTTTTGGGGATTCCACTTGAGAGGAGAGCGTTGTACGAATTAGACGGAAGAGGAGCGACTAAATCTACGGCAAATGTCATTCCTTTCTTTTTAAAATTTCCATAGCACTATCCAAGAAACCACCGCCTCGAGCTTAATGATTGCCTTTTATCTGTTCTTCTCCCTTTTGAGTGGTGATGATTGTAGAACTAATTTCAATCTGCTAATGGGATGGTCGTCCAAGCTGTGGTCGTGCGCAACATAGGCCAGATATCGTCGCCGTGCTGTTTCTGGGTGTCGCTCCTCTGCTGCAACCTTGCCAATTCTCTACAATGGAATTCACTGAATATGCTTGTGGTTAATTGGGATCAGAGAATTGAATTGGGGAAAGTCTGGGCAGGGAAGCGGGCCGTTGGTAGCCGTGGTGGCGGACTGAATGCTAAGTAGCTCGGAAACAACTTCATTGCTTTCTCCTCTTGCAGCTTTCAATCTTTTGTTCAAATGAACGATTTGGCAAGTCGTTTGATGCAGAGGAGTATCAAATGTAAGTCTCTGATACAGATCAGGGAAGGGAGAACGTCAGTATGAACGGCAAAATGGCAATGCGCACCCTTTGCTCCTCGAAGCAACACATCTTCACAAAGAGGCCATTCTGCAGTGCTGCACCCCTGGCAAGACTTGAACAAAGCAAAGTTCCGACTTGCAGTGCTCTACTACAGCTTCAATCAAACCAATGGCAAATGCAAAGGCCTAGCAGAGCCTTCATCCGCTTCAATTCTTCACAAGCAGCTGGGAGCAGCAGCGACCATCAGCAGCTCACAAAGGACGACACTGCTCAGATCGAGGCAGGAACACACCCAGAGATTGCATCACTAAGCTCACCGCATCGAACTATTAAACGTGAAAAGACGCGTACAACTGAGTTGCAAGCTCCACACATTGGCGTCATCAAGATCCTGACGCTCGACGATGCACCCTCAATGAATGCACTCGGCCAGGTTCTGGTCGATGAAGTCTCTGATGTCGTCGAGTCGATCCATGCAGAAGCTGCATCAGCACCAAGTGAAGACTCAACGCGTGTTTTGATTCTCGCTTCAGGGCTCGACAAGGCCTATTGTGCTGGCGCAAACCTCAAGGAACGCGCCAAGATGACAGCAGACGAAACAAGAGCCTTCTTGACCAAGATGCGTGGCACTTTCTCCAGGATTCAAACCCTGCCAATACCCTGCATTGCGGCAGTGAATGGCCTCGCCCTGGGCGGCGGTCTTGAGCTGGCATTACGGGCACACGCGCGCGTCTTCGCTTCCAACACCCAGGTAGCGATGCCAGAGACACGCCTCGCCATTATCCCAGGGGCTGGGGGCACCTTCAGATTGTCACAGCTCATCGGATACCCACGCGCCCTGGACATGGTGCTCAGCGGCAGACGTATCAGTGCGACAGAATCAATGGTATGGGGCCTCTGCACCCACATCGCTGGCCTGGCGGCTCGCGACGATAGCCCCCAGGGCCAGCGTGAGGCGGTCCTCAAGGAAGCCGTCAAGCTGGCTGGCCAGATGTGCTTGGGCGCTCCGCAAGGGACGGCGGCGGCCCTGCAGGCCATGGCGCTCGAAACCCCGAGCGAGGAGGCAGAGAACAAGGCCTACGAGAAGGTGCTCGGCACCAAGGACCGCGACGAGGCGCTGGCCGCGTTTCGAGAGAAGCGGGTTCCACGCTTCTCCGGCTTGTAGAGGTGACTGTTTAGTCTGCACAAATAAAAACAAATGATGCCTCATAACTTGTTCAAAGCACTCTGGTTGCAATTTTGTTGTAGCCGAATTAGAATCAGATGCGAGTCAGGCAATAAACTTTGCTCCAAGCGGGTCATCTGAGTCTTCAATGGCCGACGCTCCTACAATGATAGTGACCGTAACTTTGTTGCTCAGTCCTTGTCGAGATAGATGCTGCTCAATTCTTCGTCAGATAGACGCCACTACAAGGAAGAAAGAGGAACTTTTTCTTGCCTGTATAAAGGCCCCACTGTACTTGTAGCCGCTCCAAGATGGGGAAATCCATGGACTAATTGAGCCATTTTCTTTGAATATGGATATCTTCTTCCTCTCCTTCTCATCCTCAACAGAGCCTGCGCGAGAAAAACCCACTTCTCTTCTCCCTTTGCCACTCATGGATAAGCAAATTTTTCTAGCTAAATTTTTACAACCTGCCCTTTGGGTTATCACACTATGAGAGCAGCCCATAAATGTTTAGAGCTGGGTGATCAATGCTCGGAACAGACATCGGCAAGACATTGAAATGAGTTTGTCCCAGCCAACAAAGATTTATTTCAAAAAGTCTTCTGAGAGTTTAACCTCCGAAACGAGACATTTTGCAATAAAAGAGCACAGAGCAGAGACGGCCAACATTGAAGATGCTTGGGATGCGAGGTGTAGGTTCATGGCTACAGATGCAGTCTTAATGTCAGATTCATACAAGACTGTCGAGAGACGTATGTTCTATTTTCAAGTCGGGCTTTCGTCTACGCCTTTAGTAGTCAGATCGCTTGAAACAAATGTGCGATGGAAATCATCAGCTCCCTTTAGAACACCACGAATGTATCTTTGTCAATGGGTGACTGAGACGTCAAAAGCTTTCAGGACGGAATTTTCACCACAGCAGTCATACAAGGCAAAAAAATGAACCATATCACATGACATTACCAACTCAGCTGAGATACAGTATGTTATTCTATGTGTCATGCACGTTAGATGACCACCAAAAAGGGGGGGATCTCAGTAAACACGTGACCGTGGCTGCCTCTAGCCGGACGCCAAGACGGCTCCCTTCCGCGCCTTAATTTCCCAGTATATATGCGCGTCGCTCCCGCTTCTACTTTCCTCTTTCTTTTTCTTCTTTTCTCTTCAGTCCTAGTGCTCGGGCAATACGCATGACGGTGAAGCTTTGGCTGAGTCTGTGTTTTTGCTGGTTGAAAACTATAATGTTTGACCACTTCAGTTGGTCCCCTGCTGGGGATCGGCTGGGAATTTTTGAAACCACTGTGTCTATGATACACTCATAGTGCTTCAGACTTGTTTTGATGTTTCTGTTCTACAAACAGAAGGATCAAACAGGATGGACGCCACACATGACAAATCTGAGAGTCTTCTTGTTTCTGTATCCTATAGGATGGAAGCTCGCAGTATTACGCCCCGTTTGACGAGGCAACTCGTCGTGGCGTCTCACAAACGCAATTCGTTGCAACTTCTTTTCCTTTTTTCATCTGCCTTTTCTCAAATCCTGCTTCTGGCGGGGAGGCCGAAGAAGAAAACCATTCTTATTGAATGCCTGAACAGCTCCGTTTGATAGTAACGTGATGACCCTTGATTCTTTATACGTCTCTGGTTTTGTGGTGCAAAGTTGACACATGTCTTGCTTGTTTGCCGCCGCCTTCTTCTTTGATGAACAAGGACAAAGTTTGCTGATTGTTTCTGAAGAGATGATTCAAGTGCGGAACAATTTGATATGTTTTTGTGTCTGCCTGTGCAGTATTGGGGAGGAATGGGGAAAAATAACGGCTGCATCATCGACTTCACCCTCTACCTCTCTCTCTTTCATGCGCCACCCCAGCTTTCCACTTGACTCTTAAGAGGTTTCAGAGGCTTCACTGATCAAATTGAAACGAAAAACACTCATTCATTCACTCTCTATGGCGACGCTTTGATTCTCTACGACAGCCAGACAAGAAAGGTCAGGCTTCCTGAACATATTGGCACCATCTTTGTTCCCAGTCCGCCAGACCACAAGAAAAACCTCCAAACCCAAAGCATATGTCCTCGAACTGCAGTCAGACTCCTTTTACCTGTTCTTTGCCAAATCAAAATCAAAGAAAAACAAGAAGAAAAAGACACACTCTCTTCAGCGCCGCCACTGGATAGCAAATAAGCAAGATGACACATGTGAAGCACTGCAAGAAAGTCTAGAACACCCCGGGCTCCTCTTGAAGCAGAGCCTCATCCACAAACAGACAGAGGAACGGGCCCGCCTCTCTTCTCCCTTCATTCAGCCACCAGCTGTGAGAAGTCCGTGGCAACGGCTCTAACAGGAAAATGGAGACACAGAGAGCGGTCCGGGCCACTCTTTTGACAGTAAACCTTTTTCTCCAAACCCTCCAATCCGCAAAAGCCACTTTGACAGACGATCGTACATGAACGGCTCGGCACCTTGTCAATCACACCAAGACCATGGCGCCAAGAGAGTCGGCTGTCACTGGCAACCTCAATTCCAACAAAGGGTCTAAGACCTTTCTCCAGTCGCTGTGTTTTCCCTTTTCGTTTCCACAGACTCAGTATTAGCCTTCTCACGTGCTCGTCGGAGCGCAGGAGACTTGATAATGTTGAGAAGGCTAACCCAACAGCTGGGGCTTGGCCAACTCTGTGATGCCCAAATGGCTATAGCAGGCGCCACGCAGCAAGCCACCAGCTCTGTTATGCCTCGTCAGCAACGAACATGTTGCTGCTTTTCCAGAGGCCTTATTTCCCCACTCGTCGGTCGTTCTCTCTCTGCGATTGCCCCGGCCGGACGAGTCCGATGGGTGTTCCGCGGGCCTGGCTCTGCCTCAGCGTCTCAAGATCGCAAAGGCGCCGCCCAAAACTCTAAGTTGTCATGGTGCAAGTCTAAATCACCCTCGAGGCCACGATTCCACAGAGCACACACCCTATCTCGGATACGCGGCCAGACCGGAGGCGCAGGCCGCCGTGGCCGAGAGCAGCGGCGGTTCAGGAACGAGCAGATAGCTTCTGCTGCTACCTGGCCGTCTCTCAGCATAGAGGTTCGAAGAATTCGCTGATAGCTGACCACGTGTCCTTGGGGGGTAATGCTTATCACAGAATCTCTACTGCTGACAGCATCTGGCCCAGCGTAGCCACATCGACACGTATCGGCGACCTTCTGCTTTGAGATGAACTTGGAGGTCCTCTAGAATTGACAGGAGTGCAAGACACATCGACAAGACATTGCAGCTGAATCGCCATATCTTTGCTCTTCGTGGCTGAGACATGGCGCTGGCCTCGTGGCGGGTCACTTTATCTGGGCCCCCCACAGCGGTGGCGGTGTCAATTGGTTGTGCTGCCAGCGCTTGTAGAGTTTTCTTTCATTATGATAATGAGGCTGCTGCTAAGAGACAAGACAGTGAAGGGGCCAGGCCGCTAGAAGGACGGGGAGCCGAGGCCCGACGCCAAAAGGTATACTGCTTGCTGTGTTAATCATATTGATAGCAATCCGGTCAGTTGGGCCTAGAAGCTCAGCCAGAAAGAGAGAGAGAGTTTTTTGACAGATAGGTAGATTTGTCAAAAAGCAACAGTGAAAACTTGTCTTGATCCAGATCCAGATCATCAAGAGCGCCGAAATGGATATCGACAAAGACGCCATGTTGACGGACAGGAACTTCTTAGGCTATGGACAGGTGAGTGCACGACAGCCAATCTCACTTGAGTAATCTTGAAAGCAGGACGTGGATGTAAAAGTTGCAACAAGAGCTTTGTGTCTGTGCAGTTCTGGCATTGCGATTATCTTTGCTTTGCGTAGGAAGAAAAGAAAAAGACAAGAAAAGGTATCTCTCACTATCCCCATTTCTCCCCTGCCCACCTTGTTGCCCGCCTTTTTCCCAGTTGTGTTTTTTTGGTGCCCTACCTTTCCCATCCTTTACAGTTGCTGTGCGTGTAAGAGTATATACATGAAAGCAAGTCATGAAGCTGGAAAAGAAGAATAAAAAATGCACTACCAATGAGAGCCGAGGCCTCATCGGTATTGAACCACCCCGGAATCCGCCATTGTTTCCATAGAGAGTTTGAGCCATTGGCAATTCTCAGTCTTCATAAATGTTCTTGTAGAGCAAGATCGAGGCGTGAATAGCCAGAAAGGCTTAGAAGTAGAATTCAGTGACAAACGAAACAGGGCCAATTTCAAGATGCAAGATTTTGCTCGGGGTAACCTTTGATGAGGTTGCCAGAGTCATCGTGTAAACTGACCTCAGATTTGGCGCATATTCTCCAAGAGCTTCTATTGCAGAGGGATGATTTCGACATGTTGAGGAGAGGTCCTCTGAGGAGTGTGTTTGTTTCGCGAAGACTCCCGAGGTGAAATGTAGAATCAAACGGCGTTGGCAACAGAAGGAATTCTGCGAGCTGGGACTGGTGGTCGGCGCTGGTTGAGCGAGGACCTGGAGATGCGCACAGAGCTCTTGCGCGACAGTGGCGGTGAAGCACGGGTCTGCTCCTCACTCACACGAGCGGCGGCCACCTTTTCACGCAGCTCCTTTGGCGCCGAGGCAGACAGGTTTCGGATGTGCGAGACCTTGGCCATGGACACCTGGCAGGAGTCGTTGTTGGCTTCTGGCTGGACCGACTCGTACATGCTGGGAGGAGTCAGGGGGCTCGTCACAGGGGCAGAGTCGGGGTCGCTGGAGCTCGAGTTGGAGTCGCTGATGGAGCTCGTTCGACTGTAGGTGTTGGACGTGCGGGCGAAAAAGTACGACGAGCTGCGTGAATGGCTGGTCACGGTGTAGTCGCGTGCCGACTCCTCAGAGGGAGCCATCGAGCTGCGCCGTGAAGCCGTGGCGGGCGAGATGTCCACGACTCGAGGCCTGACTGCAGGACGGGCAATGTAGACGGCCGTGGCCACGTCGTTGCCGTTGTATATGGTGGTAACCTGAGCAGTCTTGTCGTCGACGGACAGGATCGATTCGTCGTCCATCTCTAGCTCGTCGACGTCAAGCTGCTTGGACATGTACGTGTCGATGGAGAGCGACGGCGTGAATCGCTGGAACTGGCTCTTGGGCACACTCGGCTCGTAGTAGTCGTCTGAAGGCTCCGCAGACAGGAACGAGTCGTCGAAAAGGGGCTCTGCGCCCATGCTGGAGGGCTCTTCGATGGTCGGCTCGAGAGACATTGGCATGAAGGTCGAGTTTCTGCGGTGTGGGGGGGCTTCTGAGACCATGGAGCTGCAGGCAGAGTTGGTTGTGCTTGGAGAGGCCGACATGATGAGGGTTCGTGATGGAGCTGGCGCCGGCGCTGCAGCAGAAGATAAAACACGACTGTGCCTCTTTCCCATGCTCAAGGACGAGGCCTTGTGACTAAGAGTCCGCTTGAACATGTTGAGGTCTTTTCAATTGCTCGCACGGAAAAAGCTTCGAGATAGAGGTCAGGCGTCGAGACGTTGCCAACGGGCGTCACTCAATAAAAGCGGAGCAATATGGACCGTGGCTCGCGCCTCGAGACAAAGAGCCAAAGGGGGAAATTCTGGAAGAGCTTGGAAGGGGAGATTTGGGTGGGTGGGGCGGAAATTGCTGCCGTCTTGTGTGTGTGTAATAACCGTCCAGGGTTGATATCCCAGCCTCGAGCTCGGTCAACGAGGCCAATCCAGATGCAAGTCAATTGCAGGACCAGACGCCGCGGGTCGTCGTCTCTTGGACGACGAACAGGGATGGCGCTCGGCTGGAGGGGTAGGGGTCGTGGAATGAGGGAGGAAGGAGAAGAAGGAAAAGAAAGGTAGGAGGAGATTGGATTTGTCGGCTACTGTACAGCGAGGAGAGGGCGCGAGCAGGGTGTTGAAACGCCTGTGGCATGGGCCAGCAGAAGGCCGTGCGCGCGCGGAGGTAAGCAAGATTGTCGTGGAGCCCAGCATTTTGCGGCCGGTGGGAAAGATGGCGCAGGGTTGCAGGTACAAGGCCATTCCCAGAGCGGCCTGGTCGATTGTGCTTGCTCCCCAATGTAGCGTTGCATGCAAGCTCGGCAGCCATCATGCAAGGCTAAGAGGCGTCGTGCTTACACCTGTCGTTGGACGGCGCATTATCGCAGCCCTTGCCTTTGCGTGTACTCGACTTGGTGCAAATCATGGCCTAGAGCAGACGGCAGCAGGAACAGACGGTACCCACAGACAGATACTTACACACAGTGTGACATTTGCCGCTTTCCAGCAGGACGAATCATAGAAACGAGAAGAGAGAAAAGAGATTGGGCCAAGAGGAGGTGACTGGATAACGGAGAGCGCGGCTACTAATAGCCGCGCCATTCCCTTTTGGGAATTTTGTATCTTTCCTTCCGCTGATCGCTCAAGACGCGCTCTTTTTTTGGCCATTCCATCTCTTTTTCCTTTCTCTGGCAGAGTCACTACGAGGACACAGAGTTGCAACACGACGCATGATGACCTCGTCTATTCCAGGCCAATGTCACTTGAAGGACGGCTTATCGTGACATGGCTTTCTCTTTCCCCACACACGCACACATACCCACAAGACACACGTACCCAACCACGGCAGACTTGACAGCAATAATGGCTGTTACCACGGTCGATGGCGCATCTACCCCAGCAGGTAGCAATCAAAGACAACCTTGGTTGAGCAGGAGGACTGGAACAAGGGCGCCGAACGGGCAAGCCATTAAGAGGTCGGAGACGCCACACCACTCTTGACCAGACGCCACAATGATTCGGCAGTGTCGCTGCTTTGACTCTGCGCAGAGGCCTGCCGTCTTTTTTTAAATCTTGTTTCTCTTTTTTTGGTTGCAGAGAGGATTGCAGAGTGACGGACAAGAAAAGACGTCTCCCGCACAAGTGGCATATCTCGACTGCCAACAAGACCACGACTTCGATCCAGATGCATCCGAGCAACCGTGCACCCGGCCAGTAACACTAGCTCGAGCAGCCAGTCCGCGGCACAGCCCAGCAGCTAGCACCAGGGGATAGCGAGGGGGAAAGAAAAAAAGCAACCAAAGGGGAAGCCACTGATGCATCGCTTCCCGAGGCTTTCCCATTGGACTGTGGCCGCCACTGTCGTCGCTTGCACATTCAAGGCCACCATGCATTATTGGTGCATTGCAGAAAAGCGCAGCACAGCGCAGTGCAGTGCATCGCATCGATACTGCACTTGGGGGAGACGCGCGTGGTCAAACGGGAGAGCGACAGAGCTTCTGTCTTACACATCGATCTTGTCGCAATCGCTTCCGCCAACACGCAGTTTCCGTTTGGAGCTTTGTCAAGGCATCTCGGCACAATTTGGAGACTCTTGGTTCTCCTGCCTCGGGTGGCTTTTTTGGATTCTGTCATCGATGCTGTCTGAACCACCTTTTCCGCTGCCGGCATGGCGCAGACAAGCACACTACACAATTTTTTTTGGCTCCCGAGACAAAATCGTCGCGCCTCTCTATCTCTATCTCTCTCTCCCCGCAGAGCAGAGGGCGCCCTCGCAGCCCGCCCCAACGCACCGCCGATCTCATCCAGCACTCTGTGTTGATCTGTTCCTGCTGATCGCATGCCCCACACTGGTCCTTCTTTTCTACAATCGACGTTTCGCTGGTGGGGCGCCATCGACGCGATGCATCTCTGATCCCTTATCCCTGCCTCTCGGTCCGACTTGGTCAGTGTCTTTGCTTCTCGCAGCACCTGGGACGATCACAGGAGTCCGCATGACTTGTCAGCGGGTGAATAGTCTACAGCAGACGGACAGCTAAGCGAGCATGCGGCTGCCGATTGGTCTGAAGCTTGCATTGGGCATGACACTGCGCCCTGCAACCTCTTTGACTTTGAGGCTTTTTCGGTGTTGTTGTTGCTGCTGCTGCTGCTGCCGCCGCTCCTTTCTGATGCCCCTCAGCCCTGCCCCACCTTTTCTTCACCTTGCTTTCTCTTTGTCAACTCAGCCCCTGTGATTGGCAGGGGGAGGAGTCGAGTTACCCCGTATTATGCTATGATTTGGCGCACACAGCTATCATCCTTTTATCACATGCAGTCTTGCTGCTTGACTCGCCATTGTGCCCTTCCTTTCCGCCAGAGATCCCATGACAACTTTCTGTTGCAGGAATCACTGCGGGGTGAAGATGGGGGTTGATCCGTCACTTGACCAGAGCATGCTTTCCACGGATCACCGTCTTCATGGGTGACACGGAACTCCTTTCGTATCGCGGAACACGAGCCATGCCCGCCAAGAACAAGCAGAAGAAGGTAATGCAGTAGAAAGGAGAGGGAGAGAGGTACCTCCTGTTCCCTTGTGGAGGCGGCGCCTGTCGCTGCTCTTGCGTCGTACGCGAACCTGTCGCTCCTCTACCGGCCTGGCTTGCTGGCTGTAGCCAGCCGGCTTGTCAGGCTGGCTGTAGCTGGCCTGTCAGGCTTGCAAGGAAAGAGACTTGTCATTAACACTTTTGCGATTATCATGCTGTATTCATGTTTCTGGGCCTGGTTCGCCTGTACCATCTGGGCCAGGCGGTCGCAAAAGACGCCACCATCACCACCACCACTTCTGCTATCTCTGTTCTTTACTGTGCCCAAAAGGAAAAAGGAGGGCTATTCTCTCTGAGTATAGGCAAATCAGAAGGAGAGGAAAAGGGACAAGCGATCTAGGAGAGGACTTGCAGCACCCTACTGGCCTCTCCACCCGACCCTTTCTGGTGACTATTTGCCTTTGTTTATCTTTCGGTTACAGTGATTTCATTCTTCCCAACTAGAACAAAGCTCAACTAGTGTTACAGTGGAAGGAAAAGGAAAATAGAAAAAAAATCCTCCTAATTGCCGGACAGCGACGCAAGAATCCTCCTTTTGCCGGAGAGATTTGATATGAACCACTGAACCACTGGAAGAACAAAGGAGAAAAGAGAAAAGAAAACTCTTTCTGGGCTACTCGTACAGTTTCGAAAACTTTGTCGCCTCGCTAAGAATCTTCTGCCAAAGTCTTCTCTCATGGTGCGCTTCGTAATGTTTTTCCATTAAGAAGTCCGTCGGGACTTTTCACCTGTTGATTCTTTGATTCTCGAACAAAGGTCAAAAGAGAAACAGAAAAAGGCTCAGTGGCGCCGCTGGAAGTTCCTGTTGCCGCTGTAGTGTTGCTGCTGCTGCTGCTGCTTGCCGTGGCCGCGTCCAGGCCCGTGACGCCCATATCCTTGTCCCTGCCCTTGTTCCTGACCTGGGCCCTGGCCTTGGTCGAAGCCGCGACCGCGACCTGCTTGACTCTGCTGCTGTCCTGGTCCCTGGTCACCACTCCTCCAGGGCGGCGCACCGGCCATGCCTGGCAACGGCGGCGGCCACAGCCCGGTGTAGTCTTGCGGCTGCGGTGGTATGGGCACGCCTCCCGGACCCATCATCGCTACGGGATGTGGCGGAGGCGGAGGGTGGCCAGGTAGAGGCCCAGGGGAATGTCCAAGGGTATGCCCAGGTAGCGGCGGTGGTTGGAATCCAGGGGTGCCAGGCGCGTGCTGACCAGGTGGTGGTGGTGGTGGTGGTGGCGGTGGTGGGGGAAAAGGCATGCCGTACGGGAAGGGTGGCGTACCAGCCATCTGTGGCATCCCAGGTGGAGGAGGCGGAAGAGGTGGTGGCGAACCAGGGTATACCCATGCTGGCGCTGTCGCTTGCAAAGGACCGCCTGGATGCTTGTGTCCAGCTGGCGAAGCTCGCTGGCCCTGTCTGAAGTTGTCGGATCCAGATTGCGACCGCGAAGTATTGCGCTCGCTTCTGTGATCCTGTCTGTTGCGACTGAAAGATCTCGACCGAGACCGGGATGCATAACGACGGCGCTTATACGGCGACCTGTGGCGGCTGAGGCTGCGGCTACGGCTCCGACTGCGACTGCGACTGCGACTGCGACTGCGACTGCGGCTGTTGTGGGGGCGATAGTAGCTGCGGCTGCTGTCACTGCTATGGCTCTTGCTGCGCTGCGACCTGCGGCGTCTGGCCTGCAACGGCCGAGCTTGGTTCCTTGTCTGATGGCTGGCTGGATGGCCTGCCTCATGTCCCACAGAATGCCCAACTTGAGAGCCCTCAGGACGTCCCGCTTGATTGCCAGCTTGAATGCCAGCTTGCATACCCACTTGGGTGCCTGCTTCATCAATGTCCCTCAAGTTCCCGCTACGTTGAGCTTTGGCATGCTCGTGCTTTTGCGCCATCATGATTTTGCATCTGCCAATTGACCAGCCGTAGTAGCTGCTGCTAGGCTCGAGTTCGCCAGTGGTTGCATTTGGCCTTAGGATGTGACCCATGGCGTCCAACTCGGGCAACGTTCCATCTTCGTTGAGCTCCATCCTGTCGTCGCGATCCGCATTCGCTAAGAAATCCTGCACAGCGCCGACGAGCTCCGGTGCTGCGGGTCCCGCGTTGAAGCGGATGGGACGGATAAAGGCTGGGTTCATTGGCGCGGTGGAGCCAGGCACAATGTGAGGCATAAAGTTGGCGGCGGGCAGGTCGTAGAAGGGTGTGTCCAGATCACCGTGGCTGGCAGGAAGGTGCCAAGGGGGCTCTGTCGATGCTGCAGATGCTGTGCGAGCGCCGTCTTTCGCTGCATCTGCGTTAGCCGTGAATGTGCCGGCGACAACGCTACGTAGCTTGTCGATGCTCTCCTTGGGAAACATGTCTTGCTGAGCCCAGACGGAGACGACGTCTTTGAGTCTGCCCTGGCGTTTCTTGTCCGCGGCGCTGCTCCCCGCAAACGCCTTCGCATAGAGTGTAACGACGTGGTCCTGCAGCGCGGCCCTGACGAGAGCATGCTGCCCTTGATCCTCGGTGTGGAACTTTGTGTAATGGCACAGGTCGTACACGAGGAACAGCATGTGTGCTGCCTTTTTGGTCGCCTTGGAGTCGTCAAACGAGCGACACAGCGCTGCTAGGTATTTGCCCAGGTGATTGGCTCGCTTCTTGGAGTGCGCTACATTGTTGCAGAGCCATTCGCGGCACGTCTGGTAGTGTCATCCCTGTCGCCTCAGCACATGTGTCTAGTGTAAAACAAAAATGCCGGTAGCGGCCTGCACGCGCGTTCTCCACACGCGCACAGTCATTGAATTGGCCAAACCTGAACATTCGTGGGCGAGCACTGCTCCAGCAGCGCGTCTACCAGCTTGTGCGCAATGGCAATGTCGTCGTGGCTGACCGCTGTGGGCTCAAGGCTCGAGAGCGACGCCTCAAAGCCCGCGCGCGATACCTTCAGCAGGACCGCCGGGGACGCCATGGTCGGTTTTTTGCTTGTTGCTGATCTTTATCCAAGCATTGTGGTGAATGTCTTGGACGGTAGTGGAAGTGGAAGAGAAAAGGGAAATGCTAGGAGTGCCAAGACCTGTGGCGTCAGAAATCCAGCCGCAAAGTTTCGCTGCTTTCTTCTGACGATACTCAATTCACGCGTCTTTTGCAGGTTGGGCCACATTGCAAGAATGGCGGCCACCTCACTTGCAAAGTCTTTGCCAAAGCCAAAGTACTCTGGCGAGGATGAGGAGTTGCCCGTCCACACGCAGCTCAAGGGGCCGCGTATCGTCGGCGCGGGCGCCATAGACGAGTCACAGATTGTCCTCAAGGTAATTCCTCTCTTTTGCTTTATACTTGTCGTCGTCTCTAACAAGGCACAGCGATCAGGACCACCCCCTTATGGCAGCAGGTCTGGCTGGAGGCCTCGGTCTGCAGAAGACTTTGGAGATGGAGGCGCCTTTCCAGAGGTGCCAGTGGCCCAGTATCCGCTCGACATGGGCCGCAAGACGACGTCAAGCTCAAACGCTTTGGCTTTGCAGGTGGATGAACAGGGCAAAGTCAAGTACGACGCCATTGCTCGACGTGGACACAACGACAAGCGCATCATACACAGCGAGTTCAAGGATCTGATTCCACTTCGACAACGGGCCGATGCGGGCGACATATCTCTCGAGAAACCCTCCGAAGAGGATGTCGAAGCCACAAGGGTGCGGACACAGAATGCCTTGTCTACACTGATCAGTGGCGCCCTAGCAGCGCAAAAGCCCAAGACGATCAAGGGCACCTCACGACCCGCTCCAACCTACGTCAGCTACACACCCGACAATCAGATGGGCGACAAGACGGCAGGCAAGACGCGCATCATCAAGATTGTCGAACGCCAACAGGATCCCATGGAACCACCGAAACACAAGCACAAGAAGATACCCCGTGGACCGCCGTCACCGCCTCCCCCAGTCATGCACTCGCCGCCCCGCAAGCTGACGGCTGAAGACCAAGAGATGTGGAAGATTCCAGCCGCCATATCAAATTGGAAGAATGCAAAGGGCTTCACGATTCCACTGGATAAGCGCATGGCATCAGATGGCCGAGGACTGCAGGACGTCACCATCAACGACAAGTTTGCGCAGTTTTCCGAAGCACTCATGACTGCAGACCGCCACGCCCGAGAAGAAGTCAAGCAGAGGGCGCTTATGCAGCAACGACTGGCGGAGAAGGAAAAGGAGCAGAAAGAGGAGCATCTTCGCATGCTTGCTCAAAGAGCTCGAGAAGATCGTGCAGCTGCATCCGGCGGACGTCGACCTTCTCCTTCTCGCTACTCAAGATCACCCAGCAGTGGTAGAAGCAGAAGCCGAAGCCGAAGCCGCAGTGTCGACTCTTATGACTCGCGCCGCTCAGACGACTCAACCGCAGCGGCTGTGCGTCAGCGGGAACAGCTGCGCCGAGAGCGACGAGAGGACAACGAGCGACAGTTGCGACAGTCCCGGATGGGCACAGAACGGAGACTGCAGCAGATGGCACGGGAACAGAATCGAGACATTTCTGAGAAGGTGGCTCTTGGAGTCGCAAAGCCTACCCAGTCGGCAGAGTCCATGTACGATTCACGTCTCTTCAATCAGACGAGCGGCTTCGACACAGGCTTCAACGAGGACCAGGCTTATGACAAGCCCCTCTTCGCCGCACAGGACGCCATCAACAGCATCTACCGTCCCAGCATGAACCATGACGACGACGGCCAAGGCGCAGACGAGACGCTCAACGACATACAAGGCTCCAAACGGTTTGACATACTCGGCAAGGCGGACCGGGGTTTCAAGGGCGCTGACACGGCAGAGGCGCGTGATGGACCGGTGCAGTTTGAAAAGGACAAGGATGATCCCTTTGGCATCGACCAGATGATCAGCGACGTCAAGAGTGGAGGGAAGCGATATGGCATGGTCGAGCAGGAGAGTCGAGGCAGCAAGCGAGCACGCGTCGACGACGACGACGATTAGACTGCCCACAATGCAATGGCGAATGGCAATCTTGTATAAAAAGATAATATCTAATGCATAAGACACGTCGTGGCCCGCACCAGCCACACACAGCCTCAGCCACTTTGTGCCACTTCGTTCCCTCGCCCCAACTTATGGGCATTGTCCTGTCCAACAGCGTCGAGAAGCGCACGGCACACAGAAGTCTCCGGAAACCAAGCTTCTGACATCCTGCGCCATCCCTTGCCCGTTTCCCCGATGTCGCTGTTTGGGGACGAGGACCGCCCAGCCACAAAGTCCAAGAGCTCACTGTTCGACGACGACGAATCAAACTCGAAGCCTGCGCGCGCATCCGGTCTGTTTGCCGACACTGGCGCAGAAGACGGCGACGACGGCGACTCGCCCTGGGGATTCGTCACCACAAAGAAGCACGCGCGTGGCAACGTCGTCAAGACTTTGCTGCCAGCTTCCGAGGCCCCAGACAGCTACATTGACGCCTGGGACGTCCTGTCCTCGGCCGGACAGCTCTCTGGCTCCAACATCTCGCTCGATACGCTCAAGAGTCTTCTGGCAGAGAGCATCAGAAACGAAGAGCAGCAGAGAGAGATTCTCAGGGTCGTTGCGCCAACCAGCACCTCCAGTCTCGGCCGTGGCGAGTTCAACGTCCTGCTAGCCCTCATTGGCCTGTCTCAGAAGGGCGAAGACGTGACGCTGGACGCTGTCGACGACCACAGACGACGTAAGTAGATGTTTCTGCGCCTTTGAGTCTTCTCCAACTGACACAGCTGCAGGACTGCCACAACCAAACCTCCCTTACATTGAGCGCGTCAAGGCGGAGCGACACCGTCCACAGACGCCAGTCAAGACCAGCGAGAACGTAGCAGCTGCAGACAGTCCACAGGCGCGTCGGCAGTACAGCTTCGGAGAGTCTGACCCCTGGGGCAGCCCCAACACCAACAAACGCAGCACGCCCAAGCAGCAGAAACCTCCATCCTCAGCCAACATGTTTAGCGACAACTCTGCTGCGCAACCGCACAGTACTGACTCGCAGTTCTCTGGGTCAGGCAACACCTTTTCTGCGCCAGAGGCATCCACAGAATCTCTGCCTCCATCTCAGCGACCAGTGAGCGATCCCAGCAGCATTGCCAACGCGTGGGGAGCATACAATGGTGATGGTAGCCTCGGCGCTGAAGGGTTTGGGGCATCTCAGCATGAGGCAGCTGGCCCTGCAGCTCCTCCACAGAAACGAGCCGTCCCTCCAAGACAGTTCCGAGGAGCTGAGGAGGTCTTGACCGTTGTTTCGCTGCCAGACAAAGAGGGGCCTTTCTTGTTTCAGCATCGCAACTATGAGGTGACGAGCTCGCGAAAGAGCACAAAGGTCATCAGGCGATATAGCGACTTTGTCTGGCTGCTGGAATGCTTGCAGAAGAAGTATCCCTTCCGACGTCTGCCATTACTTCCGCCCAAGAGAGTATCCAGTGAGTTTTACTGTCTCATCTTACCGTCTCATCCGCAATGATATCTAACAGCTTGGCACAGTCAATGGCAGCCCCATGGGAGCCGACACGTCTTTTATAGAAAAACGACGAAAGGGACTGTCTCGATTTGCCAATGCACTTATCAGACACCCTATCCTCCGGGAGGAGCAGCTTGTCACCATGTTTCTCACGGTCCCAACGGTAGAAGTCTGCCCCCCACCATGTCTACATGTCGACGTACTGACAAGATCTTGAAGGAGCTTGCAGCATGGCGCAAGCAGGCGGCAATCTCTGTCGTCGAAGAGTTTGACGGCAAGCCACTGCCTCCCACCTTGGAAGACTCATTACCACCGAATCTCGACGACCTGTTCGTCACAGTTAGAGGCGGAGTTCAGAGGTCTGCAGAGAGCTATGTTGCACTATGCAACCTCATCGAACGCACAAGACGGCGAAGGGATGGCGTTGCGACCGAGTATTCGCGAATGGCCGCACTTTTACTCGTCCTGACAGAGACCAGCACCGACACGTACAAGTTTGACGCCAACGATGTCCCCATGCTCAACGAGGGCATTGCGGCGACGGCCAAGCATATGCAGAAGCAACAGGCTCTGCTCGAGGAGGAGAGCCAGGCGTGGGACGAAAACATTCTCGAAGATCTCAAGAGCCAGCGCGACAC
This sequence comes from Erythroxylum mucronatum, assembly GCA_027563825.1. NCBI lineage: Eukaryota > Viridiplantae > Streptophyta > Magnoliopsida > Malpighiales > Erythroxylaceae > Erythroxylum > Erythroxylum mucronatum. The sequence goes on from JAOSBP010157656.1 coordinate 310,353, forward strand.
ACTCGTGGCCATGCGCGACTTGTTTGAGCGCAAAGACCGCCTGGCCCGCGACGACATCCCGAAGCTGGAAAAGCGCATTGCCTCCAACGAAAACAAACTCGTGGCAGTGCGCAACAAGCCGGAGCAGGCCAGAAAGGCTGGCGACGCCGAGAAGCTGGAGGACGCCATCATGCGCGACAAGGAGAGCATCGTGGCCCAGCACGCTCGAGGCGTCTTGATCCGTGAGTGCGTACGCGACGAGATTGGCTACTTTCAGTCCAGCCAGTATCATGTCAGCCGCACGCTGCAGGACTGGAGCCAGGAGCGCATCAAGTACGCCGAGCAGACCAGCGAGAATTGGACTCGCTGGGGAGACGCCGTGGAGGCTATGCCCCTTGGCGAATGATTTGCAGATTGGGTCGTCTTTGCATCATGATTTGTTCTTATGTACAAGCGGGCACGCTTCCTCAGTGGCCGTGTCCTCTCAGCGCAAGCAATCATGAGAGCCAGAAAACCATCGGTCTGGGCATATAGTGTACAAATAGCAACTTATTCATCTTCTTCTATCGGAGCTTGTTCTATCTGAGCTGGCCCAGATTGTACAGATTTCCATTCAAGTCGGTTGTGTATATTGACTGCATGTCCTCTTATATGTCTTTGTGTAAGGTAGATGCGCCTTGCAGGACAACCGGCACCTCTAAATGAAAATGAACCATTTCTTATAAGAACATGGTGATATTTCAGTATTCGACTGCTTCTCCAAAATACTGTCTTCTGAGAATTAAAGTATTTGCATCCAAATAGGCAAATGTTAAGCAAAGTAGCGACAGAGCATTGGCGGGATTACTTAATGCTCGGCTCACGTCAACAGCTCTAAACCTCAAGCTTCACCACCTCGGCTTCCGACAAGCTTCAAAACCACACAAGAAAGATGCTGCTTCTGGGACTGACCGGATCCATAGCGACCGGCAAGTCGACCGTCTCAAATATCCTGCGCGAACCGCCCTACTCGCTGCCCATCATCGATGCAGACGTCCTGGCCCGCAAAGTCGTCGAGCCCGGCACCGCAGGCTACGCAGCCATTGTCAAGCACTTTCTGCCCTCCACACCCGACCTGCTGGTTCCAGCATCAGAATGCGGTGGTCATGAGAATGGCCCAGACGGCAAGGGGCGTCCGTTGAACAGGCCGGCGCTGGGCAGGCGAGTGTTTGGTGGTGACGAGGACAAGACGACTGATCGCAAGGTGCTCAACAGCATCGTGCATCCAGCAGTGCGCAGCGAGATGTTCAAGGCCATGCTATTTGCATATCTCCGTGGTTCCTGGGCCGTCGTGCTCGATATCCCATTGCTGTACGAAAGTGGCTGGGAACGCCTGTGCGGCACCATCATGGTCGTTGCAGTCTCAGATCCAGACATTCAGATGGCGCGCCTGCGTGAGCGCGACCCGCACCTGTCGGCAGAGGACGCGAAGAACCGGGTGCTCAGCCAGGGCGACATACGGGAAAAGGCACAGCGAGCCCTGCATCGCTCCGACAAGGGCACAGGCGTTGTGGTCTGGAACGACGGCACCAGAGAACAACTTGACAAAGAAATCAATAGAGTCATGGCAGAGGTTCGAAGACGCAGTCAGGGCTGGTGGACGTGGTTCTTGCTTCTTTGTCCGCCAGTAGGCCTGGCGGCAGGACTATACAGCTTCATCAGGGGCTGGATCATGCAGCGGCGTTGGGCCGCCGAGAAGCAGCAAGAAAAGGCACGATTATGAGACTGGCGAGTTGGCTGTGAATGTATTTGTACGAATCTCTTTTCCTCATTTGTGCACGTCCTTCATGTTGATGTGCTGTTTGCCCTCGTTACTCTGCCAACGCCTCCCCTTTCTTCATCCTGTTTCTACACTCTCCCAGTGCCTGGAGCACAATAACCTGTCTTGTTCCCTTTTCCATTGAAGAAACCTTTCAAGGAAATTGCAAAACGACAATGCAAAGGTGATTTCTGCAGCAGAATTAGGGAAGCGGACAGACCAGCCTCCTCTTCTGGTCTCTGCAGATTCTGCCACTTCCAGATACTCATCCTCGACCTTTAAATTTGCAATCTTGATTCTCACTTTCCCACTCTTTGCATCTAAGTCTTGTTTGAATCCACTTTCTGCGCAAATTGGCCATCAATCCAATAACACATTCAACAGCAGCTTCTCGCGTCTTATGGACGGGTTCTCGAGCTACATTGACGATGGCTCGACCACAATCGCTCGCAGCGGCACAAAGACTTTTGAAAGACCCAGCAGATCAGTAGCACAAGCTTCTCGTCGCACTCGGTCTCAGGCTGTCAATCCATACGAGAACTATGGCGCCGAAATTGACGACGGCTACAGCGACACCTTGCCATTTAGCATCAGGTCAAGACTCGCAAAATCAGATTCCGCTAAGAATTACAAAGAAGCCGAACAAGTTCTCCTACGTCTGATGCACCATTCTCCGAGAACAGATGGTTTTGTCATCACAGGGCGAAACGGTGAAAAGGTTGTTGTAGAGCGTACCTCGTCTGGCACCAAGGTTTACGCTCTATCAAAGACAAAGCATTCATCGACAGATAGTCGACACCCAAGTCGCTCCAAAGAAAAGGCCAATACTACTGCAAGCAAGCCTTCTAAGCTGCGAAATGAGGAAAATACTCCCCAAAAACCCCAGATAACACAGCAAGTGGATGATAAGAATGACTTGCCCATGTGGCAGCAGGATCTTTTCAAATCTGTCAATCAACCACTTTACTCGTCCGCGTCTACTGGCCCTCCTGCTGTTTCTCGCTCTCAAGCCCCAGCAGACGAAAACCACAAGACGACAGTCAAGTCAAGGGCCACTTCCGCCAAGTCATCCGAATTCTCACTAACAAAACACGCTTTCTTCAAACCACCTACTGTCATTGACAAACCAACTGCTCAGGATGTCGGGTGGAATACAGAAGGAAATAACCAACAGGCGACGGAGTGGGATGCCCCAGCTACAAATCAGCAGACGGCAGCAAACCAGCAGACAGCAGCGTGGGCAGACGGTCCTCTCAATGGAAATGCGAAAGCCCAGACAGCAGACGCTTTTGTCGATGCCTGGGTTCAGCAGCACTCGAAGCCACAGTCCCATGACTGGGGCAAGCAGTCTGCTAAAGCCTCTGGTCTCGGCTGGGACAAGCAATCGCAGCCCCATAGCCGCACAAAGAGCAGCCACCATTCTGCACTGGGATCACAACCACAGCAGAAGAACTCCCCAAAGCCAGCATCAGCTACTAAACGATCCAAGGCGTCTTCTTCGCCCTTCTCGTTAACTAAGCATGCCTTGAATGTTGCTCCGGATGACCACAATCATCCAAAGTATTCTCCAACTCACCGAGACTTCTCTAATGAGGTAGACTATCTGCCGCCTATCCCTATCCCTCCTGACGAATATTATCATTATCAACGAGAAAGAAACTCAGCTTCTCCTCTTGCATACTCCCTTGATCATCAAGCATACTATCCTTATCAACAGGCATATTCTGCTCGTGCAGAAGAATATCATGCTCCGCATGAAATGCATTTAGGCCCACAACCCGATTGGCACAGTCCCAAATCCAGAGTCTCGCATCTTGAACCAGATCATAACAAAGCCGAGTCTCCTCACAGCAAATCAGACAAATCGAAACATTCAAAGCTTGCAAGCCGTATCCTCTGGTTTGCTGGTGGCCCTCTATCGCTTGGTGATAATGTACGGGTTCAAAAATGCTCTACTCATCAACACTCTTCGCGCCCAGAACGAGTTCACACCCTTTCAGACCATAGCGGAAGTCAAAGGGAGCTAATCACAGTCGCTCATAGGCCCAACTGGGAATCTTCTGGCAGGCATTCCAGTCGGAGCTCTCGACATGAATTTCCACTTCATAACCAGAGCGTAGACCTTTCCCAGGATGAAGATAAGTGGTCATTGCCATCACATGGTCAACATACAATACGCTCTAGCAGATGGCATCGTACAGACTCCCAACACAGCCTCAAGCGCTCAGAAGTCCTGTATCCCGTGTCAACTTGGAATGATCAGCATCAAGGAACGGGAGAATCTGTCGATAAATCACCCAGCTGGGGAAAGTCTCATTCAACGGTCGACAAGAGCAAGCGGAGCCATGAGAAATCGACTTGGCCACCACCTGCAAATGTAGTCAGCGCAGATCCTTCGGTCGATTCCGATCAGATTTGTATCCTGCGTAACCGTATTGCTGCCATTGACTCTGATGTTGGCCGAAGCCGTTCGCCTTCCGGCGCAGATGAGTCGTCACAGACTTTGCAGCCGTACGACTCAATTTCGTGCCATGGTAAAGACTCTGTCACTAGTAGTCACTCTCCTAACCCGACTGAGCGCAGTGGGCATTCACGCAGCCGAATATCAAAAGGGCGTGGGCTTCAACATCATTATCAGCCTCCTACTGTAGTCACACGCACCTGGTCTACCCAATCTGTTGCTCCTGGAGAGGAGGCTCTTACAGCAGGGCGCATCAAAGACGACAGCTCAATTCATGATGCCAATTCACGTCTATTGTCATCCTCATCTTCATCATCCTTGCACGCGGCTGCTGCTTCCGGTGTGACATCGGCATGGATCGCAAAGACGATTGCCCGTGCTCCGCCTGGGACAGTCTTTGTACGTGGACGTGCTTTGCCTGAACCTCATGATTCTGATAACGCACCCATCAAAGACAGCTTGAAGACTTCGTCATCCCAAAGTCAGATCTCGTCGTTGAGAAACCATCGTCTGCGTGCTGAAACTTCTCAGCCAACGAAATGGAGCACGACATCTGCAGATGAAAGAGAAAGTGTCGCTGCACGGTTGCATAGTCACTCTGTCCGCCAAACTGTCTCCTCTAAGCGCTCAGAGAAAAGTTCTTCACCTCTAGAATATCAGCGCAGAGACATTGACAGGAGAATCATCACACAGAGACAATTGTCTCACCCTTCGAATTATTATTCTGGTGAAGAAGAGGACCGATACATGCAGACTTATCATGCTCATGCTAGGCGACACTCTTCGCGTGCCACAAGCGTGGCGGTACAGAAATATTCCCACCGCCATGGACCACAATATGATGCAGATGTCTCTGGTCGTTCTCATCACGCTTGGATTCCTACATCGCCATCAATGTCGAGGAAAAATATCATCAAAATTTCAAGCAGGTCAAGGCCCAATTCGCGAAACCGTCGCCCAAGCACAAGAGCTTCAAGTCGGGAGCGAAATCACGTATACGGGCAGGAGTAGTTGAATAGTAGCTATCATGGCTTACCTCTTTATCGCTGCGCATATCATGCTGACTTTTCAAATGGACGTCGGTGAATCAAAGTCGAGGTCCCACATGTCGCCAAAGTAACCGCCCACTGGACCATGCATAAATTCGTCAACCGATAGTTCTTGGAAACTGTCCACACCGTATAGCGAATTGAAAAGACTCTGATCGCTCGCCCAGTCCCACGGCTGTTGCTGCATCTGCGCTGACGATGACGGGGGCGGAACAAGCAAAGAACTCTGACCCAGCAGAGAGTTATTCTCCCACTCATTCTGTCCTGCCTGAGATGCTTCTTGCTCCTGTACGTTATGGGGCTGCTGATGCCTCTTCTCACTAAATAAATGTCGATGCCTCTGAGCTTCCATCCGCTGAACCACATCCTCGCACTGCAAGAGGCAGACGTCAACCAGGTCCCATCCTGTGCGATCTCTGCAATCTCGAAGGCGTCGAATGACTTGTGCCGTCTTTTGCACCCGCTCAGAGGCCTCTATCGCGCCCTTTTCCTCAATGGCGCAGCGCAAGGCAAAAGTTGCAAAGGCAGCAAAATGATATGACGTGTCTTCACTTGTTGCGTCAGCTTCTCTGTTGTCCATAAGGGCCTTTGACCCTCATACTACCAAAGAAGCATGAGGTGAAGAAAGAAGAAAAGAAGAGAGTGGAACTTACATGGCATCCAGAAGACGCTCACCTCTTTATAGCCATTGTCCTCCGAGACAACATCAAGCAGAAAAGATATGTCAAGTTCGGCATGGTCATCTTCAAACATAGCTTCCAAGCTTGACGGGGCTTGACCACGACCGATATACTGGCGCGCCTTTACAGATGTCAGTAAAACTTCAAACAACAAGTCAAAACAATGGTAGAGTTATGCATACTTGAACACAAAGCTTTTTGAGGCACAGCTCAATAGCAGACTGAGACACCCAGAGGCTCATGCTTCCAGGTGCAAGACGCTCGAGTTTGCCTTGAGGATTCTGCCATGGTTGCAATTGATTTTCCAGGTCTTGAAATCCTTTCTTTATGCTCGAAATAGCGTGCATGAGATCCGCCACATTTCGCTGCTTGACCTGGTACACCAGTTGCAGAACATCTGTGAGAAGGTTTGTCTGTTTGCATAGGATTCGAAAGCTGCAGGAACCCCTAAGTAGTTGCTCACGGCGATCGCTGTCCATGAAGTCTACTGATGGGAGCAAAATCTCTGGTTCGGGAACATTAATATCAGAACAGGATGTATCTATGAGCGGAGGAGTGCCGTGGCAGACGCTGGACCTGCATAATAAGGTTAATGCTTTATCAAAGGAACTTTGGAAAGAGAACAGTGACATACCATCTGTCATGAATCAAGAGCACCCACCAAGCCCGGATACGCAGACTCTTGGAACGCTGGTCCATTTTCCACTTGGCTGGATTTCTATTCAGACCCATGGTATATGCCAGAGAGACCGTTCGACCCAGAAGAATGGCATTGCCTGTCACTGATGTAATGGGTCGTCCAGCCAGGTCGACGAGTGAGGCAAGAAGCGTAGAGAAGCCTGGTGCCAGATAAGCGTCATGTAATGCGCTGACCGAAAGATTCCACGCTCGGACTACATCAGGCTGCGGAATTGAGCGCAACTTGCCAGAGCTTGACCAATATGGAATTGCAATGGCATAAACTGCACTGAGCAGTGCGGGTGAAGCATTGCCCTTGGTGTGCGATTGACGAAAGTTATGCTCGTCGAGTAGGGGATAAAAAGGATGAACAACGTCAAAGTACCTAGTCCTGGTAAGACACTTTCTGACAAGTAGGACCGTTGAAGATACACCCACAGGTCGATCACCTCCCGGCTATGCGGCGCTATCATATGTTCGAGCTCCTCCAAATATTTCTGCGCCTGACCTTCCTGCATGCCATGGCGTTTGCGCTGGGCTTTGCGATAGATGATAGGATCCGAAGGGTCGTCATGAAACACATTGAATGGGTTGGAACGTTCCCGTGGCTCGCTGTGGCTGTCTTGCGAGAGGTATGGCTGCAAGGAGTGAAGGTCATGTGCTACAGACGGGCCCATGATATAGGCCGACTGCGATGGTGAGCGGTGTCTTTGAACGCCATCTGCAGCTTCTGTCGATGCACCATCTTGTGAAGGCTCCTGATTGCTTGCTGCTTGCACTGGAAGCGCCTCTCTTACCTGGACTCGAGGTCCAGCACTGCAGTCGAGCCACTGCTGAGAGCACGAGACGCAGGCTGTCCTAGGAGCTTCCTGGACACATTTCTGCTTGCGCTGGCGACATCTTATGCACGCTGGAATGGCATGAGATCTATATGGACGGCGCCTCGGCATAACTCTGGTGGTTTGCGGCCCTGATAAAGCTCTCTTCGCTGGCATTGAGAAGAGGGACAAAGGTTCCAGACTATTATCGGGAAACACCGCAGCTCACTGGCTGCCGGGTCGTATCTGGGTGAGTTTGACCAATCAGATGTTGACTTTGCCGGACAGCTATACAGCTTGCTTTGCATATTTAAATGCTGTTCTGCTCGAGCGAAGATGGAAAAGACTTTATTTGAGCTTCACTACTATTCATCCTGGGACAAATTCCTAATAGAAAGACCTTTGGAGCCATGGCCACTTCAGACCTGCAGGCAGATGCCGATAAATACTTGCTCAACTATGGCTCCAGCTTCTCCGAGCATATCATCACCAAAACCGAAGGTGTCTTTCTCCACACTTCTGATGGAAACCGCATCATGGACTGGACGTCTGGTCAGATGTCTTGCTTGATTGGCCATGGACACCCGGAAGTTGTTGAGACAATCACCCAACATGCAAAGCACCTCGACCATCTCTTCAGCGGCATGGTCAGCCCACCAGTGATACAGCTGGCGAAAAAGTTGACCGAAGCATGTCCTGAGGGTCTTGACAGAGCCCTGTTCCTCAGCACTGGAGGCGAATCGAACGAGGCTGCAGTGCGTCTGGCCAAGATTGTCACTGGCAAGTGGGAGATTGTTGGCTTGGGTTCCAGCTGGCATGGCATGACGGGTGCTGCCCTTGGGGCTCAATACCACTCTGGCCGCAGAGGCTACGGACCCACCATGCCTGGCAATCTGGTCCTGCCCTGTCCCAATGGATATCGCTCAATCTTTCGCCACGCAGACGGTACATATGACTGGCAGACTGAGCTGGACTATGGCTGGAGTCTTGTTGATCAGGCATCGACAGGATCTCTGGCGGCAGTCATCCTTGAGCCTATACTTTCTTCTGGAGGAATGCACCCTCTGCCAGACGGCTATCTCAGGGCGATGAAGGCACACTGCGAGAAGAGAGGCATGTTGCTTATCCTCGACGAGGCACAGACGGCTCTGGGCAGATGTGGAGACCTCTTTGCCTTTGAGCATCACGGCGTGGTGCCTGACGTACTAACACTCAGCAAGACATTGGGCAACGGCTTACCATTGTCAGCTGTTGTCACCAGCAACGAGATTGCAGCCCGAGCCCAACAGAATGGATATCTTTTCTACACCACTCACATTAATGATCCGCTCCCTGCCGCCGTGGGCCTGAAGGTGCTGGAGATTGTACAACGGGACAACCTTGTCGCCAAATCTCGAGCTTCTGGTCAGCGGCTTCATCAATTCTTGCAACAGCTCAAGGCTCGCTACGGGTGTATCGGCGACATTCGAGGCAGAGGATTGCTGCTAGGCGTGGAGATTGTAGCAGACCGTAAGACAAAGGAGCCCGCCATTGAGCTGAGCGACAACTTGTCCAACAAGCTGATGAGTCTGGGCCTGTCTGCCAATCTGGCCAAGATGGCTTCTTTCAGCGGCGTGTTCAGGATTGCGCCTCCCATCACCATCTCGGACGAAGAGCTGGAACTGGGCATGGGCATCATTGAGGAGGCATTCCGAACGACGCCAGGCACAATGCCACTGAATAAGGAGGCCGATGTCAGTTTTGCCAGTGCCTCTCTATAAGTCCTTGTACTTTAATCCATTGACAGCATGATTTTATTGGTTCCATAGCAAACAAATCGGCCAATCTACGACCAGATTCTCCGTTATAACGTTTCGTTCTCGAATAATTTGTGGTGGCGAGGAGAGGCAAGCGGAGAGCACGATGATATTAAACATTTAACTACCCTGAAAAGTGGTGGTCTGTGCGGCGCCATTGACTGGTGGGCTCACAAAGCTTGTCTTTTAATGCACGTCTACAATCTTTGAGTGACTCAGTGGCCTGTCTTGAGAAGCGGAAAAGGCTAAAGGCATTCTCAGTATGTTGGGACAGCGACCAAAATATCCATAAGAGCACATTGCGACGCGGGACACTTCCCTCAACTTACAATGGCAGGGCCGCGGCTGTATCGCTCTAGGCACGTGCCCGCACTCTCAAGAGCCTGCGTGATCAGAAGGAACAAGAGCACCGCACGCTGGAGATCCCCACGGGTGCTGGACGAATGGGTCGACAGAGAGGCCAAGCCCATCAGCCTGCGGCAGTTGACCGTGTTTGGGCGGTCATTGACAGAGGCACGGCTGCTCAGCTCGGCCAACTATCTGAGGACCGAGTTGCCCACCAGGTCGGTATATTTGAACAGCAGAGTGGAAACAACAGAACTAAAGATGGAGCAGGATTGCACACAGACTGAGGGATATGCAGACGTTGCCGTACGCCGTCATCACCAACCCGCACATGTCGCACGTCTATGAACTCTACTACCAGGCATTCGACTCGATGAGCCGGCTGCGTGAGGTCAAGTCTGTCGAAGACAATGAGAAACTCTGCAGTGTCATCAAGGGGACTCTCACGGACCATCTCTCAGTCATCCCCAGGCTTGTAAGCGGAGTGATTGAATGTCAGCAGATGGTCCCGCCAGACACAATGGATGCTTTCATGACGACCATGCTGCGATCGCGTATATCGCGTCGAGTCATTGCCGAACAGCATCTGGCTCTGACAGAGACGTTTCACGTAACTCAGCCTTCTACTAGTTCTAAACCTGCAGACGACTTCATTGGCGAGGTCTTTCTCCGCTGCAACGCCAGAGAGATAGTCGCCAAGGCAGCAAAGGTCGTGGAAGAAATCTGCAGGCAGGAATATGGCCCTGACGTTGCAATTCCACAAGTCAAAATCCAAGGCCATGTGGATGCTACTCTGACCTACATACCCAGCCACCTGGAATACATTGTGGGCGAGCTGTTGCGCAACTCGATGCAGTCGTTGATCGAGAATCGAGGCAAGACGGCGCCGCCGGCGATCGAAGTGCTCATCTGCGAAGCGCCACAGCATGTAATCATCCGCATCTCTGACCGAGGTGGCGGCGTGGCGGCGCACATGGTGCCGCTGCTGTGGTCGTTTGTCAAGGGCCCACGTAAGCAGATGCGCCTGGAGAACCTGAACAAGGTGCCGCGGCTGAATGCAACGTTTGACGAGGTGAAGGCGCGCTACAGTGGAGCAGCGACAACAACAGCAGCAGCGGCAGCAGCCACAGTGGAGGAGGCGGCGCTTCTTGTGGAGAGGCAGCCACACCTTCGACTCGGCATCGGCCTGCCGATGAGCAAGGTATACGCCGAGTACTGGGCGGGGAGCATCCAGCTGCACAACCTTGAAGGCTACGGCGTGGATGTGTTTCTTCAGATTTCCAAGCTGGGCAACAAGAACGAGCAGCTTTCGACACGCGCAACCATGGATGCTCTGTAATTGCTTGTTCAAAATTGATGCAGCATAACATACACCAACATGTCATGTGGATTATAGTCTACCTCCATCAAAAGGACGCCAGGCCCCAAACAGCAATGACGGCTGCACCGCTCGCTTCGTCTGGAGCGAATGGAACCTCTGAATTCTGACAAAGACCAGTCGCAGAAAATTAAAACGTGGCCCCCAAGTTTGACAGTGAGGAGAGAGCTAGGCGTTCCTTGCAGAAGATTAAAAAGCCACAAACGTCGTTGTGGAGTAACGGTAGCAGGGAGCACATTGCGGGTTTGGCTCGCAAGAACGAGGTTATACGAAAGACTCTAACCGAAACAAAGGTTGCCCAATTCGAAATGACGATCTAACAGGAGGCTTTTGCTGCTATTCTTGCACGCGGCTGGCTGCTGCCGAACCAATGCCAAGGCGAGACATGACGCTTGACTCGTATTGCGCCGCCGATCACACGTCTCAAAGTCGAGGCTGCTAGCTGCTTGAGGTTAAGGCGACGACAGGCCGTCCATTCGTATTCGAGAGTTTTCGTTTGCGAGAAGACGATGCTGGCTTTAGACATGGATCAACGCTCTTCTGGATGCCATACATATATATACGCCATGGATTGACTGCAGTTCAACAAAGGAAAAAGAAGAAGCATCCAGAAATCTTTCCAACAACCAACAAAATGTACTCCACATTCTCCGTCGCCACGGCCATTGCGGTCATCGCACGCATCGCCGCCGCTCAGACTGCCCCTGGTGCTGAGGGTGCCACCCCCGATGTCGAGCAGGGCTCTGGTCCCAACGGATCCGAAGAGTGGTTCAACACTGGCGTCGACGGTGACGGCTGGAACCCACCATTCCTCAACGCCGACGACGTCGTCACCATCACGCTGGACGAATTCTACGCCAACACTGGCTCCGCCTGCCAGCAGTACGACGGCAACTTCCAGTCGGCCGCTTCATCGGTCGGTGTGCGCGCCGAGTTCCTGGCATTCATCGCCATGCAGGAGAGCAGCTGCAACGCCAACGAGGGCGGCTCCACCCCTGGCCTGATGCAGGTCGACTGCTCCCACTACGCCGACGGCTCATGCGACGGCAAGAGCGTGCAGGACAACGTCAACGCCGGCGCCCAGGTGCTCAAGGACGGCCTCGACGCTGCCGGCGGCAACATCATCAAGGCCCTGGGCGGCTACAACGGCTGGTTCACCGCCGACGACGGCACCGGCTACAACGGCGGCCGTGGCCTGACTGCCGACTACCCCTGCGGCGAGGGCCAGCAGCACGGCAGCCCGCAGAACCTCGACTACCTGCAGCAGGTGCTCAACGGCTGGTTCCAGGGCAAGGCCGTGTACGACGACATTTCCAGCTACGGCACGTACCAGTGCCAGGGCCAGTGCAACGGCGACAACCAGTGCTAGATTTCTTTTGTAGCAAAATGCATAGCATAATGAGGGGGGGCATAGGAACATCAGTGGTCAAACAGGAGCATTGCATCAAACCTCTTGAAATGAATACAATATTTGGCATCTATATTCTCTCCTTTTTCTTCTGTGGCACTCTGCTTTTCGTCTGTGGCGCAGTCCAGCAAATGAAAAAGAAGATCATGTCTTCACATTGTTTTTCCTTTGAGGCGTCACGTCTGCCTATACTGCCGTCTGCTGCTCGGCTGGCTGGTATGGCCGTTTGATAGCGTGGTATAGGACCATGAAGTCTGACAGAAATTGACAGTGAACAGGCGGAAATTGACAATGAGCTGGCAGAGAATTGGCAGCATAGGATAATATCAAAAGGGGCAAAAAACCATTGAGAAAGGAGAAGAAGAAAAGAGTCGAATAGAAAGCAAATGCAAGGAGTGAAAAGATGACCTCTTTCAGCCCTGCGAGGCCCTTCAAAACAGAATATGACGTTCTAGAAAAGAGGGTCTCCCTCCCGCCAAAACCAACAGCGGGCGACAGCTGGCATTTTGTGGGTTCTTTGGCCTAGACTCTCTCTTGATTACCAACAGGTCTCCACCTCCCTCCTCCTCTTCTTTATCAATTCTTCTTCTTCTTCCCTTTTACCACTCCACCAAAACAAATTTCACACGGAGAAGAAAAGAGACACACACAACATGGTCTTGCTGAAGACAATTGTTCTCCCCGCACTGGGGCTTTTTGCCAGTGCTGCAAGCGCATCGAGCGTCAAATCCCTGACCCCAGACACTTTTGACGCCGACGTGTTTGGCGGCGTGCCTTCGCTGGTCGAGTTCTTTGCCCCCTGGTGAGTTTTTGCTTTTCCAATTGAAGCGCAACCTTGTGGCAGCTTTGGCCTCAGCAAGATCAAATGCGCATTTGTCATCCAAGAAGGATATCTGCAAAGAAGCTCGCCACCACCACTTTCTCCCCATCATTGTTTCAATTCTAGAGGAAAACAAATGGAACTAACTGGGCAAAAAGGTGCGGCCACTGCAAGAAGCTCGCCCCTGTCTACGATGAGCTCGCCGACTCGTTCAAGCACTCAAAGGGCGTCAACATTGCCAGCGTCGACGGCGACGCCCACAAGACCCTGAGCAGCACCTACGGCATCTCGGGCTTCCCTACGATCAAGTTCTTTGACGGCAAGAGCAAGGATCCCGTCGACTACAACGGTGGCCGCGATCTCGAGTCGATGCAGGCGTACGTGCAGGAGAAGACCGGCCAGCGGCCCAAGAAGAAGGCTGCCGTGCCCAGCGACGTCGTGCACGCCACAGACAAGTCATTCAAGAAGATCATCGGCGGCACCAAGAATGTCCTCGTCGCCTTTACTGCCCCATGGTGCGGCCACTGCAAGACGCTGGCGCCCGTCTGGGAGGAGGTTGCCCACGACTTTTCGCTCGACGACGACGTTGAGATTGTCAAGGTCGACGCCGAGGCCTACAAGGAGCTGGCCACCGAATACGAAGTCACTGGCTACCCGACCATCAAGTTCTTCCCCAAGGGCAGCACCACCCCCGAGCCCTTCAGCTCTGGCCGCGACGAGGCCTCGATTGTCAAGTTTGTCAACGACAAGGCCGGCACGCACCGTGTCGTTGGCGGTGGCCTTGATGCGACTGCCGGCACCATTGAGGCGCTCGACACCATTATCTCGACGCTGACCGGCAGCAACCTGGCCGAGGTGTCGGCAGAGACGGCAAAGGCGGCCAAGGGCCTGCAGGACAAGTACGCCGAGTACTACGTCAAGGTCTTGAGCAAGTTGGCAGACAACAAGGACTACGCAAGCAAGGAGCTGGCGCGTCTGCAGGGCATCGTGGCCAAGGGCGGCATCGCTCGCCCCAAGTCCGACGACCTGTCGTCGCGGCTCAACATCCTCAAGAAGTTTGTGACTGGCGAGAACGTCAAGGACGAGTTGTAGGATTCCTGTTGCAGTATGGGCAAAGGCACACGAGTCTATCTAATTGTATATTGGTCTCCAAAAATCCTAGTCCTTGTCCCCATTTCGCATTGAGCTGTGCCAAGAAGTTGCTTAAGATCACGTGTTGGGTTTTCCCCTTTTCTTCTTCTTGACTCTGTCTTTGTCACCCTGTTCCAATGTGTTCTTCTTGCCAGCGCCACCAGTATCTATTTCGAAAAGGACAGAGAGAAACACTAAGAGGCATAAATGGATGAAAAAGTATTGGATTACTTGGCAGAGAGAATGCCACATATATGTGTGAGCTTAAAGTGGGCAGTGCTGGTTCATCCTCACGCCCGAGGCTTATTGCAACAGCATCATTTTAGTGCTACAGATATTGACTTTGCCATGAAGAGAGTCTAACACAAGTCATTTTGTACATGCATTATTCTGATATTCGGTACTCGAAGAGAGAAAAAAAGAGCACGCAACGCTGTTGGTGTCGACGGGGCAGGCCAGTCTGGTCCCGAATTACTATTACCCCCTTGAAATGGCACCTGAAAATCGACAAGGTACGTAAATTAAATCGATGTTCCCCCTTGAGATGGCGCTTTGAGATTCTGGTATCTCATGTCGAGAAAATTATTGAAATGATTACTTGATTAGATCAAGATATTGGCGCATTGGACGCCTTGAGCCGAAGAGTCAGGAGATGCTTTGTGATTCATACTGTCTGCTAGAGGTGTAAAGGAGCAGCTCAAGGATATGCTAGAACACCTCCTCGAACCAAGCGAGAGACATTGGCTTAAATGTAGTCGCTGTCGCTGTTGTCATAGAGTGGGTGCAAATGCTGGGAGAGAGGGTACTGCAATCGCCATTGATATTGAAACCTAGAATCAATGAGCAATCTCTTCATGATGAAATGTAGGAAAATTAGATGGCGCTCTTACTTGTCAATCTCTGCGCTTCTGCATGATAAGTCGGGACGTTCCCACCCGACCCATTGGTAGTTGAACTTCTTGGAGCGTAGCAAAGCCGATCGTGTTCTCCCTCGATGACGTGAAATAGTTTCTGCCGTTAATCCACTTACATATTTAGCAAAGTTGAATATAATACAAGTGCATCGTCTCTTGTCGACACATGAGCAGGTGACATTCCGACTGGCCCAAGTGTTCCCCTGGAAATGAACGACTTCGCCGCCTGGGATGAGACATTCGAAACGCTCGCGTCGTGTGAGAGGTGGATAGTATCCAAGGACAGCTTCTCCGTTGAATCCACGGCGCGGCTTCTTGTAGAAGCCAACTTCTGTCAGATGTTGTGCAAAAGCCTTTGTTGTATGAAGATAGAGTTTGAAGTCCGAGTCTGACCAGAGAGTAGCCAAAATGTAGCTGAGGTCCCCGGTGCAATCTGAGCTGCTTCCTCCAGAGAAGGGATTTGACCATCCTATGTCGAGTATCCTTGAGTTGCGAACAAATGAAGTTGAAGCTTGCGATAGTGTATGCGTTACAATGTGAAGCCGCAGGGTTTTCGGCAGGGGCTGTCCGCGCAGGAACTCGGCTATTCCATTTATCCCCCAGTATGACAGCGTGGCCTGCATCTCATCATCCTCTGGTGCTTCGTGAATATGGATAACTATCTTCCGATGCTTGTTGATGGCTCTCAAGGGTAGATGCCTGTTTTTCTGGCCTTCTGTGTGCTTCCAAGGCAAAGGTGGTAAAGGTATTGGAGGTTTACGCGGGTGCTCGAGCGCAACTGAGACAAGTCTGTTCTGCAAGTCGCTATGGCTTTGGACCACGTGATATAGGAGGAGGTCTGGTTGTGTACGAAAGACAAGGTCGCGGCCCTCAAATATTTGGTCCAGAACTTCTCCACATATTTGGTGGTTGAGTGTGAGGATGTTGAGGCGCGCTTCCCGGTCCTGGATGCATTGGTCGTAGATGAGCAGGCGAATCTCGAAAGGCAATAGGGTGAAGTTGATATTGGCCATTTTGAACGAAAGGCTGGCCAAGAGGTGAAGCAAAGAGTGTGATTGTTCGGCGACTAAGATATGCCGAGCAGAATGAAGGTAGTGTTGAAGAATTCGAATGCATGTGAGGGATACGACCGACTATAAGCCAGACAGAGATGCTAGTGTCAAGGCCTAGGGTAACGGCGTACGCAAGATTTGCGTCAAAACATGAGTCAATCGGAGCGCAAAAGTTGAGGCTGAGAAGAATGTCACGTGAAATAAAAGGGGTGCTCCTTTCTCATTCACCCTCTCAGAAAGAGAGACATTGACTCATTTGGGCTAATTCACTGTCTCCACATGATTCACATCTGAATTGTCTACTTGTGGCATATTGATGGCTCATCTTTTGAAGAATTCTCTTCAAGTCACTGTTGTCTCATCTTCTTGCTGCTTGATATCATCGTAGAAACTCACACGAGGCCTCCCAGACGCTTCTTTCCACTTTTTGGAAGGCAAATAATTGCTGAATTTGCCACCTGAAATTGTTGAGCTCCCATTTCTGTGGGCGACTTCTGCTTCTTCTCAGGCACTTTCTTGTTCCTGTCGTCCGCCTTCTCCTTTTCGTCGCCTACCTTCTCCTTTTCATGGCCCACCTTCTCCTTTTCGCCACCACCTTCTCCCTTTTGTCGTCCACCTTCTTCATTTTGTCTGCCTCCTTCTGACTTCTACTGACCCACCTTCTGCTTCCTGTTGCCCCACCTTCTGCTTCTTGTCCCTCAGCAGGTGCGTGCTGCTCAGACTTTTTGTACTTAAGGCCGTCGCCCGCCCACATTCTTCTTCTCTCTTCTCTTCTTCTTTTCTTCACCCATTTCTCACTCAGTATTCTTCTGCTCAACTCCACTTATTCTTTCGACCATTCATATCATTCGACATCATTATGGAGTTGAGCTCCAAGCGTTCTGTTTCCACCCCGCCGTCGTCTCCGACAAGCCCCCCTGCCGCCACGACAAGCAACGACCCTCCCGCCGACGAAACCCCCATGGATCCTGCACCCTCGCGCCCACCCTCCAAATTCTTCGGAGGGGACTCAGATTCTGAAACCGATGAGGATGGTTCTGAAGTGGCTCCTGCTGCTGACGAACCTGAACCGGAGGCGGACGAATCTGATCCCTTTAGTCAACCCCAATCTCCCGTCGCTGCCCCCGCCGCCGAGCTCGTCATCCAGTTCGCCAACGATGACGACGACAACCACCATACCGGCCCTGATGCTGACGAGGAGACCGACAACCACCCGGAGTCTTTGGAGGAGAGTCCCCCCCAGAACTAGGATTTCGACCGGACTCGGGCGCCGCGACCAGAGGAAATGGAGGAGGAGGAGGCAAGGGAGTTCTATGCCAGGTTTGGTGATTATCTTGCAATTATGTTCAAGTTGATTTGCGATGCGGAACCGGATCCCAAAGATGTCAAGACGGCACGAGGATACACAGACGCGGGGATGGCAGCCGAGGGGGCAACCGTTGGCTTCGCCATCCTCGCAGAGGCACTCAGCGACGAGATGCCGTCTGTGGTGCCGTCGTTTCTTTGGTGGGCCTGCCGGGAGTATCTACAGAGGAATGAACTCTGTCACAACGGTTTGGGTCGATCAGGGAACGCACAGGCGATCGAAGAATTCATCGACGCCGACCTGGGACGCCTGGACCAGTACAAGTTGTCGACGGAGGGCCGAACACTCTGGAAAAATCTTCTTGAAATTGTCAAGGACCAGTTGATAGTGAAAAGTGAGGAGGAGACGCATCTCGCCACAAAAACAAAGTTCCGTCGATCCAAAGGCAAGGCTCGACAGGACGGTGAGAGTGCTGTCACCCCCGACAATATCCCGGCACAAGACTCTGGACGCCCCTCGGATCCTCGAACAGATCGTGCCCCCGGCGTTCACGGCGACTAGGAATCCCGTGAGCGCCCGATCAACGTTCTTGGAAGTGAAGACACGAGCGATCAGAGCGCTGCAATTCGATCTCTCAAACGGAAGCTCGACCAAAGCTACAGATTCTCTGAGCATCTCGCCGCCCGTCTTGACGCGGATGCTCAGAGAAGGGCAAAGCGACTGCGACAATCGCATGCCCAGGGAGAGCTTCCCGAGCAAGATTTCGACGCACTGTGTTGGTCCAGCGAAATTAGCGGTACTGGTCATTCACCATCTTAACCTGGATAGACAACGTGGCGGTAGGCAATGGAGGCGGCGGCAAACGACGAAGGAAACAGAACAGCCCAGCCTTGGGTCGGCTGGGCAGCTTGGTTGGGGGGTCTCGGCGCATGCAGCATCATTATCACCCCAGGCATGCGGGCCCCCCAAGTCCGGCGATGATTTTGCACCTTCACGTGGTGCCGGGCGTGCAGTTCCCTCGGGAACGACCAAGCAGAATCGACTATTTTTACTGGATCCTCGGGCAATGGAGCCCTGCGTTTCTTGGAAGACTGGACTGGACTGGACTGGGCTGGGGCAAACCCGAGGTTTGGTTGAAAGCACGGCTCTGATGGACTGGACTGGGGTACGCCCGAGGTTTGAGTGCACTCCTGGCTCTGCTAGATTGGATTGGGGTATACCCGAGGCTTCAATTAAGTATTGGCTCTGCTGGGCTGAACTGCGACTACGAGAAGTGCCTTGAGTTGCAATCACAATATCTGCACGGGCTGTGCCAGCAAGAAGAGACGACGCATGTTGACCGAAATCAAGCCATGTCTCAGACACTCAGCCGAGCTTGAACCGTTTGTCCTGCTTTCTGCCATCATCCTTGACTTTTGAGCTCAATGCCCCTTGACGGCAGTTCAGAGTTGGCAACACCAGAATTCATCTCTTTCTCAAGCAGACTCAATGGCTGCAAGCACTTCACAGCAAGACAAATGGTACACTGCAGCAGGTGCAGAAAGCCTCTTCTCAAGACCTCGCCTGAAAATCAGACATGAGTCGAAAATGCACAGGAGCCCCCCCGATTCAGGAACATGCTTGCGCTGATAATCAGCTACAACAAAGACGCAATATAGCTCTAACTTTTCAATGGCTCACATCTCTCTCTCCAAAAAACAAGGAAAAAGCCACGAGAAAAAAAGCAAAATGGCATTTGGATCAAGATCACGTCCTATTCACGAAAATGTGCTTGAAATGGGAGAGAACCTCTATTCGAAAAGGGCAGATAACAGAAAAGCATTCAATCCTGGCATGAATTAGCTCTTGTGAAGAAGATGAACAGGGCACTTAGCGCAACTCAAGAAAACGCAATGACTGTCGATGAAAGTTCTCCTGGATCAGGAAAAAGGCACAGCTATTCTGTCAGGGGTCATCTCGGTGATCAAAGTCTGTTCAGAGAAGGAGGAAAGGAACCTGGATTCTGGCCTGGACACCACTTGGAAATTGAATGGAAAAAACCCACTGGAGCCTGGAATGAGAACTTCCTGGAAATTCCTACTAGTGCAACACATTGACTTTTCAGCAAACCAGCGCCTTGCCCTCTCAAATTTTCCTAGACGAGGCAATTTGCTATACTTAGTGTTGCAATGAACATGACTTGCGAAAGGAGAAAAATTGCAGCATCCAAAGCAGCTCCACCAAATCCGGATCTCGTTCATGAAGACCTGTACGGAGAATGAGCAAACAATCTCGATGTTAACGTTGACCATGCTGCTCGAATACAAAGTCACCAAAAGAAAATGCATCGATGGCCGCAGAATCCACCCTATTAACACAAGCCGTCTAAGCATGAGTCTAGTGGGATTCGCCTCTAATACAACAAGATCCTTGCTGCTCTCTTTGAATACTCTGGATGGGGCATATGACAAGGAGATATCCTGCTGGGATCGTTCAATTCAATCTGGAATACTGGTTGTCAATCGACATAATAATGGGAGTTCATGGAGAACCTTTTTCTGGAACGAGCCCTCGGCTTTCGACACACTAACAAGTCACATCTTCTTTCGGACAGACTCTGAGGCTCTAAACTACAATCAAATCTCACCCAAAGAGCCCAGATATCCTCATCATGGCTTGTCATCTTCACTCTGGTACTGACGGGCGGTACAAGTACAAGGCCCTTATCATTACTCAGGACAAAGCTTTGCTGGCACACATCATTTACTTGACTTTACATTGAAAAGATTCAAAATTGTGATCAACAAGCCTCAGAATCCTCGGAGGCGAACCAAAAGCCGCAATCTCTTGGAGAAGCATGAGATTGCGATCTTCTCAGCACCTACACATACGTACAGAGAAAGCATTCTACCTTCTGAGTCAATCTCCTAGTTGCTATCATGCTAGATCATTTGAGTTGCCCATACTCGAAACCAATACACTGCATCATCAGAAAATACCCTCTGGCTCTCAACTCTTGGTGTTGTACCATCTCAAAATTCTCGGCACTAAGTTGCGCTCCCACTCTGACCTGGACCGGATGGACACAATCTGGATATTGCAAAGCGACCACCAAAGGACTGGATGAACAGGACTCTTATCGGTACCATCACCTTACATCTCCGCCTAGAGCTAATCAAGATCGCCAAGGCACGAGACGCTCAAGACACTCAAGACACTCAAGACACTCAAGACACTCGAGACACTCAAGACACTCGAGACACTCAAGACACTCAAGACACTCAAGACTCAAAAAACTCAAAAGACGCTCAAGACATTCAAGGCACTCAAGACTCAAAAGACTCAAAAGACGCTCAAGATACACTCAAAACTCAAAAGACACCCAAGACGCTCAAGACACTCAAAGACGCTCAAGACACTCAAGACGAAGAAGACGCAGAAGACTCAAAAGACACTCAAGACTCAAAAGACGCTCGAGAAACACAAGAAACACAAGAAATCCAGAAGCCAAAGCACAACAAACCAAAATACCGGAAGCCAAAAGAGAAGGAGGAGAAGAACAAGAAGAAGAAGGGGAAGCAAAAAAAAAAACCTCCCCTAAAAAAGCAACAAAGATATACCGTCGAGCTCATCGACTGCTCTCAAAAGCTCTGCGAAGTACTGGATGAAAGATATTGCCTGTGCTGGACATCATGCTGGAGACTGGTGAACAGATGGAGTACACCTGTGGAGGAGCCACCTGTGGGGAGGGCAAAAAAATGCTGGAGGACTATGCCATGAAAGGTATTATGCCGGTTACGTCGTCGCCTGTACGGGACAAAGAAGGCAGTTGCAAGATAAGGAGCGTCTACGCTTTCGCATACCTGGTCAAGTCGTATGCACCAGCATCAAGCTATTGCTCAACCAGATGATCTCTACGAAGAGTCACCGATACCGGCGAAACGACCAAGGCCTTCACAAAGACCATTGCCACGACTACGATCACGGCTTCCAAAATTGTTGCCACATCTGCATTTATGTCCCAAAATAAACAAACATTCTGGTCGACAATCATCTCAGTTGACATTCATTGATGGCACAGTCTTCGTTGTAAAGTGGACGACCTGAACGCCTAGCACCAAAACTATTGCCAATGCGGTAGGCAGTCTAACGACATGGAACTTCCAGAAAACTGACAAGTAGCTGCAGGCGACCCAATGGTCCGATTCAACGATTACTATTCCAGCCAGCCAATCTGCCAACACACCAGCCGCGATCCCAATAAAGCGATGCGATGAGGATTCTTTCCATGTTGAGGCCATACTAGGTATGGTCATTGACGGGCTTCTTCCCAACAGCTCTACACTCCAGTCGCCTGCTCTGCCCTGCGCCCTCTCTTCCTGTCAAAAAGACATAGTCCTGCCAGGCTGCACCTGGTTTTTCAAGTACAGAAACGACCGATCGATCTGATTGAGTGCTGTGTGCAGCCAAGTGCTGTTTGGTCGTCTCTGCTGGCTTGCAACACTCCAGTCGAGTTCTTTGCCTGTGCTTGCATGCATGTAACTGGGCAAAATTACCGCCGCCACAAGATATTTTCCACGTGACTTGCGCCTCCGACAGCCATTCAAAGTTCAAGCATTACAGCAGTAAAGACAAGGTAAGTTCTTACCTTCTCTCTTTGTCCAACAGCCTCCCATTCCTTGGGAAAAGACTAACGGGTTATGTAATTGTAGAAGGTGGCCAGCACTGAGACGCGCCTTAGCTGCTACTGTCACCTAGATGGCAACTACACTCACTAGCTTGAACGCCATGTACCAAACGACGACAGCGGTGCCCAGTCCAAACCTGATTCAGAATCAAGGCTTTGAAGACACTCACTGGCACCTTGGGAGGGAGCTCTGAGCTTGGTATTTATTCGTGAGTTGTCCCACAGTGGGACATACTTTGGAAGGGCAGGGGCTATTTCATTCAGCAAGCCAAATTTACCATGTCCATTGACACATAAGGTTGCTCTGCAAGCATGTCCATAGTGTATTAATAGATTAACCTTTCCACTGACGTTCACTCGCCACGCCGCTGGGCAGGTGACTTTGACCCTATTTCTATTGAGCATTTCTGCTGCTGTGATTGTAACGAATGCACAGGATACTGACATGATTTCAAGACTGTTTCAATACAATGTATAAGTTGATTCTATTGTCCTTGTCCAGGAAGTAATCCAAGCGTCACTTCTGTCAGCGCCTTTGCGTACGAACGCATCTCCACCGGCAACATTGTCCCTTTTGTATCGCAAAGCCTGGACGACGCCTGGGTTGCTACCATCACTTACCAGCTCAGCTTCTAATGTCAGCCAGCGACTCTGTTTAGCAATATCATTCTCATCCGGTCAGGCAGTCTTCTTGGAGCTTTCCATTGACAAAGTTCTTGAGCAGACGTGCGCTGATATGTGTAATCACCAGTTTTCCATGCCGAGCTCATCGTCCCCAATCTTCATCGTGACTTTCGACTGCCCTGGGCATCTACTTTGACTCAAGACTTTGGCACTAACATTGAGCTGGATGATATCTCTCTGGGCACCATCTGAGATGTGATCATTATCTCTGAGCGCCATTTGAGGCACTGTTGTTCTCTCCGGGTCAGGTTGGAAAGTTGGGGTGGACATAGACCAAAGCACGCCAGGCCATTGCGAGAGAAGGGGGAGTTGCTCCGGTCAAGTACAGAGGCACAAGTTGATGGGAGACGTGGAACAAAGACAGACTGTCTGTGCTATTATTGTGACAAGATATGGGAGACGAACAGTCTGCTATCAGCGAATATGGTGAAAGGAGATCGGATCACCGCAGGCGTCCAGCTTGTTGCGCCTTACCACTCTCCTCCACATGTTGCAGTCGTAGGCGAAAGGCAGTACGCCAGTCAACAGCGTCCTCTGCAGGGATTATCTTGTCGATCAAGCCAAAGTCCACGAATAAACTACGAGTCATCGTGCATTGCAAAATACCCTCAGCTGAGCATCCAGGGTTTGGGGCCGATCAGAACCTTTCAGATCTTATTTGTCAAGGATGCTGCCTGGGTTGTCAGGCTGCCATTGCCAAGCCCGATTTGTGCACACAACTTCACCACCACAACATAACTTTCAGCCTGAACCTTAACCCTCAAATCGCCATTCGCTTCCGAACCAGACTTGTCACTCTCAGTAGCTTGAACTCAATTGTTAAAGCTTGCCATCAACGCTCAGCAGGCAGACACATTTCGCCCCGACGGAGAAGCAGGAGATGGCCGTCGCGAGGCACAACCGAAAAATGCCGCACCACCTCCTCATGATTGGCCAATGTCGCTTACAACAAGTCCAATGTGCCGCGCTAAGCTGTGCCTCTAAGCCTTTTGCGATGGCCCTGCTTGCGCCTTGCAGGTTGCTGCTGCAGCAGTTGGCTGCGCCCGATTGATGTCCCACAGACTAGCTGAGATCCACCAGACTAGGCGAGGGAGAAGAGACGAGGAAAACAAGGAAAAAGAACAGCGCACTGTCAGACTATGCGGGCCGAAATTGCCGAACTGGCCGCCAGAGATCTCGCTCTTCCTGTCTGGCTCCTCCTGTCCTCGAATCTAGCGTCCGCGGCACGCTGCCCAGACAGCTGGACCTCATGGGCTCGAGCAACGCTCCAAGGCGACGCCCCGCGCTAGTCTGGTATGGCGGCGATCTAATCTCTCGACAAAAAATGGCCCAACCGTCAGCAGCTGCAGACCACCCCTGGTCGTGCAAGGATCCAGCAGGAGGTGCAACTCGCTCCCTTTCTCTTGCCAGCGAGGTTGTCGATCGGCTGACGAGGGTTACATGGAAATGCGCGATATGCAAGCAGCAGCTGCCAGCGACGGCGTACATGAAGGGGCTCATCCAGTCACGGACCAAGAGGGCGACCGATTGGCGCGTCAATCGCTGCTGGATTTATTCTAGTCCGGGTATGCCGCAGCCCTGTACCTCTCTTAGCGCGATTCTACTTTGAGCAACCCATCACGTCTCTCGCAGCTCGAATTGACCCATTCATACGGTCTGACTTGAGCTGCTAACCAGCTCTAGCTTTTTTTTTCTCTCAAGCCTTTTGCTTTGGGACAAGAGCCGCCATGGCCGCCGTTGCCGGTCGACGACGAGCGGGTGCTTGTGCTCGCCATAAAAATAAAACCGCTTACCCACATCGCTGAACAGAAGCCCATGCTCCCTGCCTTGTGTGTACCTGGCTGTGCAAGCTTCAGACAAGATGGCAACCCTCTCGTACGCTGCCACACTGCTTCTCTTCCCTCTGGTGGCCCTCGCCAGCCCGCTGGTCACTCCAGTTGAGGAACGGGCAACCTCTGGCATCGCCAGCGTCACCCAGGCTCAGTGGGACCAGTTGAACAATCAGGTCGGCGGCAGGCTGCACCTCGCCCAGCCCGTCAGTGTGCCCTGCTACTGGAACTACAATGGCGCCCAGCGGACACCAAACCCCGGCACCTGCGCCCCAGTCCAAAACTCCAAGAATTCGGGCACTTGGATCACCGGCCAGCCCGGAGGCTACATCTATGTATGTTTGAGCCTGTTAGCTTGTTGCTTTGTTACTGACGACGACGTCTAGTCAAACTGGGCGGGCTGCCAGTCCCAGGGCCAATCGTGCCCCATCAGCTACTTTTCTCCCTCCAACCCCTTTGCTACATACACGACACCTTGCTCGCAGGGATCCGTGGTCAACAGATACATTGACGTGCGCTCTGTTGCGGACGTGCAGGCGGCTCTGGCTTTTGCAAAGGCCAATAATGTGCCCCTGACCATCAAGAACACGGGTCATGACTACAAGGGCCGCAGCTCCGGTGCCAACACTCTTGCCCTATGGTGAGTTTTGAATATCAAACCAAAAAAAGGACAATGACACTGACTTGGCTTGCGACAGGATGCATAACGTCAAGCCCGCACTGACCGTCACCAACTTCAAGCCCGACGGCTGCTCCGCATCTGTACCAAATACCATCACCTTTGGCGGCGGAGAGCAGTTTGACGCCATCTACAATTTTGCCCACAACAACAAACTCGATGTCGTCGGCGGCTCCGTCGGCACCGTGGGAGCTGGCGGTGGCTGGATCACCGGCGGCGGACACAGCGCCCTGTCCAACAACCTGGGCCTGGGCGTCGACAACGTTCAGCAGATTCGAGCCGTGCTGCCCAACGGCCAGTACATTACGGCCAACCGCTGCCAGAACACGGACATGTTCTTCGCGCTGCGCGGCGGCGGCGGCGGCGCCTTTGGCGTCGTCATGGAGGTCAGCATGAAGGCGGTGCCCATCCAGGTGCTGCAGGTGGGCAACTACGGCCTCGGCGTGCTCAACGACGCAAAGATCCAGTCGCTCATGACCATCCTGGTCGCCAACGCCGAAAAGTGGGCCAACGAGGGCTTCGGCGGCTACATCTCGCCCGGCGTCAACGGCAACGGCATCTCCTTCATCACCATGTCGACAAACAAGCTCACCACGGCCCAGGCCAGCGCCTCGCTCAAGCCCATCACCGACTTTGTCAACACCCAGACCTCCTTGGGCTGGCTGTCGAGCGTCTCGCAGGTCGCCTCCTACTACGACCTGTACCAGTCGTCGCTCCACTCGCCCATTGGGGAGCCTTCGAATATTGGCGCCGCCCTGACCTCTCGTTTGGTGCCGCGCAAGTACTTCCAGGGCAGCGCCAACCAGCAGAAGCTGGTGCAGATCCTGACCAACATTGTCAGGGGCGGTCAGGCCGGCTCCAACACGGCCCAGCTGCCGCTCTTCATCAACATTGTCACTCCATCTTCCTACGTCGTGCCGGCCTCGGACCAGGCAGGCGGACCCGGCGAAGCTGCAGTCACGCCCGCCTGGCGCACCGCCCTGTGGCATGTCGTCCACACGCGCCTGTGGGACCCCATCAACTACAGCACCGCCTACGTCGCAGACCAGTTCCAGCGTGCCCACAGCGACATGCAGCCGCTGCGCGACTTTACCCCGGACGGAGGCGCCTACCAGAACGAGGCCGATGCCTACGAGCCAGACCCAATCAACAGCTTCTGGGGCCAGGCCAACTACAACCGTCTGCTGTCCATCAAGCAGAAGATCGACCCGACGAACATCCTCACGTGCAGGCAGTGCGTTGGCTGGAACTCTGCAGACGCACGCTGGGGCTGCTACCCCACCGTTCACTGAGTGAGAAGAGACACATTACTCAGACGAGGAGACCTTACGACGTTTACGACTTGGTATCCCCTTTTTAAATCTAATGTTCTCAGCGCTCGATCATGTAATGAAAAGTAACAAGAAGTAATGCAATATTCAGTCTTTGTACTCTTTGGTTCTGATCTCGTGACACGCTGCCTTTCTTTCCTATACAAGTCCCTGTTATACAAGCGCTGTCTGATGTGTATTCGCTCTGACCTGAGAAGGCGGCTGAAAAGGAGAGCCATGCCAAGCCTTGGTATTTTCCATGGTCAGAGATACTCAACCTCTCCAGCTTGGCCTCTATCTGACTCGCAGCTCTTTTTCACACCGCAATTCCTATTGTTGCCCCATGACGCTGGTGTACGGTCTCCCCGCTGGTTAAAAAATGTCCCCTTCGTTTCCCTGGCGCTCCTGGAAGACGTTGGTGAAACCTCGAGGCCGGGCAGACCTAATTCCTGGCGCTTACGCTGCATCTTTTCCCCTCCGCTGACCATAGCTTTCTCGCCCGAGTATATGCTATGAGGCAAAAGTTTGCCTGATGTAATTTTAAGATAAGCGTCTTTCAGGCGCCTGGTCCAAGTCAAATGCTACTGTTTGGCCCCACGCGCCCAGCGCCCGAGGGGGACAACCACCCGAGACACTCACATATCTCAATATCGCGCCCGTTTGGGCAAAGCCGGTCACATTCCACGATCCGCCTGGACCAATATCTTCGCAGTTTACACGTTTCAAGGCGCGTGATGCGCGGCGTGACAGGGGACAAATACAGAGGCCATGTCTCACGCTTACGCTGACGCTGACCCCTGGGGCAAGCCAGACACCTCTATCTTCGCATATAGGCCCTAATTCTATGTCTGGGCCTGTTCCGAAAATATAAAGGCTATTCCTTGTGCACACGGCCCTTCCAACCTGGAATCGGTTTCCTCATTTCACACCCAAATGGACCACCCCTCCAAAGTCATGGCTGCTCGCCCTGCAATGTTTGCCAACAACCTGCCGATACAGCGCCGCGCCTTGCTTGCATTTGGCCTCGCCAGTGCGATCCTGTTTACCATCTGGCTCGCAAGCTCGCAAAGGCATATTGCTGTTTCTCAATTGGCGCGTGATGTGTGGAATGGCGACCCCGTGTCGGACGTCTTCAACAGCACCCTTGGCGTACGTCCCCCTCCATCCGTTTGAGCCTCAAGGGCTCTGATTGAGAGATGAATTTTAGTTCCAAAAAGTTCTCACCATTGGCATGCCTGCCCGCACGGACAAGCGTGACGCCAGGACGCTTGCGGCCTCTGTGACTGGCATTGACATTGAATGGATCGATGGGGTTGATGTTGGCAGTATGCCAGCAGCCGCCTATCCCAGCGTGAGTCTTCTTTCTTTTCTTTTCCTTTCCTTTTCCCGACTCTTCAATTGTCTTTCCCGCTTCGTCCTGTGATCTACTCTCTCTATGATGTTTTTTTCCTCTCCCCTGCTCCAAGCAGACATGAAAGCAGTCCAAGCCTCTCAGAATGGACACAAACTGACGGAGAGGGAATCAGAAATGGAACCCAAAGAATCACAAGCCGGGCGTTCTGGGCTGCTGGCGTGCCCACATGAATGCGTTGCGGTATATCGTCGAGAACAATATTGCGTCCGCCCTGATAATGGAGGATGACGCTGACTGGGACGTTTCGTTGAAAGAGCAGCTGGCACACTTTGCCCGCGGTGTCTCCGCCCTGGATGCTACTGATGGCCAAGACGGAGATTCCGCCACCAGCCCCTCAACTTCTCCATACTCAAATGGCTGGGATGTGCTCTGGCTGGGCCACTGTGGTGCACGTCCGGACCCAAAGAAGCCACAACACATTTACGAGTTAGCTCACGACCCTACTGCAGCGTCACTTGACCGCATAAAGGGGAACATTGTCTCCTGGCCCAACAAGGATTTTCTGACTTCGGAATCGCGCATTGTTTTCGGCAAACCCGCGCAGGCAATGTGTTTGTATGGGTACGCAGTCACTCTCCAGGCCGCGCGCGTCCTGCTGGCCCAGCTGAGCATGCAGCCTTTGGACGATCCCGTAGACTTTGGCCTGGAAGCCATGTGCGGTGCCGGCGGGTCTTCTATCCGCGACCAGCTTGACAAGCCCCTGAGGTGCTATTTGCCCTTTCCGACGCTGGTTGGCACACACCGCGCAGCAGGGCCAGAATCAAAGGACTCTGACATTGAGTTCATTACAGCTCAGGGCCAGCCAAAGGGTGTCTACGCAGGCAAAGAGCACCGGCCCATCGACGCCGATACCAAGTGGCACGGCGCCTACACCAACGGCATCATGTACTCGGTCCTGCTCAACATGCAGCGACTATTGGCAGGGAAACCCGCATTGCCACAATGGAAGGATGACTCGACCGACGCAGATAAGCAGCAAGAAGAAGAACAAGGGCACGTGCAGCTGCAGGTGGCCGGGCTCGAGGGCCGGCTGCGGTGGGTCGATTTGGAGTCAGATAAGGACGCGAAGAAGAAGTCACGAAGTAAGAAAAGAGGTGACAAGGCATGAGAGAAGAAAAAAAAAGAAGCATCATCATCATCATCATCTTTGAAGGCAAGGCGCATACAGGGAGAGACTTGTAACAACATAGATATAGACCATCAATATTTTCATTTTTCCTCTTGCGCCCTTCTTGTTTCCTTCATCTTTGTCATCGTTAGGCTGGAAACACAATATCTTCTTATTCAAAAAGATGAATAACCCAAAAAGTCACTCAACCTGGCCCTAATTCTGGCCCTAACCCTAACACTAACACTAACCATAACCATAACCCTCACCCTAACCCTAACCCTAACCATTCCGTCGCTAGCACGGCTTATCCTTGGGCTGCGTAATGACCTCCACGGTAAACCCCTTGGCAAAGGCGCCACCACTGGTCAAGCTTTGCAGACCGGAAATCCGCAGAACATTGTCAACATCCCAGGCGACGTTGGATCCTTTCGGGATGCCCTGGCCGCAGTCGAAGAACAGGCTGCGCCCGTTGAAGAGTACATCAGAGGGGGGCTGGCTCTGGCCTGCAATCGTAATGTTGGCCAGCGGAGTGTTCTGCCCGCTGTAACCTCCTAAAGCACCGACGTAGAGCTTGCGGTTGATAAAACCAAACCCGACGTTGCGGGTGTTTAGTGTGTCAATGGTCTCACCGTCGTCGAGATATAGGTAGCCGGCGGCGGCCTTGTTTGCATCTAGGGCCACCAGGATGGACCAATCGCCCCTTCTACTGGCCGCAGTGGTATATCCGGGCTTCTGGGTTGCAAGAATGCTACCTCCTCTGACGTGAACGTTAATGTGCTCGAGCGGCGCCTGTAGCGTCACGTTCTGGCCAGCCTTCGCGTTGACCTTTTGCAGGCTGTACCAGTCATACCAGACGGTGCCGGCCGCAACACCTGGGAACACGCCCTGGACCGTTGTCACGCCTGGCACGAGTACTGGAGTCACGAGAATCGAAGGTCCAATCATGAACTGCGTCTCGACTCCAGCCAGAGATGCGTCATTGGGGAACTCCCACTGCAGGGCGCGCATAACGGTCGATCCCGTGGTATGAGCCAATTGGAACAGTGTGTTCCAGTACTGTTTCTTTGTTACTTCTCTTTTTCTTTGATCAACTCACCAAATAGGAGAAGGAACTTACTGGCAGCAAAGAGTAGCGGACCTGGATGGCTCGGCGGGTCGCCTCGGCGGTCGATGCCCACACGTACGCCTCCTGCGAAATGGCAGCGTACACGTTGTGGTTGCGGAAAAAGGGGAAGAAAGCCGACAATTCTTGCCAGCGCGAACAAAGCTCGTAGTCGCTGTTACCAGCAAAGCCTTTGGGTATTCATGTCAGCACAGCTATCAATCACACGTCAGATTAGAGGCTAATAACTCACCACAAGTGTCGACGCCAAACATGGGAATGCCGGCAATGGCAAACTGCAGACCCTGCGAGATGGAGTAGTACATTGAGCCCCATTTGGAATAGTTGTCGCCGCCCCAGTGTGCAGCATATGTGCCAGACCCCGAGAAGGTAGAGCGTCCCAGTATAAATGGTCGCTTGCTGGAGTTGAGCCTGAGCAGGCCGTTCCTTGTGGCATTCAGACCCATGTGACCCCATACCTTTTGTTTCGTCAGTCTGATACAAAGTAGAAAAATAGAAAAAGAAGAAGAAGAAAAGAAGAAGAAGAAAGATAGCAACTCACGTTGTGGAAATCATACTCGACAGACTTGGACGGATCATTGTGGGTGGCATTGCCAGAGATGCTGCTCTTGCGTAGCGAGTGACCGTCAAAGACGTTGTTGATAACATAAGGCGGATACAGGAGATTGCGAGCGCCGCCGGTGGGTACGTTGATGGCTGTTGAAGTCGTTGTAGTCACGGGCGGAGTAGGGTGGGCAGCATTGTAGCTGGACTGGGACGCTGCAGCAGCCGAGGCGCTGGCTGCCTCTGTACTGTTGGTCCTGTCAAAGCCTTCAGGGTAGCTGTAGTCGATATTTCCTGGGTCCTATTTTGAAGAGTCAGCTTGGGCAAGGGAGTAAAGAAGGAAGAAGAGAAACATACACCGGGGAGCCTGAAGGGAGGGTGGTTTGGGTTGTTACTCAGGTTGCCTTCGCCGCAGCTGCCAACACAGAATGATGACGCTTCACCCAGATCCAGCCACAGACCGTCAAAGGCAATGTCGTTGTACCACTGGACAATCTCGTTCTCCCAGAACGCACTGCCCTGCGGCACAAGCCAGTCGGCCCAGACGCTGTAGCCTGGCCAGTTGTCACCAATGTAGAGGCTGCTGTCACCGTTTCTGATGAATGCGTTCAAGTTCTGGCCACGGGTGAATGTAGCGTACGCATCTGTTGCATTTGCTGGATTTGGATGATAGACATTCGAGTCGCTGTTCATTCATTATCAGTTGAGATAAGTCAAATTAAAGGGAAGGTGCATACAGGATGGGAACGTAGTGCTGCTCGTTAGCATGCAGACGGCCTAGGAAGCCGCGAGCACCGTTGGGACCGTCCAGAGGAAAGGCTTGCTTGCTGTTGGTGAAATCTAAACGGCATGAGCTTGCTAATCTTCAATGCTTCATTCAAAACCAATAAACCTACCCCGGTACTGGTCCATGTAGTCAATATCGTTCCAGATGGACTCAAGCGGGATGTTGGCCTTGCGGTAATTGT
Source organism: Erythroxylum mucronatum (assembly GCA_027563825.1). Lineage (NCBI taxonomy): Eukaryota > Viridiplantae > Streptophyta > Magnoliopsida > Malpighiales > Erythroxylaceae > Erythroxylum > Erythroxylum mucronatum. The sequence goes on from JAOSBP010157656.1 coordinate 342,293, forward strand.
TGACAACACCCTCGGTCTGCGACCAGTTGGTGTAGCCCCATCGACACTGGTGAAAGCCTTGTCTTGTTAGACCTAATGTACTTTCTCAAGAGGAAGACCAACTCACCAAGCGTCCAGTACTGCTGCTGGGCGGGTCTTCCGACAATACCGTTCTGGTACTGCGCAATGACAAACTGAGGAGTAGGTCCACTCAAAAAGTACAGGTCAAGTGCACCTCCCAGGGCGCGGTACGTGATGGCGTTCTCTCTCAGGAGCCACTCCTGGCCATGTGCGTTTCGGCAGTAGACGCCGTGTGAGACTGATGGAGAGTTTCCCTTGTATCTTGTTTCGAGATAGAAGGGATGCGTGCCGTAGATGTTCCTGTCAATGGGATTCCCAGCGTCTGCAGCATAAAATGTGCGAGTGAAGTTGTTGCCGAGACGGAAACGGCTGATTCCTTCAGCAAGGCCATAAACGTTGTAGTTGGGGACCATGGAGGTGACCAGCTCTACGAATTGGCTCTAATCACGTGTGTAAATATACATCTTCATCCATAAAACCCAAAGAAAAACACAGACAAACCTGGTAGACTATCTTTTTGCCATATGTAGAGAAAATGACCTCACGTGAAGAGGCCCGGCTGACCCTGAACTGGAACGTTGGAGTATTGGTGTACTCGAAGACCAAATCATTGGCTTCTACCGTTAGTCTTTGGATGAACATCTTCGACAAGGAGACGCACTATTGTGGTTCTGCACGCTGGGGTAGCCAGATATATACTTTGGCAAAAAGAAGTGACTGGAGTTGGTGGCATCAAGATACTTTGGAATGATCTGGACGTGCAGACGTGCCTGAGTTTGATACTCGACCAGCAGACTCAGATCTCTAATGTCTGTGCCATACTTGAGAATTCGTTAGTAGTTGAAAACGTTAGAAGAAGAAGCCAGGCATACAGTGTTGCAGGCTTTGCCAGCAAGAGTTAGATCTGCCGTATATCCAGTAGAAGTTTTCTTGATGTTGGAGGCTGTATACCCCGGACATAGAGCCTGCGAGTCTGGTGCCCTTGCATTGTCGATGTTGGCCAGTAAGCTTGGTGCAGCATTGACCTGGGCAGGAAGTGTGGGAAGAGGCGTAAACACAGGCGAAGCTTGCCCTGTTCCAACATCCCAGTCAGTATCGAGAGCGGAGCCTCAATCAAGCAGATTCTTACCAGAGCAGAGCGACGCTAGTGCAGCTAACACGCACACGCTGAATCGCATCTTGAAATTACAAGCAAGTCTCTGCCCGGATTATGATGCCTGACTGTTGGCCCTTATGTAGGTCACCCTCGTCAGTGGGCGTAGTCATGGTCTGACCAGATCCTAGCCTCAGATATCGGTCCGATTGAGTGCATCATCGTCTTCTCGCCGTGAGGGGTATCCTGGGCCCTCTTCCGCATTAGCCGTGGCCTGGAGAAGACCTTGCTGCAAGCCTCCCATGTCAGAAATTGGGCTAGTTGGTGCCTTTGCGGGGCAGCCAAACCAAAACTAGTCACCAAGCTAGCCAGAGGAGCGACAGAAAGATGCGCCATTGCCAGACTGGCGCCGCGGGAGTATCTCGGTCACTTGGCAGGTACCGATCTCTTGTACTGCGTGCCGCCAAAGAGGCTGCCGCTGGAGGCCCTTTCCCCAGATATTCCAAGGGCAAAATGACTCGAGCTCTCACGAAAATGAGCTGCAGCTCGCTAGACAGCTCTCCAGATACAGATGCTTAGTAACTAGAGGGGTCGGGATGAAGGCTATGGCGCCAGCTTTGCCGCCAATCATGAAGCTGTGCGCATCTGCTGGCTGCATGACCCCTCTCTTCGTTTCCTTCAATGTGGGATGGAGAGGGAAGATTGCCATTGATCTCCAGTGGGGTATTCTTGTGGCGTTTTCGTTGATGCCAGACTTCTTCATACACAAGTTTAGCCGAGCTGGTCCACCCACATCTGGGTCGTAGCTAAAGCCTTCATTTGCTGTGCTGGCTGCTCCGTGGAGTTTCAGCTTGTTGGTGTTATCAGGGAATTGCTCTGATGGAAGGGATAATTGTAATGGCTGAAGGCGAGAATGACCAAGAGGAAGCCAAGATGAGACCATTCCGTTTTGGGACACTATATCATGTTCACCTTCACCATGAGCGCCAATATACGCCAATAGATTGGCTATAGAGAAAAGTATTGATAAAGAACTGTTAGGAGCATAGTTTGACATGATACTGAGCGTCCTACGACCCCCTAGAAGTATACGGTTTGCCATCAAGAACCAGTGAGGCCCGGTATGACCCATTTGCAGAGTGTGGCCACAATTTAGACAGCCTTGTATCTCTAAAAGGCACCACAGACGAGAGACCCAAGAGAAATTCCTGCGGCCAGAGTAGCACCGCCGGTCTCAAGACCTCCAGCAAGAGCGCTACCGGCACCTACCAGGGCACCGCACATTACTGCGGAGAAATCATCTTCATTAATCTGTGTCTTCGATTAGTATGTTGCGGACGATTTAGGGGGGAAAAAGTTGCCTACCGCGCTGGTGACGTGGACGCGCAGCTGGTCTGTTAGGGCGTCAGGAGAGGCCGGATCGCCATTGATACGAATATAGAAGGTCGACGAAGAGATATATTGATCAAGAGGCACATCCTCGCAGCTTGCAGCTATAGAACAGTCAGCAAGACACTCGATTTCTCAAAATTCTTAGCTTACCATCTTCGGGATCAGAGCAGACAGTGCCGGTGCTTGAATCCTTCCTGTAGATGTCGTTGGTCCCGGCAAGCTGCTTGAGCGCGTCGACGATGCCGTCCTTGATGGTTTGATCATCACGGTAGCTCGCATCAAAAACCGTAACAGTAATCGTGCCAGCCTCTGTGCCGTCAAAGGTTTCGCTTTTGATGTTGGTGTCAAAGGTCCAACTGTCGGCAGAGCATGTACCAGCATCACAGTGGTCCGCTAGACTAGCCAAGATGTCGGAAGGGATTTTGTCGCCAAATTTGACCGATGAATTCTTGTCCACGGCCATATGGGTGTTTCCATCGCCTTGGTAGCCGTCATCGGCTCTGACGCTCAGCAAACCCCCCAAAGCTGCGGATCCAACTGCGACATTTCCGAGATGCATTTTGAATTGTTAAGGCTCGAGAAAGGTGAATTCCTTGTTGCGGTAGAGCAGAATAAATGATTTGTTTTAGTAGAATCGCTGTCAGAACTGAAGTGATGGTGAAGAAGAATTTCCTGTTCAAGTGGATTCATGCTTATTTTATACCCCAGCTTCGCGTCGAACGAGGTACTTAATTCTTAAGGGATAGCCACAATTCCTCTAATAACAGACTTCCACAAATCACTCAAATGGATAAGCCATACTAAACTTCGTGATGTAGTGTAACAAGACATGGCTACTAGTAGCTTGCTTGTCTGTTGGTAATTCCACATCAAGTTCCATCCCTGAGATTCTACAGGATGCTACCATGGCCAGAACTTGAGCAGATCTCAACCTGACCTGAGCCACACGTCTATTGGATGGAATGGATGCCAAGCACACGTGCTCTGTTTCACCCTATCACGAACCTCTTTGTAAGCCATGTGTCTGAGAACGGCACAGTTTGGCAGCTTGTAAGCCAGTTCAAATATCCAAACGGACAGAACAGGCAAGTTCTAACGCCTGAGAATAATGTCCAAGATCGGAGTCAAGTCTGCGATCGGTCAGGTTGAGCCATGTTCTGAGGCTCATGGCTGACTAGAATGGCTGACATCCGCATAACTAAAAGCTTGGCTATTTGCGGCATTTCAATCACAGAATACAATAGTTGGCCCCCGTGTTACATCAGTGGCTACATTAAAATCGAATGCCAGGCTTTACCTTTTTCATTAGCCGAGATGGCTTACTGAATCACAGATCAGGACTTCGACTTGTATCCATATCAGTATTAGTCAGGTTTTCGCTTCAAGCCCCCCACCGCGTTTCAGGCGTCAGTAAAATACACTAGGTTTCCTTAGTTTTACATCACGCAGGCACTCTTTTGGGTTGTAATTTCTCTTTGTTGCGAAAAGCCCCTAGGTAGCCACCAACTGAGTTCCAACGAATCGGCCACTTCGGTTTTGCTGGCTGACTTCTGAGCGAACTTGACTCCGTGCGGAGGCGGAGATGAATGCTATTGGCCAGCTGTTGATTTACTGGAATCATCTGAGTATCAACCCATTTCGTACTGCGGCCTGATTGCTTCTGAAAAAATTGCAAACTGTTATCTGTGACGCCGTACATCTTCTGTCACAAAGATCCCACCCCTTTGCTGCCTACTGAACAACAAAATCCCTAGTACAATCATGAATCAGGCCATAAGATACTTTCGTCGCTCTGACGAGCCTTTCGAGTCATCTCAACTCAGCAATAAAGGTCATCACGTTGAAGTCAGCTGGTTGAAGGCTTCAAAGGAACACAGCATTACTGTTCCTTATTCCAAGCTTTCTGCGCAGGTTACTCTGTCAATCCTTACAATCTGATTTCTCCGTTATTAACACAATTTAATAGATTTCGGATACGTTGTCACAGTATCATGAAGTTCACATACATTGGGTGCAGGCCCGACCGTACACATCAGAGTCGCCGTCAAAGCCAATGCTTTCACCAGGATTACATGTTTCTCTCAGTACTAATCAAATATCTGACCTGTGAGATGAGCCTAATAGTACTATAGAGCATCGTTGACGTTTTGTATCTGTCTAGTGCTGATCCCTGTCCTGCGCTGAAGAACATATTTTCGAATAATCTCGTATGCAACTCAATGGTGAGGAATTTCTGTCCAATTTAAAGTCAACTTCCACCTCAAGCCTGCAATATACAAATATAAATGCTTTCACCAAGTCACAAAAATAGCCAAAGAATAGTTATGCTGATCAATCAATCAGCATGCCTTCACTCCCGCTTTAAATTCACACTCAATCTTCCACTACTACTCCCAGCTTTCCTCACTAGAGCAGTTAATCTCATTCTTCGGCACAATATGCGGAAGCCGTCTGTGCCAGGATCTTGCTGCCCACCTTCACCACGCTCAGGCTCTCCAGATTCATTACGATGCCGAATCCAGCAACATCCGCTTCACAGCTCATTTCTCTCATCGACTAAAGCAAGATGTGCACCTACAGAGCGCAGATGACGAGCTCATCGACGTTGGCATATATTTGCCTAAAGAGTCTTCTGAGCTCGGTGAGCTGAGATATGGCGGCCTAAATACGCAAGCAGCACAAGGTGCCAAGTCAGAGCCTGCAACATTATCGTTGTCTGCCCGTCACCGCCCACTTTCTATTTCATCGGAATTTAAGGCTTGGATCAATGACTCAGTAACAGAAGGGCCACACCTACATCTTGAGCTCTCTGGGGAAGCCATGATGCCTCCGTACGACACTTGTAAAATGTACACATATCTTTTGCTTCCCCAACCAGTCTCTCTCCTGCGACACAGTCTTCATCAAAGAATCAAATCTATCTTCCGGACACCTCAAGAGCTTCGTGTAGCTAGTATAGCATCCACACCAAAGACCTCATCAAGAGAAATATACTCTTGGGGCACTGCGGAGCTGCTTGAGTTAGAGAACCCGGTGATTTCATCAGCAAGCTCAGCGACAGCGAAGATTCCTCTCGTTCTCAGGGGAGCTAACGCATCTTCTGAGAAAGCTGCCAACGTGACTGTACCCTACCCCAGCATCTTCTGGGCATGCCAGGCACAGGAAAAACTCACATTCAATAAAGATCAGGGATATCTCGATTACGATGACGTCTTCAGGAAAAACACCATATTTCTGCATCTAAATCCCAGACCAGCAGAGGTGGGTCGAGGTGCAAAATATTATGGCAAGCTAGAGATGCGATTAGAGCTTCCTGCTCATCCTCAAAATACGAGTGATTTGGACTCTGGTTTTCCGTGGCTCTGGATTGTCTTCATCCTCCTTGCTCTTTTAGGAGTCATCGCTGGACTTTCTATGAGGAGGTCTCCAAGCTTACAAAGGAAGAAAAAGACAGCGTGAAAGAGAGTTTTGAATTTCAGAAGACCTTTCATCTTCATCTGGGTGGAGAGAATCCTTCAAGAACAGTCTTCATATTTTGCTTATACTTTCTTGTTGTCTGCGTTGGCTTATCGAATTTCTCAGCAGGATCGACTTTCCTCAGTTTGGATGAAATTGCATAATCCTTAGGAGCTCAGACTAAATTGGAGAAATGTAGAGACCGAACGAGCTGTGAGGGTTACTTTTGCGCGATTTCACATGTTGTTGTAAATGAAGTACCGTCCCTGTTCCCACAGCGTGGAAATGGAACCAGATCCTGCCAGGACGAGTCTATGCTAGAGCATACCAATGTAGCCAAGTGTTAAATTTTCAGTGGGGGCCTCAGGAGAAATGAGACTGCCTGGCAAGCGTTCAATGAGTAAATAGAACAGGGAAGGCAAGAAAGGGAAGGGAGATGCGTATTTATGACTCTCAAAAAGAACATAAAGGGCCCTATATTGCTGGGGAGAAGCTCAAAAAGTAGGGTGAAACATAATACACAGACTTCGTGTTGATTTTGCTTCCATTCCTCCAAGGCCAACGCCCAAGTATGTGATGCATTGGACAATAACGATATGCGACGTCATAACAGAGAACAGTATCCCAAAAGCTAGTTGTCCGAGTACAAGGGTACCTCCTTGGCCAGACTTTGGCAGGACCGATGCACTGCCACATCTTTCACATTCACCACGCATCGGCTACGATCGGCTCAGGCCCGCACACTCCACAAAACTTGGAAATGCGCTTGTCCTTTAGGATTGCAGATCGCTCTTAAAAGCACACACAATAATGCCGTGGTGAAGTGAGATTCTCACGTAATCCCTATATGGACCCAGAGCCTCTACAAAGGCTATCCTTGAAGAGGTAAATCGCCCAGAGACAAGCTTGCGTACCCCACATGTGGCTTAGCAGTAATATCGGAAAAGTATTTTGCCCATGGTTGGGGTGGCATGGAGAATGATAGGACGGGAAAATGGTGATTGCAGCGTCGGCGCAGTTCTAGGCGCAGGCGGCCACCTTTGCCTGCTCCCCGGTGAAGAGTGACCAACGGCAAATGACCTAGCCAAACGAGGCGGAGCGTCAATTTATCATCTTCCACCTTTCCCTTTCTTTTGGGCTTCTTTAGAAAAAGCTTCTCCCAGCACGCCTTGTGCGACAGCCTTGATTGGACCCATTGTCCGCACAGCACTTGAAAGCCTGACCTTGCTTGGGAACAAGGCCATTCCGGATACCTTCCGAAAAGGGAAGTTAGAGACTCACTGAGACATTCTATCATAAACGTCTGTCTGAGAAAAGCCTCAGTCCTTCTATTGACCTAGCCATCTTCACTTTGTCGAAGATGGGCTTGCTTACTTGAATTTGCTCATCTGCGTGGGATTGCCCCCCTTCAAAAACATATCATCAGCTATTTCAAAGTAAGAATATCCATTCTTTTTGGAGTGTAGCCTTGGAGAAAATATTCAAAGATCTTGCGAAATCTTTTGATATTCTCAATGGAGATTCTTGATGGCTATAAGCTAGAGGCGGAGATCAATGGCAGCCTCACCAAACACATCAAGCTCATCCCCGACACGACCCAAGAGCATAGAAACCGCCAGGTAACAGAGACATGGACAAGAGTCAAAGCCATTGGCCGGGGCGGCTTCGGTGAGGTCTTCCTTCAGAAGGAGGAAGAACAAGACCAACTCCGTGCTGTGAAAGTGATCCGCAAGGGCCTTCAACGAGCTCGCGGCTACGATTACCTGCGTGAAGTGGTTTTGATGGCGCGATCTCACGACTTGCAACACTTTCCAGAGTTTCTTGGCTGGTATGAAGACGAGGAAAAATTATACATTGCCATGGAGTTCTTTCCTCTAGGCGATTTGTCGAAATACGTACGCGAACCTTTGCCCGAGTCCGACGCCCGATGCATAGTACTTCAGATTGCAGCAGCTGTGGAAATACTTCACAGCAAAGGTATAGCGCACCGAGACGTGAAGCCAGAGGTATGCAAGTGAGACGAATGACAAGTTCCATCGAAAGCTAATGAGTATTAGAACATCTTTGTTTGCCGGGGCGCTCCTTCGTGGTGGGTCAAACTTGGCGACTTTGGTATATCCAAATGCATCCAGAGCAATGACACAAGCCTGCACACACCTTTTGGAGGCAGCCACTATATCGCTCCAGAGATATACGGCGAGGACGAGGTGGGATTCTACACAAGTGCCGTGGACATATGGTCATTGGGCTGCATTCTTTTCTGGATACTCACTCTTCGCTCACCAAAACCCCTGTGGAAGCGAGTGATTAGAGGCAAAGATGTTACTTGTGAAGATCTTCAAGACGTCAAACTTGGTCCAGACGGACTGAGAGTGCTGCAGAGATGCCTTTCAATGCAGCCAGAGCAGCGCCCGTGCCCAAGGCAGATCCGAGAGTCTGCTTGGAATGGCGGCATTCCATCGGACGAGCCTTTCGACAAGGGTTATCCTGGGACAGGCTCCTCTTCCTGTTCTGATGAGCAAAATTTAGTTCAAATTTCCCGGATCGAGCGCAGTGATTTGCGTAGCAACGTCAAGACGTGGCCAACGTCCAGACAGCATCCTGAGAACAACGCCTTCTATCTGTTTAGCGGCAAGGAGGTCACGGAAGAGATAACTTGTGCAGCGGTGGGCGCCACACCAAGTACTTCTTTTGGTCGGTTGAGCCTTTCTACAATGATATTCTGGGCCATCATTGATAGGAGTGAAGGCAAGAGCTATCTATGCTTTGCGCAACTGGACGCAAAAAGTGCCCTTGCCCGGATTACAAGGGTGGAAATGCATCGTAGCTCAAGCCGCTATACCATTCCCAGGATCAATCTGATCTGTCCCTGTCCCAACATCGAGGGCTCTGCAGCATTTGCTACCGATACGGGTGAACTTTTCCACATCTATGCCAATTTCGAAGAAAAACCAATTGTTCGTAATCTTGGCTACCACTTAAGAAACGGAAATGGCATCTCTTCACTAAAGTGGGCTTCAGGGAGCAAGTCTGAGCTGTTAGCTGCTGTTGGGACACAAATTATTGTCTTGAGAATCACGCCCCACTTTACCAAAACAGTAACGGAATGGCATGTCCAATCTGCGGCAAATGACATTGCCACTCAAAGTGAGTGGCCAGGACATGCCCTTGCGGTGACAGAAAATGGCAAGTGCTGGCTTCTTGGGCCAGGAAAGCAGCAATCGGTTCTCTATGAGCATGAAGAGAACAAGAAGTTGAAGCAAGTCTGTTTCTGCCCACGAGAGAAGGGTACTTTTGCTGTGGCTGATGAGGATGGTGTTGTGCATGTGCACCAGATTCAAGGTTCGATGATATTTGGTTTAACGACATTCAAGGTCGTTCACAAGGGCGAGCTGATTGTCATGCAGTGGGAAGAAGAGTGTCTGGTGACGGCCACGAAAGACAGCTGGAGAGTCTGGACGTTTTCGGCCGACTTCCGGAGATCCTATGTTCACTGGTCGACTCCTCGGTTTCTTCCTGAAATCATGTCCCTTTCCGTAACGCGTTGCCAAAGGGATCTTGCAGTTCTGATATGCTACGGCACGGATAATGTTCCGGAAGACAACATGCTCTTTCTGAACCGTGTACCTTTGAGAGAGGAGCGGAGTCTATCTGCTTCCAGCGAATGGATTTCACGTACAGACGAGGAAGGACTTTGGGGGATCATGAGCTGAAGCGACTGCATTTCAGAATGACGATCGATATATCCAGATTTCTTCCTAGAATTTGTCGCGCAGGCTAATTGATCAACAAGCTTGCCAGGAGGGCCAGGCACTTGCAAAAAATTATCAGCCTCTAATGACCTCTCTGTCGACGCCTCGACGGGGCGAGTACAGTTCAGGACGCTTATCAATCACCTAGGGCAGTGATAAACACCGACTGATAAAGTAACGACGAGATTGACGATTGGACGATATTCTCTAGGTGGTCCTGAGATAGTAAGGGCCTACTGTTGCTTTTCTGAGGGTTCAGTTTCGGGTGAAGTTGTTTGTGTAACAGTTCTTCATGTGTATGACTAAGCGTGCAACGCCTATTGTGAATGATGATTTTCCTTCTTTCTTTAATGATTACGGTTGCATCCATTTAGGTCTCCGTTTGGTTACTTACTCTATTGGATACAAAGAGGATTGATATCTTGTCTTGGAAACTTGAGCGTTGTTTTTGGGTGGTGACGGCTGCTTTTGCCAGAAGAAGAAGGACTACTGGCATTTATACAGAGTTCTACTGCATTCAGTCTTTTGGTAGTTGAAAGGAAGTGAACAATGGAGTAAGCCCAGCATGCACCTTTTCTGCAAATCAAGACTGCCCGTCACGTCATGAGAGAAGAAGCACGATAAATAAGGCAGCAGTAGCAGCACTTTTCGTCCAAAAGACTGTATACCATTCACTCATATTTGGCCGATGTTACTCAAACTGCAATAGACATCTATCTACATTTTCTCAGGCCGATTCATACATCATCATCTTATCTGCAGCCCTTGGTCATCAGCATCGAATCAGTCAGTCAGCTCAATCGTCGCAGGCCCCGCAACAGAGTTGTCTGAAGCCTGCTGGAATGTCGTAAAGTTGTTGCCAGTCGTGAGGGCCCCAATGGCAAAGCCGTGGATGATGTTGGTGTATGCGGGGAAAGAAGCGCTGAAGGTGAGCTGGTCTGCAGTGGCGACGAAAGATTTGACTGGCACACTTATGGGAACGTTCTGTCCAGTGATGTAGGTGACGTAGAGCTTCTTTGGATCCGGAGTCAAAGACGGGAAAACGTAGTTGTTGCCAGTCTTGGGCTTGAGGTTGACCTTGAACTGCAGATCCTGGTCGACAGGCTGGATCTGGGTGTTTTGAACGGCCATGGGGTACTTGACAGGTATATTGATCTTGTTGGTGTCGGTGCCGGGCTTGATGAAGTACTGCTCAAGCAGTGAGAAGAGCCAGTCACGTGTCGAGGCGGTGTATGCTGGCATGGCAGCTGGCAGACGGTTGTGCTTGCCATTGGCAACCATCTCAGAGCGAAGGAAGCCGCTCTGCTGGCCCTCCTGTGCAATGAGAGAGTCGAGCTGGGCGGCCAGCTCCGAGTCACCGGCGGCAATGGCCAGGTTGATGACGCCCTGGGACACACCTAGCACGTTGTCGCCGAAAATGTTGGCCGTGTTGAGGCAGTCCTGGTAAGTGTTTGTGTTGAGCTGATACTGCGACGGCTGGACGCGTTGCTGGCCGTTTGACTGCAGACCACCCTGGCCAAGAAGAGCGTGAACCTCCTCCTGCTGGTAGAAGATTTCAAAAGTCGCAATAGCAAAAGCTCGGTGCTCTTCGCTTTCAAAAGCCTCGGGCCCAAATCCCGGTGCTGCCTGCTTGAGCTTGAGCAGGCACGTCTCATAGAGGGACACTTCAATCATCTCATTCGTGGCAATGAGCTGAAGACTCTTGATGGTGTCAGAGTTGAACTTGGGCATTGGGCCATTGGGAAGAGTGCCGTGGGCGCCGCGAAAGATGTTCTGCAGCTGGGCATCGCTGGGGGTAGGAAAGCCATCAGCGATGGGGAACTGGCTGCTGGGAGCGGCAGCAGGTAGGCCATTGGCAAGCCATGCGCCAAAGACGACGGCCAGACAAGCAGATGGATACATTTTAAAACTTTCTGAAGTCAGATTCAAGCTCCAATTGATAGAAGCAAGTTGGTCGAGAGGCGCAAACCACAGCCGGCCAGGGCGAGAGATTTATACTCGACACTCTCAGTCGAGCCATGGCCACCACTTTAGCGTGCGCTGCATCAAGAGTCGAATGGGGGCCACGTTAGGGACGACTACTGCAGCCGCATGCAGGCACCTGGCTGAGCCGTCTGCCTCGATGCCGTGTCTCCATTGGCTCTTTCGGTGAAATGCTGTTCTCGTGCGAGCGGCAAGTAACCTGGACTGGTAGGTTGATGCAATGCGGGGCACCAACTATCCTAGCTCTTGATTGCAAAAGGCGTTGCTTAGACGCGATTTGACTAGTATCTTGCCGCAGGTACCTCTCCATAAGCCTCGGAGGCCGGCAACATCACATGCACTAGACGGTAGCGAGATTTGCTGTTATGAAGCTTTTTTTTGTTGGGTACAAACACTTGTCGATCTGCTGTTAGTGGCAACGTGAAATGCGATTTGAAGAGTGAAGTATCTCTAACTGATTTGGCGGCTGAAGGTACCCGCAAGCCTTGGCGCCAGGCAATGATTCGTCCACGGCCTAATTACCTTAATGATATTTATTAGCTACTATTACTCCGGCCGACAATAGCTGACAATATTTGCTACTATTACTCCGGGAGACCATAGTTGACCAAGTAGCAGGAAAAGGCCATGGATGTCTGGCAGTAAGGATTCCAGAGATGTCTCACCTCAAGCGTGTTGAGATGGGAAAAGCAGACCTTCGGCAGCAGGGACAGAATGGGACAATGTTAGGTAACAACAAGTAAGACGTGGCGCTCAGCGTACACGGCCATCAGCTCGCACATGGAGCGGTGCGAACAAGCGCTAGACCCAAAGTCATCCGTGTTGGCAAAAGGTCGCCAGCGGAGGCGTTGTAGCTAAGTGGAAAAGAGATAGAGCAAGACTGGGCGAGGGGCTAAAAGCGGTAGATTGTTAAGCGGCTGCACATGAGGCGATAGAGATTCCGCTGGCTGGGTGCGCGGTTTGGAGAAATTGTGGGGCAAAAGGAGAGGGGGTCGCAGAAGCAGCGATTGCTGAGACAAGCAGTGAGAATAAGGTAGTATCGGAAGGAAATTAGACCGGTAAGGGAAGAGAATGAGCATTGTCTGTATAAAGGATATAATCAAGTACAAAAGCGGCATCTCGATTTACTTTTCTGGGAAGCCGGCGACTGGGATTATCCGACGCCGAGCTTATCGATTGCCGGGGGCGCGTCAAGCTCGCGCGTCTGGTGCCAATTTGGCCGCGTCAATGACTGATTGTATGTTCTGCTTGTTGCTTCAATCCTGAGGATTTCCACTGATTTTGCCTCAGCGGTGAGGGAATACACCTTGGCCTGCACTGAGCGCAACCGAAAATAGCCATTTACTTTTAAGTGGGCCCTGCTCGCAGCCTTTTTCCACCGCTACCAGCCACGGCGCAAATCCTCGAAATATACCTGGTGATACGAGATTGAGGAAGAGACTGGTGCAACTGAGCTCTCCCAGGGGCAGTATTCATCATGTCGGAAGCTATGAGTGGTACGTTTCAGCATTATTTCTGGAGTGATGCGCCGCAAGGAGTACTTGGACTGGTTTTGTTGGACTTCTTTCGTAAAGCTTGTCGCAGGATGGGCAAACTTTGGCGGTTCATAAGGCAGCAAAAAGAAAATCAGAAAGACTAACGCATACATCAGTGGACACGCCCACCGACTCGACACATACAGAGGATCAGGAGAAGATTGAGGAGAACAAGAAGATCAACGAAGAGTACAAAATCTGGAAGAAGCATGCCGTCTTCCTCTACGATGTCATGATGAGCCGTGCGCTTGAATGGCCAACTCTGACCACACAATGGCTGCCAGATGTGCGCAGTCCGCCAGAGGAGCAGTACGACTACCACCGGCTGCTGTTTGGCACACACACCTCAAACGACAGACCAAACTACCTGCAGATTGCAGAGGTCAAGATACCGCATCTGATCGCAGACCCAAAAAAGTATGACGAAGAAAGGGGGGAGATTGGCGGCCATGGCGCAGGCGAGCAGTCAAAGGAGCATCTCAAGTTTGACATTACCCAGAAGATCCTGCACCCTGGCGAGGTCAACAAGGCACGTTATATGTGGCAGAACCCAAATATAATAGCGACAATGTGCTCTGACGGCAGAGCGCTTGTCTTTGACCGCACAAAGCACCCACTCAACCCAGCAAACGACATTGACTTTAAGCCACAAATCGAGCTGTCAAAACACAAGAAGGAGGGCTATGGGCTACATTGGTCGCCCCTGAAGGAGGGCCATATGGCGACAGCAAGTCTTGACGGCACAGTGAAGCTGTGGGACATTCAACAGTACACTGCTGCAGGCAAAAATGCAAAGTCGACCATGCGCGCCAACCGGACATATGACCACCACTCTGCGGCAGTAAATGACTTGGAATTCCATCCGTCGCTGTGGTTTGCCCTTGCCACTGTGTCTGATGATCGATCATTACAGATACTAGATCTACGGGCTGATTCAACAAAGACGTCTTACAAGGGCGTAGAAGATGCCCACGCAGACGAAGTTTCATCAGTGGCATGGAACCCAGCAAATGAGATGATCTTGGCGACAGGCTCCGCAGACCGCAGCGCTGCAGTGTGGGACCTGCGCAACCTGAAGCAAAAGCTGCACGCCTGCGAGGCCCATACTGGAGAGGTGTCCAAGGTCGAGTGGCACCCGACGCACCGTGAGATCCTGGCCACGTCGGCGCAGGACCGAAGGATCATCTTCTGGGACTTGAGCCAAGTGGGCGAGGAGCAGACGCCCGAAGATGCAGAGGATGGGCCACCTGAGCTGTATGTCTTTTTCTCTTTCCTTTCTTTCCCTTTCAAGTGCTCTTTGCTTGACCTTTGCCCTCCTTTCCCCCTACCAATATTTGTTATCAACAAGAGCTAACATTCGGCGGCAGCATGTTCATGCACGGCGGCCACACAAACGTCATCAGCGACTTTACCTTTAACAAACACGTGCCCTGGCTCGTGTGCTCTGCGGCCGAAGACAATCTGATCCAAATCTGGCGGGCAGCGGCGACGCTCGTGGGCCGTGAGGGCGAGGATGTGCCCGTCAACGAGCTCGAGAACTGAGCTGAAAGGTTTTTTTCTTTGGGATCGTCAAGAATCGAAGAGAGGTTCGCTGTCATCAAACAAATATCTCCCACGTTTTGGTTGCCATTGCCTGCTGGAGGAAGGGTAGCGCCGAACGAGAGGCCCTGCAAGGCATCGTCAGAGATACGTTTTCAGTGCTAGACCCTCCATTGAATGAAACCCCTTTTTGAACATATCATTAGATGATGGCCTCAAGAAATAAAAGGTAATTTGTATGTCGTCAAAAGAGAAGTGCCCCTTTTGGTCTTGTTGCTCAGGGGAGGGTGGCCCAAATACCCTATGCCAAGCTTTTCCCTCTGTGCAGAGTATATCTAGTAGAATAGTCCATCAGGAATAGATAAACTTCGTCTCCAGTAGTGATGTCGATTATATGTACGTGTATGCGTATATGTGTTTCTCTCCATGCCAATGCCTTTATTTAGCGGGTTGAAATGTTTCAGCACCCTTCTTCACGCCCCCAAAATCATGCCTCGTCTACCCATATCCCATTTTGGTCTTCGTTTATACCGTCTTCTAATCCAATATGAAAACAAAAAAAGGACAAATTACAGATTGTTATCAGCCTTGAACTTGTCCCAGGCCTCGTTGAGCGTGGCGAAGACGGCAGCGCTGACCATCTTCTGCTCAGTCGTTGCGCTCTGGCTTAGCTGCGCATTCTGTTAGCTTTAATCTTGTATAGAAGAAAGGAAAAAAGTGGAAGAAGAAACAGGTAGAAAAGGAAGAGGGACTAACCTTGTCGGGGTGCACCTTGGCAATGGCCTTCATATAGACAATCTTGACCCGGTTCGGCATGACGAGGTCACTCATGCCGACCTTGTTCCAACCAGCGTCGGCCCACAAGACTGTGTCCATACTGGCCAATAGAGCACGAAGGTTGTCTTTCTTGGTGCCTTTCCATGCGTCAAGTCGTGCTGTAACCACATCTGTCAGGGCAAACTGCTCGTCTGAAGCGGCAGATGCAGCTTCGTTTGCAGCCCTTAGGCGCTTCACAGCTTCTGACTCTCCACCTGCATCGCCATTGAGTTCTTGCAAGGCCGATTTGCGTGGCGGTGGCGGCCTTGCTGCAGGAGCTTTCTTTGGCGGAGGAGCTTTGGGTTTTGGTGCGGCAGCCTTTTCGCAGCGATTGCGGCCTTGGATAGCCACTGCACCTCCGACATTTGCCTCAACAGCTTCATGCCAGATCTTTGCGGCGTCTTGCCACTTCTCCATGTGCTCATAGGCCTCTGCCTTGCGCATCAGAGCTTTGCCAAAGAATTCCTTCATCGGCTTATCACCTTCGTTAGCTGTGAGCGAGACACTCTCCGACTCACCACGTGAAGGTCCGATGATGGCAAGAGCAGCTTCTGCATCGGCTATTGCTGCCTTGGGATCTCCAGTCTTGATATTCGTAAGGGAACGGTTGCAGTGCAATATGATAAGAATAGGGTGCGATGCTGGTAGTGATGATAGTGCGGCAGTGTAATGAGTCTGTGCAGTGGCATAGTCACCACGCTTGAATGCCTCTGTGCCCTTTTGGCGTTCGGCATGCGAAGAAGACAGTGAAGAAGGGTTGGTTTGGGGTACTGATCGAGGAGCGGCTTTTGGTCTGACAGTGGCAGGGGTGGAAGTGCGAGAAGAGGACGGTTTCGATCGTGAAGGTTGTGATGTTGCTGCTGCTGCTGCTTTTGGCGCAGGAGCTGGTGTATTAAACACGTCAAAAGCATCGTCGGCCGACGCAAAGCTTGGCTCTGCTGCCGGAGCTTCTGACACTGGTTCTGGCTTGGGCTCTGCAGCAGGTTTCCTGCGGCGATTAGAGCTGACATAGACTTGTGCACTTTGCTCCTCAACCTGCTGGCGAGTAAGTCTTTCGGCTGGTCTAGGGCGGGGTGGCAACGACTGTGGCGTTGACCGAGGAGAGGATGAGAATGGAGTGTTTCGAGACGATGATGACGGTGATGACAAAGGCGGCTGATCAAGAGGCGTGCTTCGACCAGAGGATACTTGAGGGGTACTTCGGCCATTTGGCTGCTGTTTCTTCGGCCGTTCTGGTGCAGGCAGGTCAAGCAGCATAGCTTCATCGGTGAGATTGCTCTGTTCTGGCTTAGCTTGCTGCCGTGATTCTGCCTCCTCTCTTGACTGGGCCTCGCGCATCCAGCGAGGTTGGGAAGAATCTGCTTCTGGCTGCTGAAAGTCTGCAATGGCTTTCTGTGCTTGTTTTCGAGCAGACTTCCAGAACGAGCCCGCCGTCTTGGCCAGATTGCTGCCAAAATCAGAGGCAACTTTGGCTGGATCTCGCTCACGGCTTGCTGGAGATTGAGTGTCTTGCCTCGATGTTGCTCCAGAGCCTCTCATCCATGCAGGCTGGCCATTTGCAGGGCTGTCTGTCCTGGCGGGCCTGCCCCTTGAAGCATCTCTGCCTTGGTCTTGAGCACGGGCACTGTTTCGGCTGCCAGTCTCTGCATGTGCCTGATTCAAAAGCCAACCGACAGCGGCTTGGACATTTGTGCCTGAATCTGTATGCGCCAGTGCTTCTCGTGCCTTTTCCGCAGGGAATCCCATGTCTACAAGCTCCGCCACTGCGCCATCTGCGGGATGATCATGAGAGTCTGGAAGTGGTGACGGTGTTTTTCGAGTCGAAATCTCGCTCACTGGCTTGCCCAGATCGCCCAAAAAGTCATCATCGTCGTTGTCGTCCATGGCCTGAGGTTGCTGCTGCTGCTGCTGCCATTGCTGCTGCTTGGCCCGTGGTCTGCGCTCAAACGCACCAAGCCCAAATGGATCGTCATCGTCATCTGTGGCGAGGAGAAATTGAGCCGCAGGATTTGGAGGGGGTGGTGCCGGTGAGGTTCTTCGTGAGTTCGAGGCTTCCCGTGAGCCTGGGATGCTCAAATTGCTGCTGCTGCTTGGAGGAGGAAAATGGCTCGACTTGTCGACCGGCGCAGTCGAATTGAAGGCTGCGAACAGGTCGTCGTCGTCGTCATCATTGTTGTTTTGTGTAGTTACAGGCTTCTGCTTTGAGACGTGTGGTCAGCAAAGGTGACAAGCTGCTATATCATCCCAAAAACTGACACTGGGCGCAACCGCAGGTTTTGCGCTGCCAAAGCTGTCCCAGAACGCGGCGTCTGCATCACTGCCACCTGTTTGCTGCTGGGCCTTTCTTTGGCGCTCAGCCAGCTGCTGCTTCTGGCGCTCTTGCAGCGACAGACCCGCAGAGGCCTTGGTCGACGCCTTGACGCCGAGGTTGGCGAACGGGTCCCCCATTGGATGTCCTCTCTTGGTGGCGCAAAGGCCTGGGGACAGTATGTTCTAGTTGCAGATGATTGAGGTGGGACGAGTCAATAATTCTGAAAGAGTCGGAGAAAAAGAAGAAGGGCGAAGAGCACGCGAGTGTTATGGTTACTGGCAGTTTGCGGAGCAGCTTCCGATGATGGGCCAACGTCAGATCAGGGGTGATTCTCCCCTTTTTTCTTCCTTAATCTAATTTTCCAAGTAGCTTTGGCTTCTTCTTGTCTTAGTTTTGCTGTCAGTCTCTCTCTTGTGTTTTTACCTCTAGATTTTGGTCTTGTCACCAAGTTCTGTCCTACTTGAAAGGCCTCGTCGGCTATCAGCCTTCGCTTATACAGACTAAGCTTATTTTGCTTATAGGCGGCTTGTCCTTTCCTATAGGATTCTTGATCCGTCTTTAGTTTCTTTTGAACTGTTCCTAACAAATTCATTCCTATTGATCTTGATCCACACGTGTTATGCCTTCATCTTTGCAGCCAGTGTCTTTTCACCTACTTGGGCTGCTGGGCTTAATTATGCCTGGCATATTACCCCGTTGTGTCTGATGTGCCCATCACTTAATCCATAGGAAAGGGAAAGCTTGAGAGGTCTTCTGCTCTCTTTCCTTTTTCATGTATTATAACACCTATGCTCTTAGCTTACTAGGCTGATGGAGGAGGAAGAGGACAGAGAAGAAGAAGATGAAGAGACTGTTTCTCTACTGCCTTACAAGACTCTCTCTTTTGACATTTCTCTCTTGTGTTTTTTTCCCATTGCTAAAAAGACAGCAACTATCTGCCTCCAGCGCCCGCCACAGCCGCCTGCTCCTGTAATCGCATTCCCGAGAGCCTTGCAGCAACATCATCAGCATTGTCCTCTGCATGAGGCAGTATGACCTTTTGCCCTTGTCCAGTCGTGATGGGCAGATTTTCAAGCACTCTGCCATTCTGCCTCGACTTTGCCATGTCCGCCAGCCGCTCCCACTTTGACTCTCGCGTCTGCTTGCGCTGCTCTGCGCTGTTGGTGGCCTCTGCGTACTCTTGCGAGCAGTCGTCGAACAAGGTGGGGTTGACCTCCATGAAGAGCTTCATGGCATTGTAGACCATGCCATGGATGGTTCTGGATAAAACATTAATTAGTTGGAGGTTTCTATGCGCACCAAAAAACAAAAAGACATACCTGTTCCAGTGGCCTTTTGAGTTTTCGTACAGCGGCGCAAACATAATCGGTAAGATAACGTCGACGTTATCCGTGACAAGGTTGCAAAAGTACTCGTTGTTCCAAAAGTAGAGGGCTCGCTCAGCCACCTGGAAGTGCGGGCTGGCCACCGACTTGGCCAGCTGGTGGAACAGCGGCTCCTGCACCTTTGCAAACTCTGCAGGATCCATGACCTCGAAAATGTCTTCGACCTCGTTAAGGAACATGACTTCTTTGGTGCTGTTGACCTTTGGCCAGTAGCGAAGCAGACCCATGACCACCTTGGAGGTTTGTTGTCAGCAGGAGTTGCAAAGCAAAAAAAAAAGATGAAAGAGAGAAAGAAAGAAAGGAGAAAAATAAAAACTCACTTCTTCGGTCAGAGCGGCATCCTTCTCCAGAAATTGCACAATGCAGTACGCCAGCTGTGGGTGGTACATGCTCAGGCTCTTGACCTTGTGCAGCGGGATCAAGACCCGGGTCAGGAACAGCTTGTGCTCCTCCTTAAGCGGCAGCGCGAAGCCGTTGATGATGGACCCAAGAATCTCGAGAAGCTCAGCCACCCCGTTGAACCTCTCCGTCTCGTACACGAATTGGAAAAACACATTGTTGATGGAGCGGCGGATGTAGGAGCGCAGGTTCAGGAACTTGCCGTAGATGCGGTGCAACGTCGTCTTGAGAAAGTCGCGCTCACGGGGATCCTCCGAGTCGAACAGGTCCAGCAGCTGCAGCACGAATTGGTGGTCAATGTACTGCTTGGCGATGTTGGTGTTGAAGTCCTGGCTCTCGATGAAGCGCAGGAAGAATTCGTAGACGACCTGGATGTGAGGCCAGGCGACTTCAAGCACAGGCTCATCCTCCTCTGGGTCAAAGGCGTCGCCCTGAGGGTTCATGGGAGGTGGTATCGGTCGGAACAGGTTCTTGCTGAACATCTCAACCGCCTTTGGGTACATTGGCTCCGTGATGACCTGTCTGTTGTTGGCCACATAATCAAGGAGCTCGTGCAGGGCCAGTCGCTTGATCTCCTTGGAGCGAGGGTCGGCGCTGGCGTCGTTGAAGTCGAAGATGATGTTGCACTGCTCAATCTTCTGCATGAACAGGTCCTGTCGTCGGTTGGGCGGCACCTCTGAGAAGCCAGGCAGCTTCTCCAGCTCGCGCTGCTTCTGGTCTGAGACGTCGAACCGTGACGAATGCTGCCTCTTGGGCGTTCTTATGCCCTCTGGGATGTCTTTGGGTGTTGTCTGCAGGTGGTTGAACATGAGCGACTTCTGTCCGGCCTTGGGCGGGGCGAGATCCCCAGGCATGGTTTCGGCAGCGCCAGGAGGAGGTGGATGCTACTATTGTCAGCCTTGCACAGAATCTTTTGGCACAAGCAGCGCCATACCGGATTACTCGGACTTATCACGACGCTGGGTGTGAGCGAAGGACTGGTTCGGTTTGGTGTGCTTGGGCCGCCGGGACCCGCAACACCGCCATGGGCAGCTTGTTGCTGCTGTTGCTGATTGCCATATCCTGGAGCTCCTCCCATCTGCAGGCCGCCCGGCTGGCCTGGGCCAGCTGCACCAATGGACCCAGAGCGGCCGCCGTCGAAGCCATTCTCTCCCGGCAGAGGCTTGTTCCTGGGGTCATTCAACGCTGTGGTGGAGGAGGAAGGAGTGCCCTGTGCGGAGCCGCCTGGCGACTGTGTGAGGCCCTGCACCGGTGAGGCTGTGCCGGAGCTGCCATCCTTCTTCTTGGACGACTTGCTCGGATCTTTGGCGCGAGAGAGCTGATCGTGCTGCCAGAGTCAGTCACAGAGCTTGCCAGGGCACTTCTGCCGCAGAGGTTCAGTGCAGTCGAGGGACGCCACATACCACCCGTTGACGGAATCCCTTCATGGTCGGTTTCATGCAGCAATGCCCTGGCGCAATTGCAGAAACAGAGGATGGGAGCTGCCAGTCCCAGGTCGTGTCATGCGTCAACGTCAAGCTCGACGGAGCGCGACCGACAGACGAGACGAATTCAGCAGTGTGTGCTCCAAGTCTGATTGGCGAAGTGTCCAGCTGCTACTCCACTGTCTGAAATAGAGAGAGAGAGAAAGGCACAAAAGAGAGGAGGCAACAGCCCTGGAGCAATGAGAGGCCAGAAGACGAGTTAAAAATGGCCCACGCTGCGCCCAGCGCTTTCGACGTTTGCGTCTGTTGCTTTTGCCTGTGCGCGAGATGCAATGTCTGAGAGAGAAAGCGAGGACAACAGTTGCCATGGAGCCCCTTGGCTGTGATGCTGATTCCACGCCCGCCCGCCTGCCATTTCTTGGATTAAAAAGTGGGGTTTTTTCCGCATCACCAGAATATTTATACATCATGTGGCCTTGAGAAATGGCTGCGAAATCCCTTGCGCTGATTCTAAATTCATGCGATATCATGGATGATCCTGTGCTGAAGGGGGAGAATCTCACAGATGGCTGACGCTGGGGCTGTGGCGCCGCAGCTGCCCATCCCAGGCGACGTGGTTATCAACATCGAGCACCCGGGCATCGTCAAGAACATTGACCGTGCCGTGGCTTCGCTGGGAGGCGAAGAGCGACTTGGCCAGTACCTGCACGACGACCCTGCAGAGCGCAGTGAGCGCAATCTGAAGCTCAACCTGTGCCCGGATGACAACTTCAGGACAGGCATAGATGCCAGCACCACCAGCGTCTCGAATCTCGTGCTGCGAGTCACGGTTCCCAGAAGAACAGGTCGCCGACGTCCCAAAGGTTCTTCTGGGCCCTTTCAAGATGCGCCATCGGGGCGGCAGCCAGACGTCAACACTAGAGATTTACTGCGTTCACTGCGGGATAATCAAGGAGCACATACGGTGCAGGTAGCAGGCCAGAGCAATGAGAGCCATCGTTTCCGCAGACTTCCAGACTTTCAGTACTCTGTCATGGACAATTCAATGGCTCAGCGTCTGAGTCAGAGCATCCTATCGTTTGACTATGACAAGATCAGAGACTTCAACCTCCATGACGCCGACCAAGACAACAATTCTCAGTTGGATTTCATGCCGCCACCTCGATTTTCTCTGTTGGATGTACCCTTCAACTACATGTACATGGACAACCCTGCAGTCTCTCACGTTAGCGGAGCAGATGGCAGAGTTGAGCCGCAACTTCGCTCACAGAGAGTGAGGAGCAGGCTGCATCTGCTTCGCGCAGACGATAAACAGGTTCCAAGCGCTCCGCTGCCAGACTGCCAGCCAGAGAGCACATTGAGCCCTCATATACGCAAGGTACTTGACGACTTGCGACAGTTGCTCGACCAAAGACCAGTCATCACTCGGCGAGCTGCCCTGAACCTGATGAACCCCCGGTACATATATGATCTGCGGCTTGCTGTGCAATACTGCAGCTACATGTTCAAGTCTGGCCCGTTCAAGGACTCGTACTGCAAGTTTGGCGTCGATCCAAGACAGGATCCCGAGATGCGCATCTACCAGACGCTTAGTTTTCAGCTCAAGAAACGAGGCCAATACGCCGAACCGTCAGCCAAGTGGACTTATGCGACAAGAGACTATCCAGAAAAGCGCGGTGCCTCCCGCAATACCAAAAGCCACGTCTTTGATGGCCTCTCTCCACCTTCCAGTGAGGGACGCACTTGGCAACTGTGTGACATTACTGACCCCTTTCTCCTTCGACTGCTCGCCCAGGCGCCAACACGGGAGAAGTTTGATCAAGATTCAGATGGCTGGTTTTTCAATGGCACACTAGCTACGTTGCGAGTCGTTCTTAAGGACAAGATGGACCTGCTCGTCGCTGGTCTGGTCCCCAACGATGCCGACTATGAGAAGCTGCTCGAGCTTCCCAGCATCATCAGCGAAAGCAATCTACACCAATGCTTTGTGACGGAAGAAAAAGGCACCAAGCTCAGCAGCTTGTCGTCTTTGATCAGGAACATGGCACGGCAAGAAATGGGATCACGGCGCAGCTCACGAGCGTCCAAGCAAGCTGCATCTGGCCTTTCTGCTGAGGTACATTCGACAAATGCATCAGAAGAACCTCATCAAGCCGAAAATAATGAGTTTAGAGATGAAGACGACAACATGGCTGATGGCTTTGATCAAGATGCTGATGCTGACGCAGAAGCAATGGTCGGATAGAGCTGGCTTCTGCTCTTCAAGCTGGTATTCATGTCTCTCTTTTCACCAGCCTTTACTGAGTGTATGGTCTTGGAAATTATTGTAAGATATTGTATAGATACAACTAATAAATCATCAAATCTCCCGCGTTGGTCCTACTCGGCTACAGCTCGCCCGAGCCCCGCCAACCTCACTTTAGCTTTTGCGGGGTTTTGCTTTGTGACCAACGACAACTCAGACATTGGAAATCGTCGCAGAAGTTGTTCCACTTTCTTGCTTGTCTGGCGACAAATTCTGAGAACGAGAAAATCAATATAGAGACAGGCTGTAGCCATGGACGAAGCAAATGTGCACAAGCAGTTCGGCCAGCCTGACAAGCAAGAAGCTCATTTCATCTCCTTTCCCTGCGCCCCAGAGGGCACCACCAACCAGGATGGCACGCCCATGCTCAATAGGTGGTCCTCAACCATCACAAAGGGCCACGACTTCCCCGCAGCACAGGCGATGCTGTATGCCGCAGGAGTCCCGGATAAGCGATCGATGCGCAAGGACCCGCATGTGGGCATCGCCAGTGTCTGGTGGGAGGGCAATCCGTGTAATATGCACCTGCACGACCTTGGTAAGGAGGTGAAAGCTGCTGTGCAGAAAGCTGGCATGTTGGGCTGGCAGTTCAACACAGTTGGTGTCTCAGATGCCATCACCATGGGCGGCGAGGGCATGCGGTTCTCGCTGCAGACGCGCGAGTTGATTGCAGACAGCATCGAGACTGTCACTTGTGCTCAATTCCACGACGCCTGTATTGCCATTCCTGGTTGTGACAAGAATATGCCTGGCTGTGTCATGGCCTTTGCCAGGCACAACAGGCCCAGCATCATGATCTACGGCGGCACCATCATGCCAGGATTTTCACAAACGCTCAAGAAGCCAATCAATGTCACGTCATGCTACGAAGGGCACGGTGCATACATTTATGACACCTTGTCAAATCCAAACGACCCATCTCAGACAAAGGATGAGATACTCAGCGACTTTGAGGAGCACGCCTGCCCAGGTCCAGGTGCCTGTGGTGGTATGTTCACTGCAAATACGATGGCTACTGCGATAGAGGCCATGGGTCTGTCACTTCCAGGATCTTCGTCAACACCTGCCACATCTCCAGCAAAGATGAGAGAATGTCACCGTGCCGCAGAAGCAATCAAAGTATGCATGGAAAAATCAATCACACCACGGAAGCTGCTTACCAGAGCAGCTTTCGAGAATGCTATGACTATGATGATGGCACTGGGAGGATCAACTAATGGTGTCCTGCATTTCTTGGCCATGGCTGGCACGGCAGATGTAAAATTGACGTTAGACGATTTCCAAAAAGCCTCAAACAAGATCCCCTTCATCGCAGACCTGGCGCCATCAGGGAAGCATCTGATGGCAGACTTGTATGCAATCGGTGGAATCCCATCAGTCATGAAGCTACTGCTTGCTGCTGGTATGCTGGATGGATCCTGTCTCACAGTCACTGGCAAGACAATAGCAGAAAACCTGGCTTCGTTCCCATCACTCCCTCAGGATCAGACAATTATTCGACCCCTCGACAATCCCATCAAAGCTACTGGTCATATAGAAATTCTTCGAGGAAATATTGCCCCTTCAGGTGCAGTGGCAAAAATCACTGGAAAAGAAGGCATGTCATTTACAGGCAAGGCGCTTGTATTTGACAAAGAAGAAAAGCTCGATGCTGCTCTCAATGCAGGGCAGATCCCGCGTGGTGAAAACATTGTCATTGTCGTTCGCTATGAGGGTCCCAAGGGCGGGCCAGGTATGCCAGAGCAGCTCAAGGCTTCGGCAGCGCTCATGGGTGCCAAGCTGACCAACGTTGCTCTAATTACTGATGGTCGTTACTCTGGCGCCAGCCATGGCTTTATCGTTGGGCATATTTCCCCTGAAGCTGCAGTTGGAGGTCCCATTGCCTTGGTACAGACTGGAGACACAATCACCATCGACGCAACCAAGAACACCATTGATGCCGTCAATGTCACTGAGGCTGAGTTTGAGGCTCGAAGAAAGGCGTGGAAGGCTCCCAAGTCTGTCGTGACGCGTGGAGTGCTGGCCAAATATGCAAGACTTGTGGGAGACGCCAGCACAGGTGCCCTGACAGACCGCTTCGATTTTTAACCCCTCTTGTCAAAACTTCATTGACACGAAGAAACTCTATGTTTGACTACAAGTTTTTAAATTGCCCATAGATGAATGAAGAAAATTGATTAGCCTAAAAAGGGGACATTTAATATCTTTACTTCCTACGCCCAGGGTCGTCACTTCGACTGAACCAAGCCTAAGCTAACAACTGCTGCAGCTTGAGTAATGAGCGCCGAGATGAGCCACTCGAAATTTCTTTCGAGCATCCTTGTCGAATATTCGTACCTGCATATTCCCCCTTTAGTGATATTCTGCTCTTTGGTCGAATCCCCGCGCAGAATCCGCCAGGAGGTAGTTGCTCAAGCTGAATGAGGATCAGGTATTACAGAAAAAGCAGCTTGGCGGGTCTAGATTTACATGTCTCAGTCAAGTGTGATGTAACCACGTTCGCCCTTCAATGGCGTATCGAACGGCTTTCCATTGGCTTGACGGGAGGAACACCGCTACACCGCCGGATCCTATGGTCTTTAGAAGGATCCGCATCCTGGATCGGGGCCGTCACTGACGTAAACTATTACCATGATAAAACTGTCCTAGTTCCCTCATTGAAGACGTCCGAGCTGAGGCCAAGACAAAATCTGCAGTTCGGCCCTTCGCTTCTTCGAATGCCTTGTATACACATCGGCTGATTCGGAAGTCGGAACTTCGGTGCGAGATACCAAACTGGATTTGGGAACGAATAGACTAGATTCATGATGCAGTGATACGTGAAAGAAGGCCACAAATGATTCCTCCAATGTGGTGGACCCAGAAACACTGCCATCACACTTCAACTCTGCTTGGTCCAAATGTTTGTATAGCATGTCTTTATTTGCCAGCAATTGTTAAATTGCTCACTAAGATGCGGTTGAGTATGATGTACGTGCAGGGAAAGAAAAAACTCATAGGACAGATCAGATTCAAGCCCCAGCTGTACCACGAGGTCCCCATGTTATCCTAACACTTGAGATCAGGTCGTGCGAATCATGGGACATTTATCGCAGTGAGAAACATATATTCGCGCTTTGACAAAATGTGCTAGCGTGGCTTTGCTACAAATTCTAGACGTTATCGCGCTTTGTACAAATCCCTAGCGTGACTTTCCGACAACTCTAAATGGCAGTCCAAACGGATGACGGGTCTTCGGGCTTCCGATACCGATCTCCTTTACCCACAAGCAGCTTCTCATGAGGGCAATGTTGTAATTCGACAATTCGCCTGCCAGCAGCTGTCTGTATGGAAGGTTAAATAAAGCATGGTCCTCCTTTAGAGGATTGGGAGCGCCATTGTTCATCAGAGTGCGAACTCACCATGATAACTACCTATACCTTGCAAATACTGTCGGCCACATGGCCCTTTCTGATAGTCTTCGCCCTGGTAGGCTATCTGTGGCTTAACAAGTACGCGTACGGCATCACAAAATATCCAGGCCCAGCTCTGGCAGCTTTCACGGATTGGTGGCGTTTCTGGGATGTGCGAAATGGTCACGCAGAGGATACTCATATCAAATTACATCAACAACATGGAGACGTAGTGCGTCTTGGGCCAAAAGTGCTATCCTTCGCAGATCCGGCAGCCATCAAAGACATCTATGGCCTTGGCAAAGGTTTCACTAAGGTGTGATATGAATCAATCTTCAAAGGGAGATAAATCAAAGCTGAATATTACTGTAGACTGATTTCTATTGCCCGTCACACACTATCATCAAAGGGCAGATTCAACCCAATATTTTCTCGACCAGTGACGAAGTGTGGCACTCGCAGTTCAGACGTGCAACCAACTCTGCCTTTGCGTTGTCCTCACTTGTTACGCTGGAGCCTCTGGTCGATTCCACCATTTCAGTGTTTCTCAAAACCACCTTGGAGCGTTATTGCAATACAGCAAAGGTATGCAACTTTGGACAATGGCTCCAATTTTATGCCTTTGACGTGATTGGAGAGATCAGCTTCTCCAAGAGATTTGGCTTTATTGAGAGCGGCAAGGACGTCAGGGGCATCGTTGGGGATCTTCAGGACTTTTTTGATTATTCCAGCCAGGTTGGACAGCAGCCTTGGCTCGATCGACTTCTGCGCGCGAATCCCATCAAGCTCTTGTTGATGAGACTTGGCTTGATACAACAAAGCAATCCTACTTCAACATTCGCCGCTGAGGCTGTCAAGCATCGTCCCCCACTCAAAGCTTCTGCCGATGCTAAGGTGGATACAGGTAAACGTGAAAGAGGAGTCGACATGTTTGAGCGATTCCAGATCTTGCAGCAGCAGCATCCTGAATTCTTGACGGATCGTCTTGTTCTGATCAGCGCCACAGCACTTGTAGCTGCCGGAAGTGACACTACTGGGATCTCGCTTTCAGCCGTCTTCTATTATTTATTGAAGACGCCACATGCGTATGCTCGTCTGATGGAGGAGCTTGACGCAGCAGTGGATGATCCGGAGACGTTTCCTTCGCTTTCTCAGACCAGCGACGAGCAGATAATCAGCTGGCATGATGCGCAAAAGCTGCGTTATCTTGATGCCTGCATCCAGGAAACTTTCCGTCTGCATCCTGCCGTTGGCATGCTGCTCGAGCGCTACGTGCCCGCTGGAGGCACCGTCATCGCTGGCCATCATATCCCCGCTGGTACTATTGTTGGATGCAATTCCTGGGTGATACATCGTCGCCAAGAAGTATTCGGACAGGATGCTGAAGACTACCGGCCAGAGCGTTGGCTACTCCCTGAACACGGAGGGACAGCAACACCAGAGTCGCTCAAAACTATGAAGGGCACTATGCTGCACTTTGGCTCTGGTTCGCGCACATGCATTGGCAAGAATATCAGTCTTCTGGAGATCTATAAACTGGTGCCCACATTCCTGTTGCGTTTCAAAGTCGACGACGCCATGACTGATGGGCGGTGGAACACACATAATAGCTTTTTTGTCAAGCAGCTGGACTTTGCTGTACGCTTCAGCGAGAGAGCTTCGCCAGAATCACAGTGATACTTCTGCATCGATTGAGGACTTGAGAATAAGACTCAAGATCTGTTGTTAACCTGTATAAAACTTTAAGCAATCAAGGGAGTTAATTAGTTTGGCATATTCTTGTTAATTTGTTCCCACTTACTTCTTCAGGCAATCGTATTTTCTCTTTCTTTACTCTCGTCTTTGTTCCTGATATCTTCGACGCGAACACTCATCGTTTCGGCGCCAAACGCGATCAAGAAAACCACACCAGAAGCTGCTAGACTCCAGATCAAGCAGCCTTCGACATACTATAAATCACCTGTGAGCGCTTATTGAAGCGTGAAATTAAGTAAACAGCAAGTGGGCGACTCGATTGTCTGCCATTAGTTGGATTCAGAGTGGGTACTGCAGAACCGCACTAATGCACTACAACGTGTACAAGTTGGAACCCCCAACCATTATTCGTCGACGGCCGGAATTGCAGACGTAGCAGGTGAACAGTGGGGCTCAGCGGTGAAGATACCGCCCGCCAGTCGTGATGCTGAAGGCTGATATCTACTTCAATGAGTAAAATGTAATCTAGCTTTGACTTTCTTGTTTAGCTGATAAGATCCTGGCTAAGGAGTGCCAAAGCCTTTCAACAGCGATTTAACAGGTTTAACACTTGAGATGTACTATGCACCTGCAACACTTTGTGAAGATAGGTCTCCGTGAGAAGGAACTCCTAAGGCTCTTTGGTGCAGATGACTTGAGGTGTAATCATCGCATACCATGCGTCGTCATGCCGACTCCATTCTATCCAGCCTTGAATCATCTCCTCCGGGTCGACAGGCAGGTTCGCTGTCATTTTTTCCACCACCGCCTTTTCTCTCCACATATTACTATTGAAAGCCAACCAGCCTTCCTTTTCTGCAGGACTGGAATAAACCCAATTGCCAAGCGAAAAATCGATATTCTCGCGGCGGAAGCCAGCTGCAAGAGCATAATGCAGCAACTTCTTCGCCAACTGAGGGTCTGCCCCTCGTGCACCAATCCAGGTTGGCATGTGCTTCGTATACTTCTCAATAGCTGGGTTGGGTGGCCAGGCAGTAAGCATGCCGGGATCAAGATCTCGGCATGCAACAAGGCCTCCTACCTTGGCGGCTTTACGCATCTGCTTCATCATAAGAAGAGGGTCTGCTGTATGCATCATGACCTGGATTTCTTGTTAGAGGTTTCAAACGCTAAACCCAAGACCAAAAGTCGTACCATATGTTCGTGCACAATGTCGCAGTTGCCACGAAGGTCTTCAAATCCAGGCTTGTCGGCCAAAGCCTCAATCTCGAGTACACTTCCAACCGCAAACCGGATATTGGACACGCCGGCATCGAGCGCATTCTTTTTGGCAGCCTATCAGAAACAAACCGTCAGAGATTGATAATGTGCTAACTGAGCAATGGAGCTTCTGTACCTCAATCTCTCCGGAGTCAAGATCAATGGCCAGCACAGTGGCAGCAGGATATCTCTTGGCCACGTCGATGCTAATTGAAGCAGGGCCACAGCCTGCATCGCAGAAAACAAAATCTGGCCGTAGCTTTGCAATGGTTGGGGCAAGATAGCTGAGTTCCTTGTCGAGTGACCGCTTGTTTATCAGGTCGCGCACAGTTTCGCTGGATCGGGCTACATATGCATCATCTTGGTCCGTTTCTGAGGGAGCCATTGTGGAAAGGGTAGGTCTCAAGTAGTGTACACTGACTTCTAAGCATTTGAGATGCGCTGATGCTTGAGCCAAGTGCGGGGATGGCTGTTTAAATAGTGCCGTAAGCTTTCATGCATTTCCCTGTAAGCGTCCAGCGCTTGGAAACACTAGAGTCTACTACTGAGTCTTAGGCTGAAAGGCTTGCTTGAACACCCTTCGTTCATTCAAGTGGCCCTTCACCGCTACGAAGAGCTGTTTCTGGGACATGCACAATCATGTTCGCACATTTCCAGGAGAATCGGACTCTTCTTTGGTTTATCATCCATTTCAGGTCACGATGGTGTCAGCTTTCGAAGCACATAAGACGCTAGTACGTCATAGCAAGATAGCAGCAGCTTCGATGCTGAGTGGCGGGAATCAATTGTTTAGAGCAAAGCGCACCCTCTACATACTGAGTATTGTGGTTAAATCTCCCCATACACTATTAGCACATTTGCTCAATTCTGAGACCAGGCTTGGAACTTCCATACAAGGTAGCTTCAGGCCGGCCGCTAGGTAGATCTCAGCGTGGCCGCATTGCTCATGCTTTCAGCTTTTTCATCAAGCAGATTCGAGATCATTGCCGTCGCTTATAGCAGTATAGAAGTGAATCTCGGGGAAGACGCTTACCTCAGACTTGCAAGAGAAGCCAAAGACAAACGTACGGTAAGAAAACTAAGTGTGATTGCTATGCAAGCTAAATTGAGCATAGCACTGATACCCGGGGAACATAATATTGGTGTGATGTACGTTTTAATACTATGGTATTATGGATTTAGAGGTTAGGCGCTCAGCACTAAGAAAGCAAATGCATAATGCTGCTTTGACTCGCTTATGATCGTCGAGATCCATCAGTGGCTGTTGGAGGCTTTGCAGGGTGAGATTAGCATAAGACTGATCACAAGTCATGAAAGCATAATTTTGATCTGCCAGAACATGGCTGACAGCATACGGGAGAAGCGCGGAGACGAGCACATGCAGAAGGCTTCAAACCTCATTTAGCTGTGCTCACCGGAGCGACGATCATTTTCGACAGGGAATTCTTCCATCTGACAAACGTAAAATATTCATAGTGATTGCACTGCTACTGAATGTAAAGCCTGTAGAATTCTGATTCTTCTAGTTCAGGTGGCTGCAATTGTATCGTCTATTTGGTTTAGTTCCTAATCATTTGGCGGAGAAAACTATAATTTTGTGGCGTTGCTGCTGAAGAAAAGGTCTTATGTCTTCCTCGTTTCAAAGCTTCTGGGCAATTTTGCTGCTCTTTTGGCGCAGTATGCATTGCTGAGTCGAGTTTGCCACCATGGTGCCCTCCATGTCCCATACTCGAGCCTCTTGATAAGTCCTGCCCTCGCTAGCACGGATGGTCTTGTCCACACGCAGATGGAGCTCATTCATATTCAAATCAGCCTTAAAGAAGCGCAAAGCAAAATCTAGAGTTGTGGCAGCAGCAATTTGGGACAAATCCGTCTTGCCTAAGACTGGCGGCATAACGGCAGAGCCAGAATCAAGGACATAGGCCAATGCAGAAAAATGATCCGCTGCATGAGGCACCGGGTAGTTAGCATGTTAAGCCATCAAATGTTTTCTCTAAAAGCTTACCATCAGTTGTCAAGGCGTGTACAGGCTTGAACCAATTGACTTGATATCTGTCCAATATGTTGAGCTGGTCTTGACTTGTCGGTAGATGTGGAAGGAAACCCGCAAACGTTTGAGCGCTCAAACTTTCCGGAGCAATACGCGTAGTCCAGTACTTTCTTGTTGATTGATAGCTGCTGTCATAGATCTGTGCCATGATATCTGGCACTTTGCCGCCCAATTTGCGGGCTGCATGTTCCTTGATATTCTCAATTGAGTAAGAATTTTCGAAGCCGCTATATTCAACCCCTGGGGTCGGCCCATACTCATACATAGAATCTTCAGCTTTAGCGTGAAAGTCTACAGTCATATGCAAAACGACTCTCAAAGATGCGTCTTGCTCCTTCTGCTGAGAGATGACAATCTGCCGCGTTGCAAAGGTTCGTGTATCTCTCAGAATGTTGACTTTGATCTCAAGAGGGGCAGTTGTGAAAGCTGGAGAGAGAAAATTCCCCACGGCAGAGAACATGTAGTATCCAGGTTTAACTGTACGATGGGCTGCCTGAACTCCCATGGCCAAGGTAGTGCCGCCAAATGCAATTTCATCTCCAAGAATGGCGCTTCCATTACCTTCCGGGTTCCATCGGCTTTTGAAATGACCTGGCTGGGCCTCTTCTAGCTGAATAGATTCTGCAAATGTGGCCGCCATGATCTCAGCTGAAGCCAGGCAAGGTTCAATCGTGAAGACCCAAGAAGAAAGTTGCCAGATTAAGCTACGTGAGATAAGCAAGTCGGGTTTGAAAAGATCAATGCGTGCTAAGCGCACAAAGAGGACATGACCAATACGCCGGCCTTGGCAGGATGTATGCTGCACAATGGACACAAGCGTGCCCAGGGACACTATGCAGATTGTAAAAGCCTGCAGTAATATACCATGATGATTATTGAGGTATATGAATAGGCCTGCCTATCTGCTGACTTTCCTTTATGTTGTGCTATGGGCGTGCCAAGACCTTGGGTTATAGTTCTTTCTATCACCTGTTTGCTAGAACTTTTAGGCCTTTCGAATTAGGCTCTCTGTCATGTTACAGCATTGATCTGCGTGGCCTGTGTCAAAGTTGCCTTTCCAGACCGCAAAGATCCTGCCAACACAGCGATTAAATCGCTACGCTAATAACTGTTATAGCGGCTAGGATACGACTGGCTTTTAGTCTTAACCTTTATAATGCTTGTTAAGCGTACTGAAGCTGGTAATATTCCCTGCACCTGATATATGTTAGAATGTTCTTCTCTTAAACTACTACTATAGTTTCAATCTTACCCAAACAGTCGGACGACTGCTGGCTCGAACAATGCGGACTCTGGTGCGTCGTAGTTCCTGCCATTATTGAAGTCATCGTCCAGTGCTTATCCGCAGCTTCGGCTTCATGTTTTCCACCCAGAATCAACCAATTTCTTGACATTCAACAGCGTGATGACCATTTCACAGAATTTTGGGGAAAAGTAATGAGCAGAACCAAAGGTTGATCGATCCCAAACAGATAGATGGCGGGGCATCCGCCGTAGCCATTCCATTGGTGGCCGTCAGCTGATCGACAACGACTCAGCCTTCAAGCTGAAGGCAACATTTGCCTGCTTAGCAGCACCGCCTCAAGCATGCCTAGAATCCAGCTCATATTTTCATGAGCCATTGGGCAAAGTTTTCAACCTTCCCTGCTTGATATGATTGATCTAAACCGCTTCCCTATGTTCTGGTAGGCGTGAATGTAACTTGATGGATCCATTCGTTGCAATAAGCTTGGCGAGTAGTGTCTTCACCTTTGTCGACTTTGGAATAAAGACGGTCAAGGTTGTCGTCGAGATTGCCAAGTCTCCTGAAAGAGCCTCTGCTCAAAATCGTGAGATAGAGGAGCACGCTGAAAGTCTTGACGTATTTTGCGCTAACATCAACGACAGTATCGGAAAACTCTCTTTAGTGCAGCCTTGCAAGGAGGAGCTAAATATTCTAAAGCTTTCGCAGCAGGCGGTGCAGCTAGCCAAAGAGCTTAAAGATGACCTAAATGCCTTGAAGCCTCGTCCTGGCGAGGATGCCATCAAGGTAGCTGCGAAAGCAATACGCGTTCTACATGAGGCTCGAACGGTGCAGAAGAAGAACGAGAAGCTAAAGCAGTTGAGCGAGCGTATACAGAAGGAGCTCCTGGCAGCCCTCTATCAGACAAATTCAGCTAAAATGCGAGAGATCCTGGAAAAGCAGAGCATGCATAGCAAACTACAAATCCAGAGTCATCTGATGCTGGATGATATTAAAAAAGACCTCATCAGAGTTTTGGACTTGATGCAATTAGGACATGTTACCAATCTCAAGCAGAACATCGATAGTATTCGTGCCCACGAAAAGCGTCTCAGGGAGGAAGAGAAGCGCCTCACATTAGAGCAAAACATGCTAAAATTTCTTGGGTTCGAAGGAATGCATGATCGCCGCAACCGAATTGTCAACAAGCACGAGCATACATTTGGCTGGTTTTTTGATGACCGCCATGAGGATCAAACTTTGGGCTTTGGTCCGTGGCTTAAGGCAGGTTCAGGGATTTTCTGGATCTCAGGTAATGTCAGTGGCAGAGTATATCAAGTCTGAGAATAGAAGCTGATATCAGGTAGCCTGGCTGTGGGAAAAGTACTTTGATGAAATGGCTTCAGTCAGCGCCCAAAACTGAAAACCTCCTACAAATGTGGGCAGGGGAAAGAAAGCTGTGCATCCAATCGTTTTACTTCTATTATGCAGGAGATGGTTTGCAGAGGTCGTGCATCGGCCTCCTTAGGACTCTCTTATACGAGCTACTACGCCAGTTTCCTAGCACTATCGAGCAACTGCCAGATGACCTTTGTTCTGAGTTTCTGCTGTTCAAGGACCAAGCGTGGGCTTCGACAAAGAGTACATATGGAGGAAATGAGTACAGTTTTATTGAGCAACTTTCAGTGGCCATCACAAAGGTCAGTGCCAATATAAGGGTCTGCTTTTTCATCGACGGCCTTGATGAATTTGACGGACATAAGGAAGAACTTATCAAGATCTTGAAAAAGCTGGCCAATTTGCCTGATGTAAAGATGTGCGTCTCAAGTCGGCCATGGACAGAATTCGAAGAAGCTTTTTCTGACAGCATCGATAACATTGTGCTTCACGAGCACAATATGGCTGACATAAGAAACTATGCCAAAGAAACTCTGGAGTCTCACACAGCCTTCACTCGACTGGCACTGTACAGGTCAGAATACGACGCTATGATGGACACACTGGTGGATCGTGCTAAAGGCGTTTTCCTCTGGATTTTTCTAGTCGTGAGAAGTCTCGAATCTGGCATATCAAACCGCGACTCTATAGAAGAGCTCAAGCTTCGCATCGAAAGATTTCCTCCAAATCTCACGGAGTTCTTCCAACGAATGCTGGAATCCATTGACCCTGAATACTGCGCGACTTCGGCTCAAATTTTACTAATGCTGCTGTATAGTCGATCTTCCGTCTCCATTTTCACATTCCAGAATATAAGTGAAGTCAAATCATCTAACTCGATGGTATCTGACCTCAACATTGACTCTTGGGACCAGCCTAATTTCTATGAAGATGCTCAAATCATGCTGCGGCTTCGGCTCAAGGCCAGGTGCAAAGACTTGGTGGACATATTCGACACAGGAAGCGACCATAACTGGGCGTCACGATTACACATAGGTCTGCTGCATCGTACAATTTTCGACTTTCTAGCTCTTGGTGAGAACCAGCGAATACTCACAGCGAGGGCAGGCTCTCAATTCCATGCAGCATACGAATTAGGCAAATATACGGTCACAGCTCTGGGACTATACTGCTCACTTTATAACAATAATCGACGGTTCAGAAAGACCTTGGCTGGTTCGAAGATTGTCTCCCACGAAGATGGCGATGACTGCTGCATCCTAATCCGCAGGATAGTAGAGTCCTGTCATACAGCTACACTTCAAACAGGAGAAATGCCAAAGGAAGTATTGCGCAGGGCAGAGGGAATATTAGACAGTTCAGATTTCGAGCTGACACGCAAAATTGCTGCAAAATACTCATTGTCTTCTCACTTTGTCTGGAGCACACAGGACCTGATTTTGATTCCCTCCATTGAAGTTGGATTCCTGAGGTATGTTGACCATAGATTCAGGTTGAACAAGTCTCGCGGAGATACTGGCCGAGGCAACTTGTCTCTTGGATTCGTGCTCCACCTAGCCTCAACAGGTTACACGGAAGATATTACTAAAATCATGCTCCAAGACGGCGCACAGGTCAACGAAGATTTTGAAGGCGTCCAGTTCTGGAAGTACTATCTGAGAACTATGCTGAAGAAAGTCAGAGGCCGGAAAGATTTGGACTCGGCCAAAGACGCACTTCGGCAGGATGAATTCGCACGGATGATGATACTACTCGTGCAGCATGGCGCAGATCTTTTTGAGCATATTGAACTCAGCCGCATGAATGTGGGGATTGATGTTTCCGACACAGAAAATATGCTCACGGGGCGAGAGACCAGACATCCCAAATGGCATATAGAGGAGCGAGTCGCTCTAGACGTCGTCAGGGAGCTATGTTTCGATGACGACTACAAGTTGATTCTCGCACACGTGCAGCATGCACGAGCAAATACCGGGTGGCTGACGCAGTTTCGAAAAGGCATTGGATATGCATTACATGTCATTGGATCAGCATGACTGCTCTTATTGACCATTCAGGGCAGCCTGTGCCTTCGGGAAGCTTCAAAGTCGCCGGTTAGACCAGACCAGGTTCGCTAGTTACAAACTTCAAACCAAGAACATGCTTTTACATCTGATAACAGGCATTGACAGCCCAATTTGAGCATTACCCGGGGAGTTATAGGTCTCGGTAGCGCCTCTTTGACCAACATGATGGCCAAATTTACAGCACATAGAAATTCATAGCAATTTCTCTCACTGGGCAGAACCGCGTAGGGGTTGCATTTCAGGTTTTCGACAAAGTTCAAAGAGACTATTGCCTAACGGTAATGCAAACTATCCAATCTGATACACCAACTTGGTGGCGCTGACCTTCTTGTGGCGTAAATCATCAATGCCCTGGGAGACTGCCTCAAGCCCGCCATCCCTTGGAGTGGCAAACGTCTTGATCTTTCCGTCAATCAGAAGCTGCTGAAGCACGGTCCAGAAGCTGACCGCCAGCTCACGATTCGCGTCACAGAGTGCCTGTGGCCAGGTTTTACCGAGCGTAAATTCTCGCCCAAAAGCAGTGTAGGACAAGGTCCAAGTCTTTGTGACATCGTCTCTAGGAAATTCGACGTCCGGCCGAAGTATCGAATATATCGCCTTGCCACTCTCCGTGGTCAGAGCCCCGGCACAGATCGCCCCAGAGCTGCCTGCTGAGATGGTGTCAAAGGCATAGAGAAGTTTGTTGCCAGTAGCCTTGCGGATGCTCGCTGCGCACTCAGGCCCATCCTTGTAGTCAAAAACCTCATGTGCGCCAAATTCGCGACACTTGTCAAAATTATGGGGTGAGCTCGTTGCTACGACATGAAATCCGGACAGCCTAGCAAATTGCATAGCAAACAGTCCAGTTGCCGTGCTCCCACCATAGATCAAAACCGACTGACCCAAGCCTGCAGCTGGAGATATGCCGCTGGGATCAGGAAGAGGAATATTAAAGGCTTTGTATACGGCAAGCGCTACAGTGGTAGCTCCTATGCCGAAAGTACTGGCGTCTACTTTACTCATGCTTGGAGGGACCTTGAAATGAAGTCCATCCCTGACCAGGGCATATTCGCCATAGACTCCAGTCTCTTCGTCATCAGGCTGGTCTCCCCAGCTGACACCACCGATTACGTCTCCCACCTGAAGTCCAGTGGTGGATTCAGTAGCCAGCTCGACGACCTCGCCAGTCAAATCTCAGTCTTGTCAACTATCATCTTGAATGAGCAACAACAGCATCAAAACATACCACAACCAACAGTGCCTCCGATAAAAGCAATAGAATCAATGTGGTCGACATCTGTCGGGTTGCATGCCACGTGAGATACCTTGCAGAGATGCCATCCGGGACGAGGCTTTGGGACGGGCACGTTGCGCACGAGGCCGGCGTGACCCTTGCTCAAGATCTTGAGAGCTGTCATTGTTCTTGGTGGGGCCATGTTGGTTTTGGGTTCCTAGGTTGCTTTTTTTAGGGCAGGATAGGCAAATATCTCAAGCCCTTTTTTCATGAGAAAAGGCAATCACAGTTCTAATTATATATGAAGGAATGAGCTAGCTCTGCAGAGGTTCATATACTCTAAAGCAAAGCTGCCTTGATTTTCGTATTTGCGTATGAAGTATCAGCAGAAGCGGAAAGCTCGGATGTGTATGTATGAGTTGCAGATGCTGGTACACTTGGAGAAAAGAGGCTTATTTGCACTTCAATAATTGGGCAAATAGATTGACAGTTACCTATTTGCGTAGCCTTGTACCGCCGTGCCGATATCTTGGGGGAAATCACCACAAACAGCCAGGTATGCTCCATTGTCAAACACAGAATTGCCCGCTGACAAGCTCCGTGGGTAAAATCTGCGCTAACAGATGAGGCAGATTTGCAGCTATCTATGTTTTGTACGAAGGCTCGGTGCTTTCTCTGAGAGTAACAGTCGAATTTTTGCGGTGGACATGCATCGATTGTGCTCTTTAAAGACAAGATTCCAAGTACTGTCATGTGCTCCAAAATATCATGCTTGGCCAGTCTCAGAACGGAGCACATATAAGCCTGAATGGTCAGAATAAATTGTTCATTTAACCTTTTAGGAAGGTAACATCTGTATAGAAGGCCGCAATCGGTTGCTGACTCACCCAAGCTGACTGCAGTAGCCTTGAGCCGCCCAATGTTCATGTCCGCCTCCAGACGATTAGCAGTTCAGAACAGCCACCTTATCTACGCTTGCTCTAAGTCATCCCAATGCAATGGATGAATTGCCTCAGATCCTCAGAGCGATTTTGCCATAGCATTTTCAAAATCAATATCGATAAAGGCGGAAGCTAACACGTCCCACCTGTTCCAGTCAGAATCTTAATTTTACGCCAATGATAACGGCCTGTCATGAGTTTTCGGGTGACTTTCGACCTGAATCACAGCAGCAGATCTGTGTTTAGGATATCGTAATACGTAGGCTTCCTTGTTTAAGACCTTCGAATTTCAGTCGGTAGACTTACTCTTTAAGAGCTTTGCTGTGGCCGGACCCCAGCGCACTATCATCAGCAATGGCTGTGCATCTCTGCAGGGAACATGTAGAGTATTGGATGGCTCAAAGTCGACACGCAAGGTTGATTACACAATCGGAAAACCTGCCGGTGAATGGTCGGTGATTGAGCCAGCTGTCTCTGAAGCTCCAGAAGCCTCTAAATTACATCGGTCTGTCGTTCCAAAGTATCAAGCTGAAGGCGAACTCAAACACTGGTGTCTGTTCAGTCACTATTCGGACCTTAATGGAGTAGGAAATGGCCCAGTAAGGTAGGCGACTGGCGACGCGTAGCGTTTGCAGTGCCAGCACGAGTCAGATACTGACATTTTCAAATGTGACGATTTTCATGGCATCAAGTCCTCCATAAAGACCTTTGTGCTTCCCGGCTTGCCGTAGTGGACTAGATTTCCTGACAAATGCCGGCGCCATAGGCCGTTGATCGAGCTGCACTAATGGAGAGTTGCCAGGGCTGTATGATTCGGGTCTTGCAACGCCTCGTTGATGAGGGCATTGCACGAGTATATGGATCCGATCAATCGAGGTAGATAAGAATAAAAGGTCAAATGAAGCCCACGCTTAGCCAGCTTGAAAGCGTTTGCAGCGATATCACGTGGTACACGCTCGCCACTTGATATTCCAGTCCAAGAAGTGCTCAGTCCAAATTGGGGTAGGTCAAAGACAATGAGACAGCTTCGTTGTTCCGTCCACATGAGACTATCATCCTGCACGCTGACGTTTTGCCAAGTGGATATGATATCGAAGCAGGTATGCTTAGGGGTCTAGACTGAAGTCGTCACAGCCCCAATGAAGCACTGACAGGGATTTGATTCCATTTCGAGTCAACGGAATGCAATGAGATCGTCTAAAACCCCTGCTTGCAAACCGCATTGGGTGTATGGCTGATTCCATCATACTGCTCATCGAATCGAGCCAGCCCCCATCTCTGGGCCGTCATAGGGTGTTTCACGATCAACACCGCCAATTAACTCTACCCTCTCCATGCAAAGTTAGCCGCGTTAATCTTGAATAGGTTCTCTAACTCCTTCTTGGCCCTTTTCGTATTTTCGGTGAGGGTAAAGTTATAAGACAACGGCATAGTGAAGATCCCAAGGAGAGGCCGCCCAGGCGGGGTAAAGGAGCCCCAGCGGGTCATTTAGGTTCCAATTTTGCTGGCACGCTGTGTGTCCTGTCCAATTTCATTCACGTTACCAAATTATTTTGATAGATTCAGTAGGCATTTGTTGCAGTGACTGAGGGTTTGGTCGTGGTGATCTGGAAGCTTGTTGCGGGGTACGCAGCTGTTTCAGCTTGTTCAAGAGCGCAGTGAGGGGCCAGAGACACTCCCTCAAACTCCTCACCATTAATCAAGTGAAGACTTTGATCATTATGCGAAAGAGCATAGCCCCCTTGGCCCGTCAGATGTTGCATTCATGACGCTTGCAAGATAAATACCGCAATGATCTTCTCAGCTGCTGCTGTATCAGATGCCTCCAGCTTCGTCACCGCGGCTGGAATCGAATGCACGAGCACCTCTAGACCGTTTGGCTGGCAAGGATCCAAGGTCTAATTGGTAGAGCCTTCAAAAGGAGTGAGTAGAGAATGATCATCTTTACACCGTGAAAGGGGCCACATGACGTTGACTGGGCTATGGTACAACGAACCCTTGGAGATCTTCCCATGAAGATGTACAATATCGAGCCGTGTACCTTTGAAGAAGCCCTTTGAAGTTACATTATGACGATATCGACTCATGATGAAGACCAAGGGATGAAGCTTCTCAGGGGTATATAAAGAGCTCTGGTGTCCTGGTCTGAGCAACTTTGTCCTTCATCAAACAACACTTTTTAAGATTTTACAGTCAAACAAACTTTCCAAAACAACAAAACAATCAAAATGGTTTCCAAGATCTTCATCTTGTCGGCTGTCGCAGCCCTCTTTGCCAGCAATGCTGCTGCTGCTGTCTTGATTGCCACCGACCCAGGTAAGGCGACTTTAAATATTGGTGGCATTTCAGTTTTGCTAACTCTTAATGCTAAAGGTGCTGCATGCGGCTGCCCTAACAACTGCGACTATGGCCCAGGCCACAGCTGCAAGTACTACGCTGGTCCTTCTGACGACTCGACTGTTGTCAGCGGCCGTAAGTCTGAGCTTCTTTACTGTATAGGAGAGCCTTGATGCTGACTGAGACATGCCAGACTGCGTTGGCGACCCGGGAAGCCTGACCTGCCAGGCCGACTAAGTCACTCATGAATGTATACCCAGGTCATTGGGACCAGGTGGTCTTCTCTCTTGAGAAGTACTACATGCTGGATAGGAGGCATGTGCACATGAGGGAGAGGGACCAGACAGGCCTGTAGTAACATCAAAGAATAAGAAAAAACAAGTCATTCGTTTGAAATTGGTTCATTTCAAGTGGCTTTTTTTGTTGACCACGATTATGATGACTTCAGTGCTGATAGCCTCTGATGGTGTGCCAGGAGAGATATTGCTCTCAGCCACTCTCGCTATCTCTTTTCTCCTTACCATTGCTCACATCTTCTCTTCGGTCGAAGTTTCTTTGAATAAGGGCTGACGGGAACAAAGTCGTTCTGGGACTTGACTTCACAACCCTGGCATTATCTTTCAGAACAGTCATAGTGGCTCCAACTGGCAGGCTTCGTGGTGAGGCTTAAGTCTTCCTGCTCATCTCAGCCAAATGCTTAGTTCTCATTCTACTTTTAACCTATCTCATTGCTGCTCACTATATATCACTGGAACTGTCAGAATGGCATGAGCTTAGCAACAGGTCACGTGCATACGTAAAACGGCTCTACAAGTCACTTCACTGTCGCAAGAAAAGCAGCATTTTTCGAACCAAAAGATACTTTTGTTTCTTATTCGCAACAGAAAGCAAATGCTAGCTGCACTATTATTACTCTTACAATAGGTTTACATGCGTACTCTCTGAGCATACACCGCATGCCTCTCTTCAAGACTGCTCAACCAGTGGCAATCTTCTTGAGGCCATCCTCGCTGCCGTTGAAGACGTCCGAGTCGCCGCCGTACTTGTAGCTGTCGTTGAACTGCCAGATGGTCTCAAACTCCCAGCCTCCGGGGATGGTGCCGACGGCCGAGTTGTAGCTGGCGAGCACCAGGGGGCTCAGCTTGGACCAGTTCTTTGCGTTGCCGGTGCAGGTTGTCCACCAGTCTAAAGGTCTGTTAGCTACTCATTTTCACAAAGAAGTCGCTCAATCACTAACCATTGGTGGTGTAGATCAGTGGGTATCGGCCAGTGCTCGAGTGGTAGGCGGTGACAAAGTCGCCGATCCACGTGACCATGGCCGACTTGGACAGGCCGTAACAGGTCGACTCGGGACCGTACTCAATGTCAAGCATGCCAGGAAGAGTCCTGCCGTCGTTGGTCCAGCCACCGCCGTTCTTGAGGAAGAAGGAGGCTTGCGCAGCGCCGCTGCTAACATCGGGACGGGCAAAGTGGTAGCCGCCACGGATCAACTTGGCCTTTGTGGCGCCGTTGTAGTGGGTGGAGAAGGATGGGTCCTTGTAAGAGGTACCCTCTGTGGCCTTGATGATGACAAAGCGAGCACCAGAGTCATAGGCGGCTTGGTAGTTGACAGAGGTCTGGTAGTGGGAGATGTCGAACCCCTTGGGCCCAGAGGCACGCTCCTCCATTGGTGCGGCGAGGCTCAGGCCTGCCAGAGTCAAGAGTGATGCTGCTGAAAACT
Organism: Erythroxylum mucronatum; assembly: GCA_027563825.1. NCBI lineage: Eukaryota > Viridiplantae > Streptophyta > Magnoliopsida > Malpighiales > Erythroxylaceae > Erythroxylum > Erythroxylum mucronatum. The sequence continues at coordinate 385,037 of JAOSBP010157656.1, forward strand.
TCATGATGTTTTGTTTTTTAATTTTGCTTTCCAAAACTGCTCGAAACAGGAGGATAGACACAGCATTAAATAGGCACGGGGATCGTCCTCAAGATCCACCATGGAACCTTAGCAACAGGCCTGCAGGACCCTCTCCCATAAGGAAGCGAGCGAGTTTCAACAACCGTCGCCAGACTTTGCGGTCCTTGCCGTAACAAGACAAGGCGGACCGTCATGCAGGTTCACAGACTCGCTAAAGATTCAGGTGTCTTAGCGAACACGGCAGCCAACCAGACCACTGCTTCTCTGATGCTGAACCAATAGATACGACCACTGAAAAGATGACGCACAGTCGGTGGCGCGCTCCTTGCGCCGGATTGAATTGCCAGTGGCCCAACATTTAGGCGAGGGAGAAGCGAGTCGGTGGGTAGATCCTACAAGCCATGGACGGGACGCCCGTCGATCAATGTAACGTGGGGAGTACCAGAGACAAGACACTGTGGCTGCGGCGCCATCCGGGACAGGCCAGAATGGCTCGAAACGGGGGACAAAGCTCCCTAGGCGTGCTCCCGTGCGTGCTTGATTGGATGACTTTGGCCCCCACAAGGTTTGAGCCTTGTTCGTTTGCTCCAACGCAGACAGTCGATCCTGTTCCAATCTCCAGCTGGTTTGCAGTTGGCAGCAGACGTCATGACGAGGCAGCAAGCCCCTTGTATATGCTTTCTCTGACGATTTCTGGCCCTCAGTATCATTGTCCCTGCGCCATGTGACGACACGTGGTGTATACAAGGCGGGGAAAGGTACAGCACTGCGAGCAAGGGTACGTACCGTCAGCAGGTCGATTTGACGCACGTGTTAGTGGTGAAGTGCCTCTCCTTGACGATGGAAGTGGTGCTGAATTGAGTTTTGAGATGTCTATATGTACAAACGAGCACAAGACGAAGCGTATAGAGCTGGTAGATGAGGATATACCAAGACTTCGTTTTACTACACCTTGGAGCAGAGAGAACAGGCGGGGCCAGGCTAGGCGCGAAAGTCACAGGTCGAGGTCGAGGGGTCAGCGCGATCGTCATCCACCAGGCGACTCTCGAGACCTGCGCTGAACAGCCTTGTGATGCCGCTGTACCTCAAAGACGGCGCTGCAGGGTCAGTTTGATGTTGCGAGGACTGCGGCAGGCTGAATTGCCTGCGGACCCAGGTCGCGTACTGGGCCTCTGTGGGCTCTCCTATGCCGCCATCTTACTCCATCTCTTCAACGTCATAGTTGAGGTCCAGCGACTGCTGAGCCCGTCTTCGCCGCAGTCCAGACTTGGCACTAGGCCCAAGGAATCACTGATGCAATACCAGAGGGCTTTCTGCCCGACAAGACACTCCGTGAGGAACGTGAAATTGGCCTGGATAGCACTTGTCGGCACTCAGGGCCCACGTCCCCGTCCAAAACAGTCTGGCAATGTACCCCATTGTGATGCCATAGTAGGCCGGATCGGGCTCTGGTGAGAAAGAATCACAGACATCGACCAGCAAGCCATCAGCGCCATCAAAGCGCAGACTTACACCAGTGATGCGCCCACCAAAGGCAGACTGCTCAAAGCCCTTGCCAGCTTCGGGTTCACCTGGAAAGCCCATGTGCGACTCGATGACGAATCCAGTGTCTGGGTCTATAAGGTGCACATGAGAGTCAGAGATGTTGACAGAATTCGCAAAGGCATTTCCCTCGACAATGTGCGCTACTTCGTGCGCCAGGACTACCGCCAGGTAAAAGTGGAAGAGCAGAACCTGGGCGGGTTCTGCACCATGTCCGAGGCTGGTCAGTGTCCTTGCGCACCTGTAGAAATCCTCGTGGAGCTCTATAGCATTGTATATTCTGTGGTCCAGAGCTTGCCGTCTAAAGGGAATGCTTATGCCCTCATTGGTTGACGCCCTGTCGCCCGAAAACGTGTATACAAGTATTTCAGCCCAGGTCTCCAAGGTCTGCTCGAGCTTGATCTGTCCGTCAAGCGTCCAAGAGAACTCATCATGCACCGCCCAATTTTGACTTCGAGGTAGGGGCAAGTCGGTGCACCATCTGCGCTCACCGAAGCAGAGTTTGTGCCAATATGGGGCAAAGGCAGGACGGAAGACAAAGTTTGTGGCAAGCATCAAGGCAGGCCTGATGAATTCGTAGACGTCAGTGCTGCGGAACTCAAAGCGATGTCTGGAGAAGAGCTCACTGATTGGATTGTCTAGAGATGAACGCCGCCACTCGATGGGCTCGCCGTTGACAAAGTCGATGCACCCATATCGGTGGTGCTGCTCGGCCTCGAACATACGGCAAGCGTCCACATAAGTCAAGCCAGGGGATAGTTCGCGTTCGAGGTGTAGATGGTGCATCATGGAGAATCCTAGATCAACAGGCAACCCGGCTGGTACGCTATCTGGCATGTCGGCTCCTGGATGGTCTGGGCGAGCTTCAAATGTCAGCTGAGCCTGATCTGATCTCCTGAGGGCATGACAGGTGTAACTTTCCCAGCTAAACGTGCTGTTGGGGTTAAAGTCAGAAGATTTGACTGCGGTGGTCATGTTTGGAGAGTTTTGGTCCATGGGAATCTTTTTGCCCAATGTGTGAATGCCAATTCAATGCCATGGCGATTGCCCGTTGTTTGCTGAAATGTTAATCCACGACGACAAAGGAATTGTGCACAGGACAGAATTTCTTTTTGGCTATCAATCACATTGTTCGGCAAAGTGCCATTGTGTTTCCCTTTGCAACAGCATTGTAATGTATGGGTGGAAAACTCTGGAGACAAGTGAATCTCAGAGATTTACGAAATTTTGCTTGAAAAATTGCCCAATCTATCATCTTCGCCCGAAACGAAATACTTCTATCCTACTCTAATGCAGCGAAGGGGCTTTGGCAGATGGCATCTCAGTCATATCACAGGGAAAGACATGGTTGCTAGAGGGCCACCCTCCACGATTAGCTACATTTCCCCATCTAGATCTCATTCATTTTCTAACATCTTTGCAACTGCCTTGGACGAGAACCTGAAAACTCCAAGGTACTTGATGTGAAGATTCTGCCCGTCGAATCGAACTGCTCCTCTCAGATAGTGCAGCCCAATTGTTGGAAAATGCTTTGGTGTATGCAGCCTGCCTTGCCGAGAAATCACTTCAGAAGAAAAGCTGAACGGCATTCCCACGGAATTAATGCACCAAGACTTGTTCCAGGAGGAATTGTCATTAAGGTATACATGCTCATCACTAGCATGACTCGCCGCCGTTATATAGTCCTTATAGACGGCGTAGTATGTCACTATTGCCACTCAATTAGTTCAGTTTGCACATCAGAGAAAAGCCAATCGAGCAAAGGCATTTTCTGGCTTGCATATATATACAAAGGGTTTTTGGGTTAATGTACAGACAGAGATGTGGACAAAGGGATGATATTTAGAACCTGAAATCTCAGGCAACTATAACGCCATTGGCTTATGCATCCTCAAGCAAAGCACTAGCACAGGAACACCGGTCCTGTCAGAACGCCAACAGACGTAATCAGTACCACAGTTGAAACGGTCCCTTTGGTCGCAGCTGTCTGCTTTGCGCTGGTTCGAACCACGATGCCTGTCAATGCGCCCTGAATGTCGTCTTGACTTCTACCATGACATGTGCTCAACATGAAGTTTGCAAAGTGCGATGACAACTCTCGTTCATCTGCAAAAGCGCACAGCTAAACGTGAGAACAGAGAAATAGAAGACGATGCCGTGCCCGAGTGGCGCGACAAATATGTCAACTACAAGGTTGGTTGGCGATGCGATTCGGGTCCAAAGATGCCTACTGAACCACAACAGGCCGGCAAGAAGTTGATCAAGCAGGTGTCGCGGTCAGTCAGAGACTCTGGAACACCGCCTGGGCCGCTGCTCTCACCGTCGCCATCGTCCACTCCGCTTCTCCTGCCACTGCCTGAGCCAGCGCTCGATCTGCCACCGCGTAAGCGAGCAGTTCGCAACGTGGGCAATATCGGCAACAAGCTGCGCGAATATGCCGCTTCCTCTGCGCCCAACTCGACGGCACCAGCGGCAGCGAACAAGGGCACGCCTCAATCCCGCGCCGAAGTCGAGGACAAGAAGCATGCCTTTGTCACGTTTCTCGACGCTCAATGTTCGATGGTGGAAGACTTTTATAGGGAAAAAGAGGAAGAGAGCACGGAGCGGCTGAGCGACATCAGAGAGCAGCTGCACCTGCTGCGGGCTCAGCGGACCAGAGAACGAGCGCGACCTCCAGGACGTGCGCGAGAGGCCATCAGACCCATTGGAAAGCCCATCAAGTCGGCGGTGAAGAAGGTACGATTTGGATCGGCGGCGTCCAAAAGTGAGGCGACCAGCTTCACGCCTCCCTCTGCAGATGTAGGCCAGCGGACACATCAGTCAGACTACGTCAAGAGGAACGACAACCAGGAGATCAGCTATGCGCACGCCAAGCGCCATCTCAAGCGCGCCATGGTGGTGTTTTACCAGTCACTGGAGATGCTCAAGTCGTACGCCATTGTCAACCACAAGGCGTTCCGCAAGATCAACAAAAAATACGACAAGGCGACGCGCGACCGACATCCGATGAGGTACTTCTCGGAGAAGATCACAAAGGCATACTTTGTGCAGAGCGAAGTCGTCGACAGTCACATCAAGACGGTCGAAGATCTCTATGCGCGTTACTTTGAAGGAGACAGTCGCAAACTGGCTGTTGGCAAGCTTCGAAGAAAGCATCACGAGCTGGGAGAGTACACGACAAGCATGTTCCGCAATGGCCTCATGTTTGCCGCCGGCTTTGTTCTGGGGGTTGAGGCCCTCTACTATGCTGGCGTGCTCTTGTTCGACGATGATGCAGCCGTAACAGCAGACACTTCGTACCTGTTGCAACTCTACGGAGGGTACTTCCTCATGCTGTTGCTGATGATGCTTTTTGCCGGCTGCTGCGGCGTGTTTGAGGCCATGCGCATCAACTATGTGTTTGTGTTTGAGCTGGACGTCAGGCACAACGTCAACTGGCGGCAGATGTTTGAGCTGCCCTGCTTCTTTTTCCTGCTGCTTGGTCTGACCATGTTGCTGAACTTTATGCGAGTCGGAGGACAACAGATGTACATTTTCTGGCCTGTCGTCTTGATTGGATCCACGCTGCTGACGATTTTCCTTCCCATCAAGTACTTTTACTGGAGACCGCGCCTGTGGTTTGCCAACTCCCTCAGGCGATTAGTCATGGCTCCGCTGCCACGAGTCGAGTTTCGAGATTTCTTCTTGGGCGACATGTTCTGTTCACAGGCGTACGCCATGGGCAACATTTCGCTGTTCTTCTGTCTTTACGCCAACGACTGGGACGATCCTGCGCAGTGCAACTCGAGCCACTCTCGGCTCTTGGGATTCTTCAGCGCTCTGCCCGGCGTGTGGCGTCTGCTGCAATGTCTAAGGCGTTACCACGACACAAGAAACGTCTTTCCTCATCTTGTCAACGCGGGAAAATATACTTTTACTTTTATGCAGTACGCCTCGCTCTCTATATTCCGCATCAGCCGCACCAACAACACGTTTGCAGCCTTTGTGGCGATTTCCACCATCAACTCGGTCTACTGCTTCATCTGGGACGTGCTCATGGACTGGTCGCTGGGAAATTCGTCGGCTCGCCACAAGTTTTTGCGCCCTCAGCTTGCGTATGAACGGGTCTACTGGATCTACTATCTGGCCATAGTAGAGGACTTTATTTTGAGATTCGGCTGGATTTTCTATGCTATATTCCGCAATGAGGTGCAGCACTCTGCGATTCTGTCCTTTTTCGTTGGTCTGGCCGAGGTCTGCCGAAGAGGCATCTGGGTGCTGTTTCGTGTGGAGAATGAGCACTGCGCAAATATTGTCCACAACAGAGCCATCAAGGACATGAGCTTGCCGTACGAGCCACGCGTGTCGAAAGCACTGGAAAGGCGCCAGTCGGAATCGCAGGCCGACATGACGGACGAGGAGCAGAGCCTGCACTCGTCGTTAGTAGCAATGCGGCGCCAAAACACTCATACAAGTGCCACCTCAACTGGTCGCTCTGGGCCAAACACTCCGCAGACTGTAGCCAGGAGTCCATCGATTGGAACGCGTGTGGGACATGCGCTATCACGTGCCCATACTCAGGACTTTGAGAGGCGCCGTGACGACTATGGAGGGTCTCTACAGCTTGACGATGACGACGACGACGACGACGACGACAATGATGAAGACTACAACGAACAATATGAAGCAGAGGACTACGAAGAGAGCCAGCACGAGGCCAACGGTGGCAAAGCACCCTTTTCCCTGGACTCGTCGCAGGCCGCCAGCGCCGAGGCAAGCGACGCCGGCGAGGGCAGCAGCGGGGGCGACGATTCCAGCAGCCGACAACACAGGCGTTCAAGAAGGTCGCAGGCCAGTTCTTCTGGAGCAGCCCCGTCGGTGGTGGGCGTGTCTGCCGTGCAGGTCCAGGTGCGAGCGGGCAAGCCACGTCCCAACTGAAGCCTATTCTATTTGATGTGGTGTGTGTTTTTCTCAACTAAGTTTTCCGGAGAAGAAAGAAGAAGATGGATGAGATACCCGTTAGAGCAAGGAGAATTTTATGGAGGATGGGGATATTAGCGGGGGATATAGATTTCAGCAAGGAGCAGTTCACAGGTAGACTTTCCACGGCGCAAACCTTTGTTCTTCTATAGCATCTTCTTGAGAATATCTTTCTAATGTTACCAAACAAAAGGAACTACTTGCTGCGCTTGTAGATTTTGCGCAAGAACTCTTCAAACACCTGCCGCCGCAGCCCTTGGGACTCGTCGACCTGCTCGATGCGCTGCTTGATCTTGGTCACGACTTCCTCTTCGTAGGCGTGATACACGTCGGCCAGCTTGAGCTCGTCAAACAGTTTCTTCACAACAGCCTCGGCAGCCTTGTCCTTGCGGCCGTAGTTTTCGTCCAGAATCTTGCGCTGTTCAGGGGTACACCGCTGCAGGGCCTGGTTGACCAGCCAGCTGCACTTGTTGTCCTGGATGTCGGTGCCAATCTTGCCCAGCACCTCTGGGTCGGCAAAGTTGTCCAGGTAGTCGTCCTGCACCTGGAAGTACTCGCCCATGGGGATCAGAATGTCGTGTGCCTGCTTCAGATTCGATTCAGTCGCCAGCTTGCAGTAGTGCAGCGCCAGGGCCACTGGCAGGTAGAAAGAGTAAAAGGCCGTCTTGTAGTGCACAATGAAGGTGTACTTTTGCATGCTAAAGTTGTCCAGATCCACCTTGTCTTCGGGTGCGGTGATCAAATCGCACGCCTGCCCACACTCTGTCTGAAATGTCACCTCGTGGAACAGCTCCAGCATGTTCAGGTAGTCGGGATGTGAGCGAAAGTGCTTCTTGAGGATGATGTAGATGGCCGCCTCGAGCATGAAGGCGTCGTTGATGGCAATCATGCCAACCTCGGGATTCCTGTACCAGCACGGCTGCCCCCTGCGTGTGACTGAAGCGTCCATGATGTCGTCAGAAACGAGAAAGAAGGCTTGGAGCAGCTCAATGAGCCATCCTAGAGTGGCAGACTCGAAGAAGTCGGCGTCTGCGGGCGCCAGGCCGACGCTGTCCTTTGACTTGAGGATCGAGACCGTGTCCGGCACAGAGAGGCCTCGATTGCACTTTCCACCGACCGAATTGTATACCAATTGCTACTCAGAGTGTTAGCCCAAGCTCATCTTCTCGACATGAACAAAACGGCACCCCACCCTTTTGAACCATGCCTGCGCATTATCCGGGTAGTTGTACTGCTGGCAGTGCGCCTGCAGCTCCTCCACCAGCTTTGGGAACACTGTCTCAAAGTCCTTGAGAGTCGTCGGCATTTTGTTTGCTGGTTGTTTATATTGTTGGTGTATAGAAAAGAAAAAAAAGGGACCCTGGAGGGGAAAATCCAGGGACCATTCGAAATGGCGGGGAGGCGGCGACTTTCCTGAAGCGGAATCTCCGTCACGTCTTGTCTGTCATGGAGCGCGTCTCACATCATCTTTCTTTGCCTGGGGCTGTTATGAGGAATATTTGAATCAACGCCTTTAATTCGTCAGAGTTGGCCCCTCCAAGATGTCCTGCTAGACGTCAGAAGAACCTTGTTCAACCATGGCGGGCTTGTCGGCCAAGCAGAACGAGGAGCTGCGGCTGCTGCTGCAGAATGCGGTGGTCAAATGCTCAGAGAGATGTCTGTATCAGTCGGCCAAATGGTAGAGACAACGCCTTTTTCCCTACTCAATTGAAACTGAAGCTAAGATCAAACCTGAACAGGGCTGCCGAACTCCTCAATTCGCTCCCACAAACAGAACCAGTATCGCCAGCAGACACGGAATATGACTCTCCCATGTCAGAAGATGCAGCCCCAGCATCCACCTCAACGCCCGGCATATTTTCTCACAATGACAACCTGCGTGAAGCGCGACTCGAGTCTGCCGAAGCCCACCAGTTCCTCCTGGCAAAGTCATACTTTGACTGTAGAGAGTACGACAGATGCGCCGCCGTCTTCCTGCCAGAGACGATGCCAAAGGGCGACATTGCTGCCCCAGTTTCTCCCACAAAGAAAGCTGCAAAAGGCAAGCAAAAGGTCAATGCACAGAATGAGAATGGCTCATACTCACATCTGAGTCAAAAGTCTCTGTTCCTGGCCCTCTACTCCAAATACATGTCTGGAGAGAAGCGCAAGGCCGAAGAGAGCGAGTACATTTTGGGACCAGTCGACGGAGGCGTGACCGCAAACAAGGAGCTTGTGAGCATCTCACGTGTGCTCGAAGCTCGGTTATCCATGATGGGCAGCACAGCCCCCTCTCAGGGCTGGCTTGAGTACCTGTATGGCATCATCCAGGCCAAGAGCAAAAACGACGCAGCCGCCAAGAAGGCTCTGGTCATGAGCGTGCATCTATGTCCGTACAATTGGGGTGCTTGGCAGGAGCTAGGCTCTTTGATAGGTTCATCTGATGACCTAGAAGCTCTACTGCCAGAGCTCCCGCAGAACATCATGTCATTTATTTTCCACATCTACGCCAACCAGGAGCTGTTTGTCGCAACAGAAGACATCTTTGACGCGCTGAAAAACATCAAGCGGCTGTTCCCGACGTCTTCGTTCCTGCGCACCCAAAAGGCCCTCCTCTACTACCACGCAAAAGACTTTGAAAAGGCGGAGCGCATCTTCTCCAAGACAGTCCAACGCGACCCGCTTCGAGTCGACGACCTTGACACGTACAGCAACATTCTCTATGTCATGGTGAAGCCTTCAAAACTCGCATATCTTGCTCAATTGTCATCTTCAGTGGACAAATTCCGGCCTGAAACCTGCTGCGTCGTAGGCAACTACTACGCCATGAAGTCAGAACATGAAAAGGCAGTCATGTACTTCCGACGAGCTCTGACTCTGGATCGATCATTCCTCTCGGCCTGGACGCTCATGGGGCACGAGTATGTCGAGATGAAGAATACACAGGCCGCCATCGAGTGCTACCGACGAGCAGTAGACGTCAATCGGAAAGACTACCGCGCCTGGTACGGCCTTGGACAAACCTATGAGATTCTCGAAATGCACTTTTATGCCCTGCACTACTACAGAAGAGCGGCGTCTCTGTCTCCGTACGACGCCAAGATGTGGTCTGCCGTGGGCAGCTGCCTGGCCAAGATGAACAGACCGCTGCAGGCCGTCAAAGCCTACAAGCGCGCCTTGGCGGCAGGTAGCTACTACGATGCCAGCGCCAGTAGCTTTGGGAGTGGGCAGAGCCAGAGCAGAAATCAGCAACAGCAGAACCCCAGCATGGACCCTGAGGTGCTTTGGGGCATTGCCTGCATGTACGACAAGCTCGGAGATGCCCAAGAGCGCAAAGCCTACCTCGAGCTGGTGCTAGCCCAGGAGGAGGGCCCAGACGGGGTCGATGAAGATGATCCGTCTGCATCGCTTGGCCGATCAATGACCAGCGCCAACGGAGCAGCAACAACACAAGACAGGACACAGGGGGTGGGCGTCACGGCAACTACCAGCAGGGCCCGCCTGTGGCTCTGCCGAATCGAGATTGCCGAGAACACGGACGAGAGTCTAAAGAGAGCAATGGACCTGGCCAACGAGCTCTGCCAGGATGGCTGGGAGGTTGAGGAAGCCAAGGGACTTGTGCGTCAGATTCGCTCGACTCTTGACGTGGTTGAAGACGGCTAGGCATCTTTCATGTGGTGCTTCCTGTTTGCCATTCAAATTGGCGCCTTATTCGCGATCCGATAGGCGCCTTCTTCGCAATTCAGTTGGCGCCTTGTCCGAGATTCAATTGGCACCTTGGTTGAGACAACTACCGGCCATTAGCTACTCTCTTGAATACAGGCACGGCGGAGGAGAAAGACATTCTGCCGAAGAAAACTGGACCGAAAGAAAGCTTGAGCATTAGGCTATGTTCTTTTTGCTTTGTCATTAGACCTTTCCTCATCTGGAAAAGCCTCTTCAGTAGTGGGACACCGGCCCCCGCTTCTCCGATCGTTCCGCTAAGCAACGGCGCTCTTTCTTACAAAGCTTCTGTCATTACCATAATCAAGGGTTTTGAAAGAGACTACATTAAGACTGTCGACAGACTTGAAGGACAGCATCAAATTCAGGAGCTGGTCAAGTGGATCATTTCAACATCTTCGTTGGTTAAAACATGTCCTCGTCTGACCTTATTGAGAGAGGCGACAAAAGCCGCAATGTCGCCGGCACTGCAACCTTTGTCGGCCTGCGCGCTCTGGATCCTTTCCTCCAGTATGGAATCCTCGGTCGCGGCCTTGCAGACAATCTTTTGTCTCTAGTGGGCACAAGTGCGCTGGCCCAGGGTCCTACGACCAATACGGGCATTGCATTGCTCGATGACCTCCAGCTGTCCCCTTACAGGCTGGTACTGCTGACCATGGCCGTTGGCTCGAGCACAAAGCACATCATCTGGAAGCTCTTTATCGGCCAGGAGGCTATGGGTCCGGGTGCGTCTGCCGTGGTCGGCGTCTTCAATACCCTGTTCAACTCGGTCAATTCGCTGCTGTTTGTGTCGTCGGCAACGTCACTCGCCTACGGACGTGGCGAGGGCCCCCATTGGCAGGGATGGCCAGGTCTGCCTCTCCAGGTTGGGGCTGTCCTGTTCGGTCTGGGCCTTTCGGCTGAGCTCGTGTCAGAATTCCAGCGCAAAGCCTTCAAGGGCGACCCCGCCAACAAGGGCAAGCCACACACCACCGGACTGTTTGGGCTGGCACGCCACGTGAACTACGCTGGCTACACGCTGTGGCGCAGTGGCTACGCCCTGGCGGCGGGCGGCTGGCTGTGGGGCCTGACGGTGGGGGCCTTCTTCACATATGACTTTTACACCCGCGCCATCCCTATTCTTGACAGCTACTGCCAGAAGCGGTACGGCGATGCTTGGACAGAGTATAAGCGCAAGACGCCCTACACGCTGTTTCCCTTCCTCCTCTAATCTGATGGATCTCCTGTAATTTGATGGGTCTCCTCTAATTTGATGGAGACCTGGTCTTGGCCACGAGAAGTTGTTTCAAAGTCGATGTGCCGCACAGGTATTATTCACGACGGGACAACCTCCATGTCAGCATTCGTGAAGATGAAAGCTCCTTTTCCAAGTTGCTGCATCAATCTTTTAATGCAAAGAATGAATCTTGATGACTATTCATGTATCCTATGCACTATTTGTAGAGGTTTCTTTGCTTTTGGCCCTCTGATTTACCCCACGTCCTAATATAGGTCACCCTACCCCATAATGTAGGTCATGCCAAGACCCAGATTATGCAGTAATGCTCTCAAAAGAGTACTTTTTGCCCCGAAGAAAGGTACAGCATGTCCCAAACAAGTGTTTAAGAATAGGATGCCTGAAAGAGGAAGAATTCCTTTTTGCTTAGAGGAGAAGAAGAAGAAGAAAAAGAAGAAGATTATGCCAAAGAGGAAGAGAATGGTGCGAAGAATAAGTCCCAGGTGAGATGATCGGGCCAAGAACATGGAGAATGTCAGAATGAGAATATAAACATGCCAAGAGGTGGAAAATTCGCCAGTGTCGTCAAATATCGAACGCCAGTCTGAAACCTCAGACCTTGCCACAGTCATGCAAACAAAAGTAAAATCATCGCACGCGAATCTCGAGCTCGGTGGCTGGGTTACTCAGCATTTCAAACCCAAGTTCCAGCACCGCGTCGGGCGTGCCCTGCTTGAGCCGAATGTCATAGCTCAGCAAGATCTCTGCAATGGTTATCTTGACCTCGCTGGCTACAAGGAATCGGCCGGGGCAGATACCTCTACCCCAGCCAAAGGCAAAATGGTGCTCGCTAGATGAGACAAATTGCGTCTGCGAGGTCTTTGATGGGTCTGCAGATCTTTGACGCAAGAATCTGTAGCCGTCATACTGTTCTGGGTCAGGAAACACGCTGGCATCCCACATGACGGACGTATCGACAGCAATGTTTGTGCCTTTGGGTATTGTTACTCCATTTGGGAGCGTCACATCGGTCAGAGCTTGGCGTTCAAGATTGACCAGCGAACCAGGCTTGAGGCGCTGCGTTTCCTTGATGCAGCTATCGAGCAGCTCCATCTTGGCTAGCGACTTGAGCGTCCACCCCTTGCCGTGTTGGAGTGCATCGGTAATTTCTTGTCGCAGTGGCTCTACCATGTGCGAATTCTTGCAGAGGTCAATCAGAGCCTGCTGGAGCAGCTGAGTCGTCGTGTGCAGCGCCGCAATGGCAAACGCCAGCTGCGCATGTGCGGGATCAATGGCATAATTCTTCTCATGCGCGTCAGCCTCGATCCAGGTCAATGCGTCTTTGTACTCGGCAGGCTTCTGGCCACTGGCCAGGTCAGATTCGCGCTCCTCCCCACGACGTCTCATCTCACCATCAACCTTCTGACGGGCAAGCTTGACCTGAGCACGGCATGCTTTACATTCAGCTACAAACCAATGAGCCAGTGGACGCAGCCATGCAGGAAACCACCTTAGACTCCGCACACCCATGAACATGTTCATGGTATACGTCTTGGTCAGCTCCTGCCAGGCTGCATCTCTGGCCAGTACTGGACCAACAAACACAGCTGCGGCCATGCGCGATACAATATCCAAGGCTGTGTCGGCAAGACTGATAGCATGCCAATTCTTGCTATTGGTCCAGCTCTCGCCCAAGACTTGGACCAAGTGCTGGTGCATGACACCGATTGATTCGCCACTTTGCGACAGCTTTGTGCGTGTCACGTCAACGACAATCTGATTCGACTCGTGGATGACCCGGTTGCCTTCAAAGCCCGGGACCCAGGCCAGATATTCGTGCATGACAATGGCCGAGTGAGACAGGGCCTCATTGGGCCGGACCCACGAGGCATAACTCGGCGGCAGGATCAGGCGAGACCCCAGCGGAGTAAGAATGCGGAATGGACCCCCAATGCTCCTGAGGCCATCCGATAAGAGCCTTCTCGCATCAGTCGCATAGGCGGCGTGGGCTCTTCGGCGCAGGTAGTCTCCGGAGTATGCATTGATGGCAGGCAGATTTGGGGCGGAGCGCCTCAGCGTCGCGTATGCGGTCAGCAGCAGCGCCAAAACGGTTGCTGGAATTACCCAATAAGAGAGCTCGAATGCTTCAGAGGACAGCATCTCTACTTGCTGGTAAGTGGCACTCCATGTAGAGAATAAGCTGACTTTTTCAGGACAATCAACAGCTCAAATCATTCAAAGGCCGGTCTATAAATAATTGCCCTCAATTTCTTTGCAGGGAACAGTTCGGGTCATGGCTTGTACTCTGCCTGAGTATGTCGTATACGGCTTATGCTAGCGGCAGCATAAAAAATTCCACATTCTCAATCCGGTTAGACCGACAAAGAGCCAAGCCCCGCGATTGCGACGCTGGAGTAGCTTATATTCGCCCTCGTCCCATTCCCAGATTCCCTTCTGGTGGTTCAGAGATTCCTCTCATTCCTCTTCAGGCCTTCCTACATCTTCGACCGAGTGAAGCACTCGCCCCAGACTTGCTGGGGCTCTACCCGTGAATAACACCCCCTTCGACGACCAACAATGCCACCCGCGCCGGTCCAATTCCAGCTACTGGCCGAGCCACCATAGTGCCTGCCAGTGCTACGGTTGCTTCGAATCAGCCCTTGTCGACCCTGCACCACCCCCACCGGACCACTCGCATTGGAACTCTGTATCTCTTTCTGCGCCAGACGCTAGCTTGCTCGCTTCTAGCTCTGGCCTTGGCTCTGCCTCCACCAGACTCGACGCTGACGTCAACTCATCAGTCCCCAACCACAACGACTGGTACAGCTGGCTGCTACAGACCCAGGATCTGGATTATGCCCGTGTGCCTGATGCCATGGACGACCCCAACGTGGGTAGCGGCCATGGCGGCATCGACCACGTGATGCCGCCTGGTATGGTACTGGATCCTCAGTACGGCCTGGTGGCACTGCAGACAACAGAAGCCCTTCAAGATCATGCTACTGCCACCTACTCCAACTCTCATGCTTCGGATCCGCTGTCGCTCATGGCAGTCTCTGATCCGTCGCAGTCTCAACCTCAGTCTCTATCTCACTCTCAACCCTCTCAGCCTTCTTCGTCTTCGCCTTCGGAGCGCACCACAGAATCGCCCAAGCCCTCTCCCAAGCAAGCTGCCACTTCTTCTTCTTCGTCTGCGCAGCCCATGCAGTTTACCTTTGTGCCCTCGACCATGGACAGGCGCACGGCGCGCCAGATGCGCAACGTCCAGATTGGCCGCAAGCTACAGTCCAACAAGGCCAGCCAGATCCGCGACCTCGAGGCCAGGCTGCTCAAGGCCGAGGCCGAGATGAAGCTGTGGCGCGACCGGGCGCTGGCAAGTGGATGGAAGGAGGCCGACGCTTGACGATTTCTTTCTCTTCCAAAACGGGCACATTTCATTGATACAAAGGTGCCAAGTCATGTACTTTATTCTTACCATGTCAATACACACCGCTTTTTTTTTGGTTTCACTTCAACTTGTCTTCGTCTCTACCGTGATTCCACTGGATTTCATTTTTTTTTGAAAGCCTAGTAAAGATTTTCTACAGAGAAGCCCAGAATTCGATTAGCAAATAATACGGTATCGATATAACCATCGCTCAAACAAGGTCACAAGACCATCTTCCAATCACATCCGCCCTTTAGCATACGCCAGCCTTGGCACAAGGCAACCTATTCTGCCTGTGACTGGTATAATAATATCGATAAGTCCCAGACTATTTGCCCATAACTCTATTACTCCATGCGCTATACCCTCTCAGACTAAATTGCAAACTACAGATTGCTTGTATAGTAAGCTAGAGTGTTTCTATCAACAGTGCTTGTAGTGTTTCTATGATCCTAATTCAAAAATGGCTCAATCTCAATCATCTCCGTGGAGGTCGATTGGAAAACTGACAACGACATTCACTCCGCCCGAGGCATGCTTTACTCCTTGGATCCAAGACAACGACATTGGGCAGTTTATTCAACCCTTCCCTTCCTGTGTCTCGGCATCCCTGGGTACTTCGTACCCAAGCTACGCGGCCAGCTGCTATCCTGAAGCCTACCGCTCCTATGCCGCGAGCTATGGCGATTTCGGATCCACGATTGTCTACCTATCACCTGCAGTTGCTTGTCCAAGTGGACTCAAGCCAGCCTGCACCTCTGTGCGTCTTTCCGGGTCCGCATCTTTGATATCTACGGCTTCTGGAAGCGCTGTTGCAGAGACGTTAGTCGGCTGCTGCCTACCGTAAGTGCTAGTGAATCTCAATTCTGGATGGTGCTCTAAAGAGAATGCTTCTTGCAGGTACTGTGTTTGCGACGATGACTTCGTCCTTTGTTCTTTCAAAGCCGCGAGTCACACCGTCGTTACTGGTATAAGGTATGATAGTGCATGCCACTCATACAGCACGAGCGTCACTTTTACCAGTACTTCTCCCGGTGGCTTGCATCCAGCTGTTATACTAGGGTTTTCGGCATCAGCATCTGTTTCTAGCTCAAGCCCAGTCAATACTGATTCTGGACCAATCACTCCCTCTATGGGTCCTCCTACGTCTTCCCCTCAGCAGACACCTTCTGCTTACCAATCAATACAGCCCGCTCAAATTTGGTCATCATCGTCGCCGCAGTCAGCATCCTCAGGATTCCCCACGCCGCAAAATACATCTACAGGCCTGACGACAGGATCCAAGGCAGCAATTGGCACTGTCGTGCCTCTGGTTACTATTATTTCGGCTTTCATTGTCTTCTTCATATGGCAAAGGCGAAGACGTGGGCAAGGCAAAAGCAAGGTTCGTGCTGATGCGCAACCCTCAGTGGCTCACCCCTCGGATAACCTTGACAACAAGTCGAGCCACGCCGCCATGACGGCAATACCAACAACTACATCTGAGTCTGAGCAGCGCCAGGCACCACAAGCGCATGAAGATAGTGAAAGCGATGGCCTGAGGAGTGGGGCGAGCACGCTGGTCGATGATTCCTCAGCACGACAAACGACCCAGCCCAGAGACACTGCCATTAGTCGTGTCGAAGACGCTAGATTACAATGATATGAATATATACAGGCCTCCGTCTACCACTATGTACTAATCTCTACCATTTATATTCTGAATCCAGATGAGAATTGCGTGTGGGCATCCAATGTACATTAGAGATTCCAATAGGGATCTACAAGGCCGAGTCGGAGATTCAAGACGTATTAAAAATAATCCATTTCTCCCTTCAAGGAAAAAACAGGTCCACCATCAAATCATCGTCTCATCACTTGACTGCAAAGTCCTTTGCAATCAGTCTTTATACGGGATTCCGTTCCATGAGCAACGTGCTAGAGGATCGCCAGGAATCACCAGAGCACATTCAAACGGTCAGATTTCGAGGAACCAGGGATTGAAAGCTTAATACAGCGTTTACTCGTCCCTCACAATGTTTTCTGCCCCACCAAGGTGAGTAGAAGTCGAGGATAGTTGGACATCTGTTTGACGATTGTGGGCAATGAGTGACCCCGCGTCACAAAAAGCTACCCCGTATTTCAGGTCGGCCCCGCAAATGCTTTTCTAGCTTACACTCTGCTTCCCGCCTGTACTTCTCATATCTCGACATTCAGACACATGTAGATTGTGACTGACCCGAACCCGTCGACTACCGAGCCGTCCAATCGACCGCTTCTTCAATTGTCTTGACTTGACGGCCGTCCTGGAGCTTGGGCAGAGGGCCAACACGGATACCAGCAATCGTCACTGATTCAAGGAGAGCTCTGCTTTGAAGCTCCACAATATCGCTTTGTCAATCTGGGGCACAAATTAAAAGAGTACCGACTGGAAAGGATAAAGGCACAGTGCAGCAGAAAGAGGAGGAGCATGTCTTTTTGAAGGGCGCGGGTGGCCCTCGTCCACCAGCACGGCCTCCGCTACTCGCCACCACTACTCACCACCACAACCACTACTTTTCCGACCTCATATTCCGACTCTGACCTCTTCCCGACCATTCACTTCTTTCTTGTAACCTCCTCTCGATCTCTTGCTTTCGACATCCGACCCTCTCTCAGAAATTCACATCGACATATCCATATCATCATACCGACATAATATTGGATCATCATAGAAGGAAGAAGACAAAAAGATGGCCTCAAACATTACCAGCAGCACAGCAACGGCGCCCGCCCGTCGCATGAAGCCCCGTAAGGTCCTGCTCATGGGCAAGTCGGGTGCCGGCAAGTCGTCGATGAGGACCATTGTCTTCAGCAACTACGTGGCGCGCGACGTGCGCCGGTTGGGGGCTACGATAGACGTCGAGCACTCCAACATTCGATTTCTGGGCAATTTGTTCCTAAATCTGTGGGACTGCGGTGGCCAGGACGGCTTCATGGAGAACTATCTGACCCCCGCATCAGCAGGTGGACAGCGCGAGAGCGTCTTTGGCAACGTCGCCGTGCTCATCTTTGTCTTTGACGTCGAGAGCCGCGAGTTTGTGGCCGACGTGGCCAACTTTGAGGCCGTTATCAACGCCCTGCGCGACTGCAGCGGGGCGCCAGGAGCCAGTTCAACGAAGCTGAGCCGGCTAGGCAAAGAGAGATCCGGGGCAGGTAATTCTACAGAACCAAAGGAGGCACCCAAGGTTTTTGTTCTGATACACAAGATGGATCTGGTGCCGCCGCAGCAGCGCGAGCGCCTGTTTGGAGAGCGTGCCCAGCACATACGCAGCCGCGCAGGTGCTTTTGGGCCCCGAATGTCATTTTATGCGACATCCATATGGGACCAGTCTCTGTATCGGGCATGGACAGCCATCATCCACACGCTGATCCCTAATGCGTCTGCGATTGAGGCGCTGCTGCACCGTCTGGCTGCTGCCATTGGCGCAAGAGAGTTGATCCTGTATGAGAGGACCACCTGTCTGGTCGTCACATCGGCCACTAGCCCAGACGAACAGCACAACCCATTTGTGGACAGGACTGAGCGGCTGTCGTCGATCCTTAAGACGCACAAGCAGAGCCTGGCCCGGCACGCGCGGGCACAGCCTGGAGCAGCACATTTCAGCGAGTTTGAGCTGAGAACATCGCGGTTTGCGTGGTTTGTGACTCGATTAACAGAGAATACAAACCTTGCTGCAGTTCTGCCTCCGGGAGAGCAGCTCTTCAACTTTGCACGGGCAGGCGTGGCGGCTGCACGTTCAAGATTTGTCGAACTGGACGTCGGAGGCGGCGGCCGCGAGGTCAAGGGCGAAGGGAGGATTGTACCTCCCGAACGATTCCTGGCTGGAGCGGCCAACGACATGCGCAGTCCTCTTGAAGAGCATCATCATCAAAGGGGAGTCAGTGGCGGTGGACCATCCATTCCGACAACACCACTTGAGGCTGCACTGCCACAACGGGAACCTGAGGCAGCGATAGCGTCGTGATTTTTCTTTCCTTTCCTTTTCTTTGGAGAAGAAAAGAGGAGAAGAGGCCTGGATGAAAGACGCTGGAAGAAGAAAGGAAGCGACCTGCACTACGATCACAACATTTGAATTTTTGCCGCAACAAATCAAATGATACCCCCGGATCAACTCCTTCTGCCTCAAGGAAGACATTATCAAATGGAATCTTTATTCTAGACTTGCCTGGGTAAAAGAGTCTCTCGCATATATCTGTATGCAGGGGGACGCGTCTTGCCGAAAGAAAACAGATTACCTGGATGACTCTTCTGGCCTCTCTGCTGAGCAATTCCTCTTCTATGTATGCCTTTGAGGGAAGCAAGAGCCAGCACAAGAGACTCAAACCAATGTACTTTGGATGCTGAGAAGAAAATCAGAAGAGGGTGCCGTCGCCGACAACCATAATGGGCGGACCTTTGCTCGAAGGCCTCTTCTGGGCGGCAATCTCGCGGCCGCCCTTCCAGCTGCCGGCCTCGAGCATCTGCGCCAGAGACAGCTGGGCGCCCAGCTTCTTGTTGACGCTGACAATGAGCCGGTCCAGCAGGCACACAGTCAGAGCACGCCACTCGACCGTCACGGGGTCGTCGTATCTGAAGAGAGGCACAGCTTCGGATGCTGGAATGTCAGGGTGACTTGCGGCTTCAAAGGCTTTGGTGCCACGTTCTACGTCAGCCTGCTTCAACGATAGCAGGCCGAGGTCAACAAAGAGACCGCCATTTCGATACTCTGGGAGACCCGTCAAGTGCTGCGTCTCCACGAACTGAGCTCCCAGAACAGTGGTAAACGGTGTCATGAGAGAGTATGTGACCCACTGTGTGAGCTTGTGGAAAGGGACAATATCTGCCAGCTCGTCAGACGCTGAAGCAGTCAGCGAGTCTGAATGCCAAGCATCGCCAAGTGCAGTATCATCAACAATTATCCGCTTGCTCCGATCCCATATGGTGGCAAAGCCTTGTATGAGGACGTGCCAGAGGTCTGGTAGCCGTATTATGGGGTTTCCATCCGCGGTTCGCTGTGTTTCGGGGATGCTCAACAGGTAGTCTGACAGGGTTCTGTTAGCTTCTACGAGCCAAATGAAGTCCACAATCAGCAAAGAGAGTCTTACCAAGCATGCAGCCTGGTCTTTGACCTGGCTGGAAGAATGGCTCTGTACTGAGTGCCTTGCCTATCCGATTGAGCAGCTGAACGCGACCGGCCAGATCCGCAATGGGATTCTGCTCGGAAACTTGTAACCCTGCAGCAAGGTCTTGCTCTGAGATTGACTGCAGTCGAGCAGCATTGACTTGATGTGGTTGGCTTGAGTCGGAGCTGAAGGTGCCTTTATCAAACATGCCATAGCAGGCCACCGCTATGCCCTCACTCCGCGAATATCGTTGGTTGTCGATGGTGTAAGACCACGTGTTCCCTGCACCGGCATCGAGAAAGACGGCGACGACAAACAGGTCAATCAGACGACGAAGGTTCTCCTGCTTGTCAGAGTCCCCCCAGGACTGCAAGAGTCCCTCCAGCCGTTTGTGGCCGCCTGCATTGAGGTGCTGCCACCTTCCATGGGGAGGGATGGCGGAGAAGTCTGTCCCAAAGTCACGCTGCCACCCATTGTCAGTGTTTTGATATCCCAGAATAAATGAACGAAGGAAGGAGAATACCTTTATGAGGTCTGCAACGAATGCTGCCACGTCATCAAGGCGTGAAAGGTCAATGTCAAAGTGCTGCAGTTGGTTGCTCTGTGCCGCCTTGAAGATGGTCCCGCAGCGTTCGCGGATGGCTGGCAGGGTTCTGATGTGGGCGATTCTCTGCTGCACGTCTTCGACCATTCTGCAATTTGATGACAAACTTGCAGAACGAGTACAAGTCGAAGAGGCAGCAGAAGAGAGACACAGAGTGGCTGAGCACAAGGACAAAAGGTGGGGGTTCCAATCTGGTGAGACTCTACTGCCCCACTTCTAGATTTAGCTATATGCCAAAAACGGCATCGTGCCTGACGATCCTGGACATAAAATGGCATAAATTCATCGCATAAGATATTATCCATCAAACTGGACTCGAGAAAACATTATCAAGCCCGAACATTACAAGTACAAAAGAAGCCGCGCGTATGTTTTCCGTTGTTTCCAAAGGCCTTGTTTCAATCTTTTGTCAGTCTTTATCATTCATACAGCATCAGACCTCAGGTCTGCCGGTCGAGTGCTTCGCCTTGTCCATGAGGATGCTGGACAGAGGCCGCAGGAGTAGTCGATGAGGATGACGGAGTTTGGTCGAGTGGAATGTCTCTGTCTGACTAAGTTTAGCCATTCATCTTCTTGGCAAATATAGAAATGCGCTCAAGCTAAGGTGTTTGCAATATGGGCCGTGGCGAATACGACTCCAACATGGGCCGTGGCGGCTACAACTGACCTTGGTCGGCAGGAGGGTGCATGACCCTGTAGATTTTGCGTCCAGACCAGATGGTGACAATGGAGACGACTAGAGCAAGCAGGCCAAAGGTGACGCTGGTAATGACATCTGACCACTGGGACGGACCACCGGCTTGGTTGAAGATGTTATTCTGCGACTGGGGTATACCAAAGGTCTGGTTGGCTGGAGCCATGGAGAACGGGATCGGAATGATGCTTCTAGTCTTGGGCTGTCTGGAAGCTTAGAAAATTTGTTGATACAGCAAATATAAATATCTTGTGTTGACGCTGCTGACTTTATAGGTGTATGGCACAAAGAGCAGCAGCAGCAGCAGCAGCAGCAGCAGCAGCCATCTTTTGGGGCCGTGCATGGAGGCGGCCTCTCATTCGCGGTTCGTGGGGACCATGCAAAGCCGGTTGGGCTTCCATGGCCAATTAGCTGATCGGCTGCGTGGCTGGTAAATCTTTCTTGCAGGCAGCTCGGTGCTGTGACAGAGCTGGTGCTTGGCCCCGTGCGCAGCTGAACTATTGGCCTATTGCAAGGCCCGGGGACACGGCATTTTTTGGGTGCCTGATCCCCAACTTGTGTTCATCTTATTCACTTCTCGAGCTTACCAAGATCGCTACTGGGGAAAACATTGTCACGTGAGGGAAAAAGCTGTTTGCTCAGGCAAGAAATCTCTCAGCGAACACGCCGCTGAGGAACAAGAATTGCCTGAATCAAAACCCCGAAACTATGCACCCTTGAAAAGAAAAAAGAATTCATGTACAACATGGTTCTAAAAATCCTCTACCTCCAACGCACTCCCAAGGAAAACGGGATTGCGTTTATCATTCTGCCACACCTAGCTGTGACAGGACATTTGCGGGTCCAGCCGTCTTCCAGCCCTCGACCTGCTGCTCGTTGTTGGCCCAGATCAGACCCAGCATGCCAATGGCATTGACAATGTGCCCTTTGATCTCTTCAATGGTGGGTTCAGCCCGTGGAATCACCACAAACCAGTCTTTTGTCAGGACGACGTTATGCGCCACTGGGCCAGCCCCATCCTGCACTTTGAGAAGCTGCCTACATGCTTTCATGTCTTGCTTGTACCACTCTGCAAGTTTTGAGACTACATTCGACGGCTCTCCTTCCCGAATTTGGTGCTTAAAGTGGTGGAATGGCAGCTTTTCTGGAACTGCCAAGGCCATGTTGGGCGACTGTGGCTCCTCCAGCAGCTGCATGTGCTTGTGGTTTCGGCTGCTGCCTGCTGCGATGCCCCCGTTGAATATGACATAGTGCCTTGTTGTCAGTGCGCAGAGTGTTGCCCACGCCGCCTGCCAATCTTGCAGGTCCAGGGGCTCGCTCTGCTTGCGCGTGGGGTCTTGCGTCAGCAGAATGTACTGGGGTCGAAACACACAGAATTTGTTCAGGATCAGCTTGTGCGTGCCGTTGATTTCGGCAACAAAGAAGGCAGGATCTGAATGGTCAATGTCACTGCCATCGCTGGGTGGTGGCCGCCTGTCGCTCTGCGCCGTGGTGCGCGACTTGCCGTCCAGCGACACCTGTGGTTTATTCTTGAAGTGGTTGACAATCCTGAATTCAAACTGGCGTTTACCAGTCAAAACCAGTCGATATCCATTTTGACAGCAAAGGCAGAAGAGAAAAGGGGCTCACGTTGATGCTGCCGTCCTGCTGCACATGTGGCTCCGTGGGCCCAATGAAGAGCTCGCCCTGCTCCACCAGAGAGTCAAACTGCCGCTTTACGGCGTCTATGTCTATTATCATCTTGTTTTCTGTCGCGTCTCTGGAGTAAATTCTTGTGCACCGTAGGGAAAAACTCTGATTGGAGAAGAGAGGTAAAAGCATCTGCTCTGCCCTGCCAAGCCACGCCGTTCCTCCCTTTTCTAGAGCTTATACGCAAACACCAACCTACAAGTGGTAAGCTTTCCAAACGGTAATTCTACTAGTGTGACTCTGGCGCCAGATTCTAGAATGAAGCAAGAGACTCTAGAGTTGAAAAAGGAGGCTCTGGGATGAGGGAAAAAGTGGAAATACACTAGTTCTGGCTATTGGTACAGGGGTATCACTCGTCATCTGCCTGCATCTCACAGCAGCGTCTGCTCCCTTTCGTTCAGATATTCGTCAAACAGCCGACCACAGTGCTCCATGCGCTCCATGCATATGTCACGACCCAGGATCTCCATAGTCCAGCCGAGTCCTGGTCCATCACTGCCATTCAGCAATGCCAAGCGCAGATACTTGCACAGCAAACGATAGTACAACTTCTGCCGCGCCTTGAGGAGCTGCTCAGCGTCACCATCACTCTTGATGCGCGATTTTGCTTCTTCCAGCATCCCGGCGATTGTTCCATGAGAGTCAGACTCCTCTAGCAGCTTCGAATCTCCATCTGTTCGCGACTCGGCCAGACGCTGCGTCTCTTCTTTCATGGCCGTCTCCAGCTTGTCATGAGTCCAGTCATGCACTTGCATTTGCATGATTCTATCCTCCACCATGGCGCTCAAATCTCTCGAGAACTTGATATCACCCAGAGACCTAATTTCAATTGGCCCATGTGTGTTCATGTTTGCAGGAACGTTATCCGGCTGACAGAAAAAGTAGCGATTCCGCGCTATGAATGAGTTCGGGTCGCAATAATTTCGTGCATCATGGACAAGAATGCTCTGCATATATTCTCTCAAGGGCACTTTGATTTGGTACTTGGATGAAGGGCCTTGCTCCTCTGGAAAGCTTGCTTTGACCGACTTGACAAGAGCGCCAAGCATTTGGTCCAGGTTCCTCTGAGCCACCTCTCTTCCCTCAAGAGCATCCTGCACCGTCAAAGCAGCATGCGCTTTTTGCAGGAACCACAGTTTCTCCAGAGCAACCGTAACGTTGCCTTTGGTGAAGTGCGCCTGGAACGCATCGACGAGTTGGTCCAGTTGCATCACGTCTGAACGTTTGTCATGGCTCCACCCCAGCAGTGCAGCAAAATTGACCAGAGCTGGAGCTAGTACATGCATCTCATCGCGTATTGCGCCTACGCCAGTGCTCATGGTCCTTTTGCTCAGCTTTCGACCTTCTCCGTCAACAAGCAGGCCAACATGCATGTATGCAGGTTGCTGCCAGCCAAATGCTCTGTACAGAGCTAGGTGTTTGGGAGTTGAAGGCAGCCATTCCGTTGCTCTCACCACGTGGGTAATCTGCATAAGGTGGTCGTCAATGACGTTTGCCAGGTGATAGGTTGGAGTGCCGTCGGATTTCAGCAGGATTGGGTCCTCATACGCAATCTCGCCGTGCTTCATCGTCACTCCCTTTGTGTCTGCGCCGCCGATCCGACCATACACCAGATCTGTAAAGGCAGGGTAAAAGTCTGGAGCTCGCAGGCGTACAACATGCTTTTCGCCAGCTGCAGCTCGCTGTTCTGCTTCATTCGGGGGGACATGAGCACATGTTCGGTCATAATCGGTCGGCATGCCCAACTCGCGTCGCTGTCGAGCCAAAGCATCGAGCCTCTCCGCACTGCAGAAACATCGATATGCATGCTCTGTCTTCAACAGATCCGCAGTATGCTCCCGGTATATCTGTGTTCGTTCCGACTGTCGGTATGGTCCATAAGGACCGCCAATCTCCGGGCCTTCATCCCACTGCAAGCCAGCCCATCGCAGGTCTGCATATAGAGACTCTTCTGCACCAGGAACCGTCCGTCTTGCATCCGTGTCTTCAAGCCGCAGAAGAAATTGTCCTCCAGTCTTGCGTGCCACCAGGTAGTTGAACAGTGCTGTCCTCAGAGAACCTAGATGCAGCTGGCCTGTGGGCGAAGGAGCGAATCGAGTTCGGGCTGGCGTCGACGGCAGCTTGGGTTTGGCACCAGCCTTTGCGTGCAGCCCCGAGGCATTTGTGAATCGCCTGACGCTATCTCTGCAGATCCATCTTGTTGGTAGTGAAGAAGTGCATCTAAGGGAAATGCGCAACTGGAGCATGCTGCTCCTTTTGCAAATGGAGGCAAACAGAAGTCCCGAGAAGCTGCTGGTTTTCTGAGCAAAAAGGTTAGGCGGAAACATGTCCGCCCGCCAAAAATGTTTCCCCGACGTCAACGCTCAGTCTTGGAGAATCGCATCATTAATTCTTCCTCCTACCTTTTCCTCGCTTCAGATTGCTTTCTCCCTTTCAAACTGCCTTTCGCCATACAACTCCACTCAAATTCTGCTCAATTAATTACGAAAAGGCACAAAAGAAATAAAGATAATCAGACACAGACACAATGGACGGGCCCCCACCAGACGACATTGACCTCTACGGCAAGTTTACTTCTTTTATAATTCTTGTACTTGACAAGCGATAAGCTAACAAATGTCAAACAGAGGTCCTGGGCGTCTCCAAAGATGCCTCAAAGGCAGAAATCAAAAAAGGTTACCACAAGGCTGCCCTGGCCTCGCACCCAGACAAAGCTCCCGTCGAAGAGCGCGAGGCTGCAGACATCAAGTTCAAGGCCGTCAGCCAGGCCTATGAGATTCTTTCAGACGACCAGACGCGCGAATTGTACGACATGCACGGCATGGCGGCGTTTGACAAGTCGCAGCCTGGTGGCCCTGGAGGCATGCCCGGCGGTGTAGACCTCAACGATATCCTCGCACAAATGTTTGGTGGTGGCGGCATGGGCGGCATGCCTGGAATGGGCGGTGGTGCTGGAAGAGGAGGTCCTCGAGTACCCAAACGTGGTGCTGACGAAGAGCAAGATTATGAAGTGACGCTCGAGGAGCTATACAAGGGCAAGACGACCCGCTTCTCGTCGACCAAGAATGTCGTGTGCAGCCACTGCAACGGCACTGGCGGCAGAGAAAAGGCCAAACCAAAGCAGTGCGACAGCTGCAAAGGCCAAGGCCGGCAAACCAAACTCCAGCAAGTCGGACCAGGTCTTGTCAGCCCGGTGACTGTCAACTGCAGCGTCTGCAACGGCTTTGGCGACTTCTTCAGCGAAAAGAACAGATGCAAGCGCTGCAAAGGCGCCCGGACGGTGCAGCAGAAGAAGGTGCTGGAGCTCTACATTCCACCAGGATCAAGAGAAGGCGAATCGATCAAGCTTGTCGGTGAGGGTGATCAGCTCCCAAACCAGGAGCCAGGAGACATCATCTTTGACCTGCGGGAGATTCCACACGAGACATTCGAAAGGGCGGGTGCAGACCTGTCTGCCGATCTCGAAATCACACTGGCCGAGGCACTGACCGGGTTCAAGCGGGTAGTCGTGGTCCATCTGGACGGTCGAGGCATTTCGCTGGACATTCCTGCTGGCAAAGTCCTCAAACCTGAGCAGGTTCTCAAGGTCAAAGGAGAGGGTATGCCGATCAAGAGGAGTAGCGAAAAGGGTGATCTGTTTCTTGTCGTCAAAATCAAGTTCCCAGAGGACGGTTGGTTCAGCGATCCTTCAAAGGTGGAAAAGCTTCGAGAGCTTCTGCCTGGGCCAGCTGCACCCATTGCAGTGCCGAGTGGAGAAGTTGACGAAGGCCAGTATGAGACCGACGCCAGCATGAATGACTTTGGTGCCGGCTCAGATGATCCTCGAGCGAGTGCTGAATGGGAAGATGAAGAAGCGGGCGCTGGCGGTGCCCAGTGCGCCCAGCAATAAGATGCTGCTTTCGCTAAATTGCATTCTTGTTGAATTTGCATCAGCGTCGGCGTTGCTTTGGATGAGGTTTTTTCGTTTTTCTGTAACGGTAGAGGTCCAGACAAAATTCTCAAAAAGAGACTCTGCTCATTTCCAGCCACTGCCCTCATTCATGCGATCCGCCTCTTTGCCCATGCGCTTCATCCATCTGTCCACCAGCTCCGTGTTTTCCTCTTGCAACTTTGCGGCTCGCTGCTCCGCAAGGTTCGTCTGCATCTCCAGCCCTAGCATCTCGTCTTGCACATTCTCTACCAGTCTGGCTTTCTCTTTGAGCTCACTGTCGCGGTCGCGGATCTTGCGCTGGAGCGACGCCTTTTCCCTTTCCAGCGTGGCCACACGGTCTTGGAGCATGGCGGCATGGGTTTCCTGCTGCTTCTGCGAGCCTTGCAAAGAAGACAGCTGTGCCGTGATTGTTGCAAGTTGAGTTTCCAAAAGTGCCTTGTTTCGATGAGCAGTGGCCAGGTCAGCTCTCAGTGAAGTAATGTTGCTACTTTCCTGTGTACTGGGCGGTGGAGAGCGTGGACTTCCCAATATCCGTGCAGGCAGTCTTGGAGACGCTGTTGCAGCCGGTGCCGGTGGATTCTCTGGTGCATCACCAGCTTCTCGCGCAGCAGCCTCCAGAGCAGCGGTCCTGTCTGCCAGCCTCGTGTAGGCCTCTATCGTCGACGCATTGGCCTGTTCGCGCCGGTCACGCTGGTCGAGGGCGGCCACATAGTCCTCGAGCCACGACGGCATAATCTCTGCTTTTTTTTTAAAGTTTCCAGGAGTTTTTGATTAAATCATATTGTTTAGCGTGATCCAGTTCAATTCCCAGAAAACATCAAGCATATCCAGCAGATCCAGCAGATTCAGTTTCGGGGACACAGAAGTTGGGAAAGCAGAAGATGGTTGGTTTCTGGGGACTCGCGCGTCAGCGGCACAAGACGTCAGACGTCAAGCGCAACGCCAAGACATTGAATTCTTGTTACTTTTGATCTTGCCATGACCTTTCTGAATGTCTTGTTTTGTTTGAGAAGAAGACTACAATGCACCTGCGGAGAGCCCCTACAGCGGCTCAAGCTCTGTATCGTGTATTTGTCCAGCCATGCGGCCCGGCAACACCAGCTCGTTGTCTGCACCGAACCCCATTCATCTCTGCCAACAGTCAACAACGTCGCTACCTGAACAAATATCGCAAAGTCACGGCAGAGTCCGTTCAGTCAATATTAAATGACCCCCACAAACCCGTCAACGAAGCCATCAAGGCTTCCCAGGTGCACATGGTGCGCGATGGCAAGCTTGAAATGGACCAGTCTCTACGATCTCTCATAGGCGAGGTGCGGCAGCTGAATGAGAAGCGAATGAAGGAGGGCGGCACCAAGGGAGACACACTGCACGTTCGGCAACATGCAATCCACGGTGACGGAAAACCAATTGTCAAGTTTGCCACAGAGAGAGATATGCGCGAGCAGATGCTGGCGCAGACCAAGAAGCCAAAGACGGTGGAAGAAAAGAGCAAGCAGCTGGAGCTGAATTGGGGTCTGGATCAGCGTGGAGATCTCCCACATCGATTGGTCCGACTGAAGGAGTTTCTGGAAGAGGGCAGGCGGGTAGAGATTATGCTGGCCAACAAGAAGGGAGGTCGAAGGGCGACAATGCCCGAAATGGAGACATTACTGGAGCAAATACGCGCTGCCGTCGCCGAAATACCAGGTGGTGAAGAGCTGAAGCCAATGGAGGGCAAAATGGGCGGCAGGGCAACCCTTGTCTTTGGCGTAAAGGACGCCTCATCTGCAAAATCCGCAAAGACAAGTCAAGAGTCTTCTGAACCCGACGAAAAGGAGGACAAGATGGCGAAAAGAGAACGAGAAAGGGCAGAAAGGCGAGCCAAAGAAGCAGAAAGACAACGCAAAGCCGAAGAGCGGGCGGCAGAGTTGGAGAAGCAGCGTGGTTTCAAAGTTGAGAACCTATGAGACTGCTGGAGAAGTTGTCTGGAAGGACTGCATGGAGACTGTATGAATATTGTACAAATATTGTAGAAGAAAAACACCACTATGCTTGCAGTTCCTGCTCCACAGAAGAAACAGGTGGAAGCATGGATACCAGATCGCTGCGGTGTTCACGCAGCATCCGCTTCAAGGCGCTGTGCTCAATGATGACACGGCCAGTCTCAAGCAGATCCTTGACGTCGACGTCTTTCAACGTCAATAGGCGGCCCTGGTCTCCAGCCAGCTCCATGCCCTCAAACAGCTGCTCATTGTCATCTGTCTGTCGCTCAGTCACAAGCAGACTCCTCTTGTTCTCCCGACCCCAGCCGTTCCTGGCAAAGACTTTCTTGATCCACGTCGGCCCACTGATCTCAAGGTTCCTGATGGCATCGACAATGACCAGCTCTCCACGCCTGTACCTATAGCTCAGCGCTGTTCGCCATGCCAAATCGTACACCTTTCGGTTGAGCTTTGAAGAGAAATCTCTCGGCTTAGGCCCAAATGCTACACCACCGCCTCTTCGGATGGGACTCTGCTTGTCACCCACGCGGGCCTTGCCCAGGCCCTTCTGCGGATGGACCTTTTTGTGGGTGCCATGGACATCATCACGCCACTTTGTGCTAGCAGTTCCCTGTCGAGTTGCGTCGCCTTCGAAGACGACGGCCTTGTGCAGAATATCTTTGCGCAGTGGTAGATAGAGATGGTTGTGGGGGAAATAGGCGAATCTCTTCGGCTCCATGTCTGGGAATGTGTAGACAGTCGTCAAGACTTTGGAACTGCCCTCGTTGTCTGCACCAAGGTTGATTGTTGCTGTATGTGCGCTCCCTGTAGCTTCTGACACTGTGGCCATTGACCGTCGCGAACTGGCTGTGCAAGTCTGCTGCATCATGTTAGCTGGAGGATCAAAAGTTGCTGGAGTTGGCTTAAGTCGCATACAACGCCATTGCGAATGATTTCTTGCTTGGGCGACAGGCCTGCCAATTGCCTGAGGTGTCTCAAGCAGGCCTTTGACGCCATTGTAATGAGGCGACTTGGGGATTGGCTAAAGAAAGAGTAGAGGTAGATGAATTGGTGTCAAGCAGGAGGTGGAATTCCGCAAAAAGCTTGGCGCAAGTTTTTGGTAGATCAACCACTCCTCCCATTGTCACTTCGCAGAAGCATCAGCAACCCTGACAAGGATGCGCACAACGATACAGTCCATCACTGGACTTGGTCGAGAGCTGAGGAGCAATGGACGGGAACTGGCGTTGGCGAAGCAATTGACTCTTCCTGTCCGATCACTGTCAACCGCACCTGTCCTCCCAGATGAAGCTTCCACGTTATCAACCACATCATCCACACCCCCTGTAGATGCAGTCGTTTTAGATCCAAATACCGTCTCCAATCGAAGAGAAGAGCGACAACTCCTTCGTACTGGTGTATCTCCGATCGGTTCACGCCGTCGTCGCGCCGTGCTCGCTGCATCTCAAGGATCAAAGCGCGTTGCATTCGAGCAGCTACCATTCCAGTGCTTTCAAGAGGCGCGCAAAATTCTACAGGCAGATCGACAGCAGAAGGTGAAGCAAATTGAGGTTCAGCGTGGGCGAATTGAGCGGTTGCAGGCACAAGATGTCAGCGCTCAGGGACAGCGAGGCCAGCAGATGAAGGAAATGCGTCTCAGCAGTATGAGAAAGCATCTTGATGAGCTCAAGATCTTCGCCGACATAAACGACCCATTGGTCAAGAAACGCTTTGAAGATGGCAAAGGTGTGTTCCGCTGGCAGCTATACATATAGGAAACGGCAGAAGCTAACACAGAAGCACAGGCGACATGAGCAAGCCAATATATCGCCATCTGGCCAAGAAGAAGTGGGAGTCCCGCAGCCGACTCATCACTCTACAGCGCATAACGCAAATGTCTGTGGTGCCAGACGTCCTCCAGACCATGGATCCATCGGCACATGTGTCCATGGCATTCAACCGCAAGACATATCCTCCCGGAGAGTTTGTGCCTTCCAGTGTATCCGAACAGGCACCCAGACTCGGGGTGCAAGTCTTTGACAAGGGCGATCGGCTCATCAGTGTTGCTGTCGTTGATTCGGATGTTCCAAACCTGGACAAGGACGGCTTCGACTACCGCTGCCACTTTTTGGCATGCAACATCCCTCTATCACCCACCCTCAACACTGTCTTGGATCTCTCAAAGTTGCCGGCGGGATCATCACCTCTCCTGTCATGGCAGCCACCCTATGCGCAAAAGGGCAGCCCTTACCATCGTCTGTCCGTCTTCGTAATGGAGCAGAAGCCTGAGCAGACCATCGACGTCGAAAAGGTAAAGGAGAAGCTCGGTGACGGCAAGAACTTTATTCTTCGATCCTTTGTCGATAGACATGGCCTCAAGCCAGTGGGTGTGACCATGTTCCGGACTCAATGGGATGAAGGCATGGATGCCCTGATGCACCGCCTGGGCGTGGAGGGCGCCGGTGAGGAGCTGAAGAGGAAGCGTGTGGAGCCTTTGCCTTATAAGTGGAAGCCCAGCGATGGCAGGAGATATCGTTAAGTCGAATTGGTCTACTGTACGATTAAAAGCATTACTGTAATATACATCTACTTGTATAAAATTCAAACTTCTCCACAACCTTTTCCTGTGCACTGAATGACGCCTAACCAGCATGATTTGGGACTTCCATCTGATTCTCTTCGATTGATCCTGTCAGACATTATACATTGATGCGAATTCCATCCTCAAAATAGGCCCAGGAGAATTCAATGATGATTCTCTTCAGCCACTGGACCCTGCGGACGATCCCCGCCAAAACTTTTTTCTTTTCCCTCTGCAAATACACAAACCACCATTGTCTTCAACATTACTCCAGTCTTGCTTTTGCATTTATTGAGGTTTCTGAGGTTAGTGGATCTTAGATACCAAAAGTCCTCCAAATCTTATCCTGCAAGCCCAAGAAACAAAGATATGGCGCTCACGCTCGACGAAGACACAACCGACGACATCCTTTACCTGGCCCGCACCGCAGATGTGCCAGAGCTGCTGAGTCTGCTGGAACAGGTCTCGAGCTCTCAGTCAGCTTCGCCCTTGAGGATCGTTGCAGCTGCTAAGGATTCCAACACGGGCAACACGGCGCTGCACTATGCGGCGGCCAATGGGCATACCGACGTCTTGCTGTCGCTACTGGCACTCGACAAGCCTGAAGAGCAGGCGAATGGCAAATCCAATGACCAGGGCACAATACAGGCACTGGTGACGCAGGTCAATGGTGCTGGGAATACGCCGTTACACTATGCAGCACTGAACGGGCACATCCTGGCTTGCAAGCTGCTGCTTCTAGCACAGCTGCCGAACTTTGACGCCGTCAGCTTTCACAAATCCGAATCTGGCTTGCTAAAAGAGGTCCCAAGAGATCCAGACGAAGCAATCAAAGAAGGCATCAATGCTTTGGGTAAAGATGAGGCTGCACGAAAGGCATTGATCGAGACACTTGAAGCAAAGAACAATGCCGGCAGAGATGCGGCAGGTGAGGCAGAGGCAGCAGAAAAGGACGAAGTCGTCGGCTGGCTTTTGGCGATTATGGACAAACTGGAGGGTGAAGACGATGCCAAAGAAGACACCGAGACCTTGGCCGCCAGTGATGAGGCAAGCGAGACAACTTTAGTCACCAACAAAGAAGACGGTACTGAAGTGGTCGATGGCGTCGACAAGCTCAAGGTTGACGACTGAAAATGGTTCCTGATGAGGGTTTTTTATGACTCTGACGACTGTTTTTCTGGCGGCCCGAACTCCCAAAGGAACAACAGGAATCAAAAGGCATGCTTGAGGAATACACTGCCCAGAGCCTTTGAGACAGCTTCTTTCAAGCACTGTAAGAATGATGATTAGACTGGTATATCATCAGCTTCTCAACCATCACAGCCTCCACCTGTTCTACAAAAGGGAACCACCATGGCCCTACAAATCGTTCCTAGGGACGTGAGGCAGGACACTTTTTTCTTCTTATGCCACAAGACCCCATTTTGGCTTTGCATCTTCTGACGGGATGAAACGGAGACAGACTTGGAATGCAAGGGAAATAATATCATCATCGCGAACGGCGACGCCAAAGACGCAGCAAAGAGGAGGGCAAATGGCTTCTGAAGCCCATAGACTTTGCCTCATTCTCTCTGCTGCAATGTATGCTTTTTTCAATGTAAGCATGACTCATTCAGCATACTTCTATGATTGAAGACGCATCAAGATGAGAGCTGGACAAAGGAAAAGGGGGCCGGGGAAAAGGATACAGGAGCACCAAACGCTTAAACGGTGCACGTTGACGGACTGACATATATGTATATGTACGTATCTGTATATCTAAAAAAGAATTGCAAATCGTTACAGAAATGATAGAAAAAAAGTCTAGTTCTTTTTTATCCTCTCTAATTTCTGAAGTTGGGTATCATGATGCCTCCTCCTTTTTGGCAGCCTCATTCAACACCCACCAGACTGAGGAAGACGAGAATGATTCTCGCTCTATGGAAAGAAATTGTATCGCCATACAACGCCTTTTTCCCAATCATCCATACAAAAAACACCTGATAAACAGACAATACCCCAGAAGAAGTGAAAGAAAGCGCCGTGTCATATATCGTAAAAGAGTAAAGTCATGCCTTTGTGTCGCCAACAAAGGAGTATAAGCGCACCTCGTGGTCCTCGCTGCCGCTCAGCATGCGCCGGTCGTTGAGCCCAACACAGGTCACGGGGCCGGCATGCCCCGTGAAAGTTCTCTCGCAGTTGCCGGTACGTGGGTCCCAGATCTTGATCATGCCGTCATTTGCACCGCTCACAACACGCAGGGAGTCGGCAGCAAGACCCCAGACGCCTTCAATGTGGCCAAAAAACGTCCTCAAGCATCTACCAGTGTGGACGTCCCACAGGCGGATGTTGCCGGACAGGGCGCCGCTGACCATGTAGCGTGGCGGCGGTGGACGGTCGGCGTCCTTTTCCGATTCGTACACCCACGACGGGGTATCACCAGTATCGGTGCAGGGATAGGTGGCGGGGTCTACCTCAAACCCTGCAGGCATCGGGACGACCTGCTGGACCTGGGCGGCGTGGCCGTGATAGACTCGGATGCAGCGCATCGTGTCAAGATCCCACAGGCGGATGGTGCAGTCGTCGGAGCAGGACAGCAGGGTGCGGGAGGCAGCATCAATCTTGACGCAGTTGACCCACTCATTGTGACCACGCAAGACCGAAGCACTCCTGTCTTTGAAGTTCCACACGCGGATCGTGTGGTCCATAGATCCGCTGGCCACGGTTGCACCGTCAAAGTGGAGCGACACGACACCGTCAGTGTGGCCTCTCAAATTGCATAGTTGTCGTCCAGTCTCCAAGTCCCAAAATTTGATGGTCCCATCGAGGGAGCCTGACGCCAGCTTGGTGTCGTCAAACTGCAGGCAGCGTACACCCAAAGTATGTCCAGTAAATGTGCGAAGCTCCTTGCCCGTGTCAATGTCCCAGATCTTGATTGTTGAATCGTAAGAGCCAGACGCAATGATGTTGTCGTCAAAGGCAACACACATGACGCCGTTGGTGTGGCCCTTGAAGGACTTGACAGAACAGCGACCGTGCTTCCAGTTGGTGCCAATCTTGAAACGGTCCTTGTAAACGTCTTTCCAGGGCTGTAGACGACGTCCTGCATTGTCGGGACTGCAGTGGCGTTTGGCTTCGCGCTGGACGAGGCCAGCTTCATCGGCAGTACGCTTTGAAACGAATGGTTCAGGGGATGCATGGCTATGGCCATGTTCATGTTCGTGCTTGTGTTCTTCA
The DNA here is from genome assembly GCA_027563825.1 of Erythroxylum mucronatum. Taxonomy (NCBI): domain Eukaryota; kingdom Viridiplantae; phylum Streptophyta; class Magnoliopsida; order Malpighiales; family Erythroxylaceae; genus Erythroxylum; species Erythroxylum mucronatum. Next base: position 419,707 of record JAOSBP010157656.1, read on the forward strand.
TGTTTGAGCTTGGCGGCGGCAGAGTCGAGGTCCAGTTCGTGCATGCCCTGAGCACGTAGTTGGATGGCTCTCTTCTCGGTCCGTAATCGCTTTCGGTCCAGCATTGGCAATCCCCAGCCACACTTTGTGCATTTGCGATCAATGTGCTGCTCACACATCCTGTGCCAGACCACATCGTCATCAGCCAATTGCCTCCACCTCCGGCTCACTTGGGCAGCCTGACATATTGATGTCGGATCGAGATATGTGAGAACGCGAAGGCCAATCTCAGCTGGCAAGACGCTGAGAAAGTCAATCTTGATCAGGTCGCGGACATTTGCAGAGATGAAGGACAGTTGCGGGAAACAACATTGCGCCAGAATGCCCTGGAGCATCAGGTTGCGATAGCGTGAGGGTGCAGCTGAGAACAGGGACCAAACATGTGAAATGCCAGCCTGGTCAGAGGAAGGCAGGGTCGCAAGTTCTTTTTGCATCTGGTCCATTGAAGGCTCGTCGGCCTGGCGCCGGCACTTGAGGTCGGGATGATGTCTGTAACAAAATTTTGTATTTGACCCGTCTGTCTTGATTTCGGCTTTGCGACGACCACCGAGAGGATTATACTGCGTCGGGATATGGCGTGTAAGGAAGGGTGTGATGGAGCTGGAGTTCTGCGACGATGATTCTTCAAGGTCTGCGTCGCCTGGAGTCTCTTGGGCGGGGAAATGGTTCGAGTGGCCGGCAATCAGTTCCAGACTGGACTCTGGCCCTGCCGCCGTACTGTCGGCTTCGATGTCGTCGACGGCATTGCTGTTGTACTCGAGTTCGGTAAAGGTTGCCGACATGTCAGGCACGTCGGCGACTGAGGGGCGCCGTTGTCGCTGTCGCTGTGGCTGTGGGGTTGGAGGCGTTGGAGGCGATGGAGGCGGCGTCGTTGTTGCGGACTCTCCAGCGCCTGGCGGGTCTGCCATTATGAAGAGACAAAGGAGCAAACTATCAGGATGACAAAAGACGAGTCAATCATGCCAGGGGGCCAGGATCGCGCGATTGCAATAGAAGCGCCAGGGCAAGGATTCAGGCCCTGCACCCTGGATTGATGTTGCTCACACCGCAATGGATTGCGTGCTAGTGGCGGGAGATACGGGTCTCAGCTGGGCCACGCCACACTTTGAGCCTCGCGGGCTTGACGACTATTAGTGTGATTGGTGGCTCAGAGTGCCGATGTCTCTCTGCGTGTGTCTTCCAGGCGGGGTTTTTTCCCTTCAGCTTCGACCTTGCAAGCAGGCTCTGTGCGACTCAGCGATCCGGTCGATGTGTTTCCATGGGTACGTGCGGCAAATTTTCGTACAGGGCTAGGCCAACGACTGGCGGTTCCTCTGTCAGCGCCCGTCACGCAATCAGGCACGAGGCTTTCGCATTTGACGGATCGAGTGGCGACCCGGCTGGCTCGGAGAGGATTCCGGAAGGGATGATCACGTCAGGCTTGGGCGCTTGCAGCCCTATGGCTCATCCTTTTGCTGTGGAACGACTTGTATTAGAGCGAGAAATGAAGTTTGTGGAGAGGTTCTGGAATGCGCGTTCTTGGCGCCAAGCCTTTGATGTTCGTAGGCGTGACACCAATCATCATCATCATCATTTCCTTTGAACCTCATCACAGTGCTGCCTCTCTTTTTCAACTCTGTAGACATGGATTTCCTGGTAGACTTGCGCTAACGGCAGTTTTCTTGGAACAACCGTATTTAGGGAGCTGGATCCTGGGCAGGAAAAGGCAGCATCGCCTCCATCTCGGCCACCACCACCACCATCATCTCCAACAGCATGTCCATCAATCAGCAGCAAATCTCACTAAAAGACGCCATGTCCTCTCGAGATTACACCACCAGGCCATCGACCATCCCTTGATTATTACCCCACCGTCAACCAAGCTAAGTTAGCTCACATGGCAGCATCTCCAACGACGTCAGGCCAGCTGCCTCCCCTGTCGCTGGACGCCATTGTGAACCATTTTGTGGCTTCGAAGCGCTCACTGGCTGCCATTGAACACGTGTCGCGAGCTAACGCCATTGTCGACAATGCCCGGCTCTCGCTGGAGTGGCTGGCCACGTATGCCGCCCGCAGCACCTACATGCACAACGCTGTGCGTGCTCAGAACACCAAGCTGGTGGCGATTCGATCTGCTCTGCAGAAAGTTGGCGATCAGAGCCAGGCTGAATTCAGAGTATGTTTGACCCTTTGCATTGGCTTGCTTGTATATCCTTCCTGACTCTTCAAGACCATTCTGGCATCCCTTGACTCTGCCGATTCTGCGGTAAAGGAAATCTTGGCTACTCTCAAAGACACTGCTGTTGAACCCTCTCTTCGCCCAGATTCATCCAATCCCCAGACCCTGCACTCATTTGTCGATGAAAATGGCATCGAGGAACTCGGCGCAGAGTTCAGGTCCTGCATTGACCAGACCAATGAGGCTCAAGATCAATTCGAAGACTCAAATAGTTCGCTGGATGATGAAATGACGGCCATCAACAACTGCATGACTTCCATGAAAGAAAACTTCAAGACCAAAGATGCGGCAGTCCTCTTCAAAAGCTTAGAAGAGCACGCCTCGGAAATGGCTTCTCTGATGCAGAGCTTGGTGCAGCACTACGACCTCTGTGCTCAAGCCCTCAAGCATACTGAGGGTGGCGGAGAGGCTGCTGAGCATGTCGCTCAACTCGACCTCCCACCTGGCCTTCTTCCAGACCTGCCCGACCAGCAAACTCCACTGCAGCCCATTTCTGCAGAAGAGAGAGCCGAAATGCTGCATGTCCTTGAGAATGACGCAGCAGAGGTGGACGACGTCGTTCAAGAGATTAAAGAACGCACTGCCGAAATGGAAGCACAAGGAGAACAGATGGCAGAGCTCCTGAGCGTCATGCGTCAGAAACACCAAGCCCTGGCCAAGGCAACGGCACTTATGGATCAGCTTGGCAAGCGCTTGCCCATCTACATTGATGCTGGCGCTTCATTTGTCCACAGATGGCGGGAGCTAAAGACACATATCGATGGCAAATTGGAGGAGATGCACGGTCTGCGCCAGTTCTATTCTGGCTTTCTTCGCGCCTATGATGGTCTGCTGGTCGAAATCGTACGCCGCAAAGTGGTTCGCTCCAGGATGCAAAAGATTGCCCAAGACGCCATGAAGAAAATGCAAGAGCTCCACGACGACGATGGCGAAGAACGAGAAGCCTTTAAGGAGGAGCATGGCCACTTTCTTCCCGCAGACATATGGCCTGGTTTGGTGCAGCCACCGCCAACTTTTGACCTGAAACCCATCAACGACGCCGACCAGAGCATCCCAGAGATACCCAAGCACGCATGGCAGCGAGCGACTGACCGGCTGAGGAGAAGCCACCTATGATACACCACCTGTCAGCATCGATTCTGCTCCAAAATCTTCAGATCAATATAATGAATCCAAGCCATCAGAGCTCTCTTTGATCCACATTTGTCCGGCAACAAAGCTCAGACTTGAGACACGGGCAGTGCTCGTTGGAGGTTATGACTGGACTCCAGCAGAACACAGCCGCAGAGCACCATGAAGCCCGATTTGTTTTCCATCACCTGGCGCTATCATTGGACGGAGGCTCACTTACGCCAGGCATTCCCCTATTTCGTCCAGCCTGGAATATCCTCTATCGCTTGCTGCGCGACGACTGGTTGATGAGCTTCTTCTTCTCATGCTTGGGAATCTTGGTCTTGCGCTTTTCGCGCTTCTCCTCTTTTACTTTCTGCTTGTGCTCCTTCTTCTCCGCCTTGTCCTGGAACCGTTTGCCGCGTGGCTGCTTGTCGGCAGTGTTTGCATCATAATTTTCGTCTTGGTCAGAGTCAGATGTGTTCTCCTCTGACTTTTCCTCATCTTCGGGGTTGTCTTCTTGAGGCGCCGATTTGTTCTGTCCATTTGAGGCGTTGCTGGCCAGCAGCGACTGGTAGACCAAGTCACTGGCTTCGCCTTTGCCAACCTTTTCGACATCACGCTCAACATCGTAGACTTGCTCCAGGTTTTGTGGCATGTACTGGTCTCGAAACACCTGCGTGTCAACGTCGTTTTCTGCTGTTTGTGTCTTTGCAACCTTGCGGAGCTCGAGCAGTGCGGTTCGCATCTGTGTCTGGTCCACAGTCCCATCTGCCGCCGTCACAAAGCCAAATACAGCCTGCTCTGAGATTGTCTCAACTCCTTGTCGTCCGAAAAAGTCGCTGACATTTTTAATGTCTATGCGCAGAAACTCGTAGCTTCGAGGATGGTCGTGCTCGACACTCTGGGAGACATCGATGACATATGCTTTACCTTGGTGGTATAGCATGTTGTACTCGCTCAAGTCTCCGTGAACAAGATGGCACACTTGGTACATGATGCGCATATAGCCAAGAACTTGTAGATAGACATCAGACCACTGTGCAATCTCATCAGCGTCCTCAAACTTGACGTCCCGCAGCAGTGGCGCAGACCAGCCCTTCTTGTCGCCAATGAAGCTCATCAGCAGTACATGCTGCCGCAGATACAGTGCTTCGGGGCTGGGAATGCCGGCAGCGTTGAGGCGCTTGAGGTTGCGCATCTCCTTCTCTGCCCACACTTTTACCATGGCGCGGTTGCTGCTCTTGTTGAAACCCTGCCGGAATCGATGCTCTCCAGTGACATACTTGGCACGATCTTTAAAGACCAATATGCTCGTCTTGTAGATTTTGATGGCGCGTTGCAGCGTACGACCGTCTTCGCTGATGGCTGTGGCGTGGTACACGTTGGCTTCTTTGCCTGTTGAAACGACGCCATTGACTTCAGACACAATGTTGCGGTTGAGCATCTGCAGCAAAATCATTCTCGTTCGTGGATCCAACACCTGCTCCGACGTGGCCCTGTCGCTCTTGTCTTTGCCACTTGCGCCTCCTCCTCCGCTGCCACCTCCACCGCCGCTCTCGCCCTCGCCCTGCACCCTGTCGAGCTTCAATTTGCCGGCGTGCCGCTGCAGCGACGTGATCTGGTCGTCAATCATGGCAGCTACGTTAATCTTGGGCCGCTGGCTGTTGGTCTTGGGCTTCTGCGCGTCCGGGATCGACGGGTCGTTGAGCTGGCGCTGCCGGTTGTAGGTTTTGGTGTAGTCTTGCGGGTTGGCCGAGGCAATGTCGTAGTCTTCGACTGCGTCCCCTTCGTCAAAGATGTCGTCGTCATCTTCTTCGTCTTCTCCAAGTTCCAGTGCCTCCAGGCTCAAGTCTGCCGCATCTCTGATCTGGCCGTGGCGAATGTCCTGTTCTGATGGCAGATCCTGGTACCCACGGTTTTGGATAAAGACGTGCGGAGGAGCGTGGGCATCTGCAATGCCCTTCTCACCTCCATCTACCTCTGGCATTTTGATCTCCCTTATTCTGGCTTTTGTAGTGCTTAACAGAGTTTTGAAGAAAAGAAAATTTCACTGAAAAGGTGCGTGGCTAACATTTAAACTTGAGGTCACTATATTGCTACCCTGCAATCTTCACCTCACAAATCAGGCTCCTGTCTTCCCCTTTTCTTGCACTGATTGATCACAAACAGACCGTGGAAATTAGACAATAGTTCTTGAATATTGTCTTGGGAAGAGTTAAAGATTCGAGCCGATAATTAATTTCAGCCCGGGCTGCCTGCGTTGAATCTGCAATGTGGTCTTGTCCGCTAACAAATCTTACAGTAGTTTGGCTGATCTCAAGAAGATCGCAGTCCAATGCTTCGTCCCACATGAAAATAATTTGTATATGTCTGATACTAAGTCAGATATTATTATGATGAGTAACAAAGAAATGGTCAAAATCTTTGAAGGCTGCTATCGGGCGTGCCTAATCGGCAACTTCAGCAGCTTCAGCCAGCAGCACAGAGACGACAACTGGACGCTGAACCATGAAGCCGACCTTTGTTGCATGAATGACTCAACATGAAAGAGTAAAGAAACAACGGAGGGCTCTTTACTTTTACTGCTTCCCTCCTTGAAATATCAAAGAGACCAGGCATTGTCCAGTCTACAGGAAGACCCTCCCTCTTCTGACGGCATGTGAAGTTGTGGCATGCCATGCCAAACAAAGGAACAAATCCGTGGAAAAGGAGCATTTGGAAATTCAGATGTGTCCTCGGGCCCTCCTATATGACTGTAATGGTATCATGATTTGAACATAGACAAGTCCAGATCGGCCTGTTTAGAGAATATTGCACCTGGCCAATGCAATGGCTCCAGTAATGCCTGGCTTGGTATAGTAAAACAGCGGCTTGGGACCTCTTTGCCGGTCAATCGTGCAAGGTCAGTTGAGAGTCCATGTTGGCACAAAAGCAGCCGCACGAGATTTGCAAGATGAAGCTGATGCCAGAAACCAATGTGCTATTCCTGTTTCTCCTTTATTTGGAACCTGTCAAAATTGCTGGACTCCCTCCGCGCTCTTCATATGAACGTCTGATTCTGAGCCGTGTGTAGCAATGTCTTTGTCCATTAGACGGCTGCAGTGGCAAACAGAAGCGGTATGGTCTCCTCAAAAGTTACGCCATACGGTTTAAGGCGCATTTAACAGAGGCCTAGATGTGCCATTCTCCATCATGGCTGCGGAGAACTGCTCAACTATGTAGGTGGAGCCTTGTTCAATGGCCACATGGAGAGGTGTTTTGCCAGAATGGTCCTGAGCCGTGAGATCAACTTGACCAGTATTGATGAGGATTTCAGTCACATTGTTATAGCGCCCCTCAGCAGCTATGTGCAGTGCCGTGCGACCCCGGTCGTCTCGCGCATTGACGTCCATTTGAAAAGTTGCGAGTAACTTCTCAACCGTCATGGCCATGCCCTTTTCAGCGAGAATATGGAGTGCTGTGCGGCCCTTGTGATCCTGTGCGTTGACGTCTATTTGATTAGTTGCGCATAAGCATTCAATATATTGGTAGTAACCCTTTTCGCAGAGAAGGTGGAGTACTGTTCTGCCAGAATTGTCCACAGGGTTGACAGTCGCCTGTGGGCCCCTGGATGGGATATTGGTTGCCTCAGATTTTTGTTTCGTCGAGGCTAGGCCAAGAGGCACTCTGATATAATTTTCCTGAGACTTGGCTCCTTTGAAAATTGAATTTAGCCCAAAGCGGATCTTCCGAGCAGCTGAACGAGGAGAAGCGTGACTGTGGGAGCCATAAGCACCCGAATCCTCTGTGGAAGCTTCTGCCACTGGCTTTTGTTTCTCCATATCGACAAACTCTGATATGTCTCCGGGCTCTGTCCGATCTGTGTCGGCACTGGAACCCACATCCGCGAGCACCAAGCCTTGGAGAATCTCCACTACATCGAAGCGGCCACAAGAGACAGCAAGTTGAAGCGTCGTCTTGCCATTCCCTTGAGCGTTGATATCTACATGGCCTGTCTTGAGTAAAAGTTTGGCAATCTGCACTCGGCTGTCGTACGAGGATGCGTCAAGGGTAATGCGGTGCGACCTCCATAGAGCAGCAAGACCTTGACGTCTTGCTAGAAGAATCTGAATGAGCTTGTTGTAACCTTCGGCTGATATTGTGTGAAGGACCCGGCCGTAGGAACTCCCTGATGGGATTGAATATTCTCCCAAGTCACAAAGGGTGAGGAAAAACTCGACTGGTATCGAATGGCAGGGGAAGTTTCTGGCGGAAGGTCTTGTTGAGGTGTAGGACGGAGGAGCTGGGGAGTCGACGATTGCAGAATGTGTGCGGCCATCTGCCAGTCGGACTCTGCTAGCCTTGAGGCGCAATTTAATGTCGTGAATAATAGTTAAGATGGGCATAACGTGAGCGTTGCCAAAAATATCAGTTGCAGAGAGCTGCCCTAAAATGATATTAGATCTGACACCGACTACCCACGCTCCCAAATCGCCATGGACAATCTCTAATGGCATCATCAGACTTTTGTTGTCGCAGATTGCAAGCAAAGGACTCACTATTCCCGCATTTGGGTCGGAACATGTACGTTTTGCGCATACTGATGGTTGAATTTGTCATCAAGGAAGACCGACGAGAGAAGAGATAACCCTCCAGGGGCTTTTGTGCACTGGTGATGACCCTGACTGGTACATCCTCAAGAAATTCGTCCTCGTCTGTGAAGTAACGAGTGTCTAGAGCAGAAAAGTTTCCAGTGTTGAAGCAGCGCCATCCTTCGTTGGGACTCAAGAGAGCGTAGTCTAGAGCCTCACTGCCATGACTGGTCCCGTCGACTCCACTGACAAGAGAAAAGGTGCCCAGTTTCTCTTGTGTGGAAATCTTGATATCATGGGATATGCCAGTCACTGCTGGGCATTGTGTTGCTGATGTGATGTCATCTGTCTTGTGAATTTCAGATGCACTTGTAGTCTCGGCAGACATGTCCTGATCGAAAGGCTCGCCGACATTAATCGTCTCCATGGCCGAGTCCTCTTCCAATTCGTCACAAGATGAAGCAAGGTGCCGAGTAGTCAGGCCATACATCTTGACTCTGAAAGTGGTGTGATCTGTAACCTCAATGAATCCTCCAAGCGTACACCTTTTCCACCCTTTTCCAGTGGCAGCATAGAGCGGATAGCCGTTACCAATGACATCCAAACAAGCATTGCCGGGCCTCTCCGCAAAGACTTCGCACGAAGTACCAGCTCGAGGCCTGCACGGTATGGCCTCTATGTAAAGCTCGAAGCCGGGTATCTTGTCGTCAGCCTTTCCATCAAGTTGTTCTTGGACCCATGCTTGATTGAAGAAACATGTCACAAGGCTCAAGATAGACTTCCTGCATGTCACCAAGATGCATGGGCGCGCATCGTGTTTGCTAAGGCCAAGCGTGGCGAGTTTCATGTCCAGTGGCCATTTTGTAATCTGGCCATTTTGAGCGACCATTTTCCGGAGCCCGGGAGCGAAGATATCGTGCAGATGCTCGTAGCGCAAGATGCACGCTTCTGGAATCTTTGTATAGAATTGGGACAATTTCACAGGTACTGTGCCTGAGCGGCTTTTTGAATCAGGAGAAGGGCCTTTATTATGGATTAAAGGTGTCGCGGCCTCTCTTCCAGGTCCTGCTGGTGCAGAGTTGCTTCCACCGCAACTCTCCTTTGGGCCGATAGCAGAAGAATTTGCCATTGATGATGATCCCACACTACTTGGAAGCAGGATAGGTCGCGAAGGAGCTATGTCCTTGGGAGACAAGTGAGCTGGAGAAGACATCCTGGTGCTTCAAATTTGCCCTGCCGACGTAGTTATCTGTTGGATAGTCCACGGCTGAAGATCCATATTGCTCACAGGCAACAAATCCAGTGGACAGAGCTAAAGCAAAGAAGTGAATGCTGCGAAATTAAATAACAATTTACAATGTTGAAAGGCTGAAAGGCTGAAAGGTCGAAAGGCTGAAAGGGGCTGGGGTTGGCATAGCCACAAAAGTCAGCCACGGATCGACCAACGAGCTGCCTGTGGTTCGACCGGAGAGTTCTACCCCGCAGCAAAGACTCGCTTAAGGTGCAATTATAGAGGAGGATCTTTGTTCTCAATCGAGATAATCTGGGGCTGGAGCTTCAATCAAGTTGAGGCAATGTCGCGGTGTAGAATGACTACCTTCATCCCCACTGTCAGTCTTGACCTGCGGTCAGTCGTCTTTAATGAGACTGTCACATGAGCGCTTAACTGTTGGGCATCTGTGCAAATGAATGTCGCGAAGACTGATTCCAGTGTTGGGAGCCATCAGAGTTCCATTGCAACGCCCGCTCAATGAGCCGGTTAGGGTGAGGTAACGATCCTGCACATGAATGTGGGTAGAGAACAGCTGCGACTATAGTGGCACCTAGAAAACTTCCTCTATCAACATGCCACCTGTTCTTGGCATGTCTTCGCCAGGAATGAGGGTTTCCAAAAATGTCAACTGAAGCAGACACACCCAGAAACGCCCGGACAAGGATAATTTGTGGCCTGGCAAACTCCACCCTGCTTTGGCAGCCTTTAACACAGTTCTGACAGAAAGCTAGAAGCCTGTACAAGCCTGTATTATAAGGTAGAGTCGAAGGTCCCCGTTCAAGTGTCTAGGGACTGAGAAATAGGCCCTAACGCCAGCAAGGGACCATGTTCTTGAGATGAAATTGGAGATACTTGCGGGTAGCATCGACTGAGGCCCTTTTTGGGTTCATCGCAGAGTTATTTGCTAAGAAGCAATGAATACTTCACATTCACCGGTTTCTTCAATGTCGATTGACTTGGTAAAGTGGAAAGGAGAACATTGCGGCCGTAGTGAATTGAAGAGTTGGAAACATTTGCCCCAGTCGTTTCTGTTGATCCAGATTACTGAACCAGCTTGAACGAGGCACAATCTCAGGCCACAAAGGAAGCATGGGTCAACGTATTGTCGCATGGAGGCATGTGGCGTCTTTGGCGAGAGTTCGTATGGCCATCGCTGTTCCAAAGATGGCCCATCTATTTCCGCTTCCAGTAAGAAAAATGACTGTAAATCACCTACTAAATGATCAATTCTTTGAGAACAATCACTATCGAACAATGATGTGCAATGGATAACCAGCCCCTCTACTTGGTCTGACTTTTTGGCCGGATGTTCTTTGAGCAAGGAGGAAGAGCAGCTTTAGATGGACCATTCTGCAATCTGAACTTCTTGCTGCAGATTTTCACCATGCCATTAGCATCATAGTAGATGCATCACTGCAAAAACACAAAGTGATCGGCCTGCTGAGGCCTCGCTTCATGCGGACAGCTGATTGGCTTGTCCCCTGATAATCGCTGCTGCTTCTCTAGGCTCTAATCCTTTGACTTTTCCTGCACTATTACCCTTCTAAAATCATACTAGAATCGTTTGATTTTGTTACGTGTAGCGGGAAAAAAAAATACACAGGAGACAGCATCTAATGGGGTGCCTTGGCAAAGAAAGAGACTCACCGAAGAGAAAAGACGCGTCGAGACTCCGCCACAATACATCCACAAGACGCAACGCTTTGCCAGAAGATGAGGGGCAGAAAGAACAAGACGAAAGCAGGCAGCAGTGCCCCTTCAGCCTCGTGTGGCTTTGGCTAACCTTGTTATCGCTGCCGCCGGTGCTGCTCCATTGAGTGATATGTGCAGCACCGCAGCTCTTGCTCACTTGTCACCTACCATGGCTCGCTCCAGAGCTTACACAGCAGAGGCCTCCTGAGCTCTTGAGGTTATTCTGGGCAAAAAATGGCGGTGAAATTGCTCATCGATGCGGCCAACCAGGGGATGCCGCAGCTGTATTTCGGATCCAAAGACTACTTCCCAGCGATGGATACTGACAAATACCAAGATTATTCGGGTTTGGACACTGGCCTGTTGAATTACTTTGACCTTGACGAGGGGCACAGAACTTGTACTGACCCTGAAGTTGTCTTTGGAACGGCTCATAGTATCAAAAACAGCGTCGAGTCTTGGGACACTGATTTGACCTTCTGGAGCTGTGCTTTCTATACCAATTTGACGCACGACTTTCGAGAATCGACGCTGCCCTCTAAGAACGCCACCTTTCTACTGGAAAATCAGGTCGACACGAGCCTTTCCTCAGCCACAAATGTCACGTCGGTTCTTTCCATGTGCCTCGAGGCGTGGTGCCAGAACTCGCTCTCGTGCAGATCGAGTTTATGCGTGTCGGCTCAGTTGAAGCAGAATGATAATAGCACACTGTCGGCCATGGCGCTTGAGGGCTGTCTCAACGACATCTGCGACCTCGACGCAAACCGCAGTGCCAATCCAGACATTACAGGCGTTGGAGTGCTCATTGGGCTTTTGATCCAGTTCATCTTGGCCATGATAGCATGTCTGTATTCGCTTGCGCTGGTCCCACGATGGATCCTGCACTATGGCAAGCAATCCATGGAGAAGCACCGGCAGGCTAGATCGGGCATCAAGGAAAGGATAGTGATTCTGCTTGATGACTTTCAGCGTGCGCAATCTTGTTTCGCCATTGCCATCGATATTGCCTCTATTGTCACGTTAGAAACTAGCGCCACCAACATGACCGACACCGACAGACGGGCGATAGCGCTGGTAGGCTTTGCGGGAACGCTGCCGACAACCATGGTCTATGGCACTCTCCTACTCGTATACAATAGGGTATCGCCATATACGCTGTCTCTCACATTCCTCACTTGGGCTTTGACACTTATTGTCAGATATCTCCCGGGGCAGATACAGCCTCGACAGACAAAGGCAGGATATGTTGACACTCAGCCAGAAGCGTGTGGCATGAACTCTCCCAAATATATTTGCTCTTTCCCCGTCAGCGATGAAGGGGTCTTGAACCTTGAACTTTTGATATCGGTAGTCAACTTGATCCCAATGTTGACCATGATTTGGCTTACCGTGGACTCGTACTATCCTATTCGTAATCTGTCCAGCAGGATGGCAAGCGCTGGTGGTAAGATGGCAATCATCGGCAGAGCATTGAAATTTACTGTGGAAATGGCATCTCAAGTTTTGTTCCTTATCTCTTTTCTTTGTTACGGACTCTGCATGGCTTATCTGTACCTGGAATTCCGAGACGGTGTGCGTGGCGGCTTCGCCAGCACCACTTGGACCTTTGGCCAGGTGGTCGCAGTCACCATCTGGCTGCCAACAATGCTATCTTTTATCAATGACTGCATCTACGGATCCGTCAAGGGCCGCTCACAGCAGCTGCCTCCATCGCTACAGGTCGTCAGGACCAGCGAATTGGCCGGACTGCCGATCGAGGAACCGCGGCCATCGAGCAGTAGTGCCACTACTGAAGCAGCAGCAGCAGCAGCAGCAGCAGCGACGGTAGGAGAAGAAGAAAATGGGGAAGCAAAGACTACACGACAGAATGAGAAAGATATTGGTGATGAGCCTGTGGTTCGCGTATCTGCCATTGGGCAGGATGTGGAAGAAGGAGAAGAAGCTGTTTGCTCAGGTGCCAACGGGCCAGGAGAAGGACGCGATGCTCCAGAACGGCCTGACAGCTAGAGCCTGTTTTAAGCCTCTTGTATAGTATGTATGATGTTATTCCCTTATTTCTGTCTGACACTTTTGAAGTTTCAACTTGCTGGTCTTCTGCCTGCAGATGAGGTCTCTTGTTGATATTTCTGTTATCTTTATCCTCGTGGCTCTCTATTGCGCAGATGTCTACTTGTCAAATAAACGTGAAAAGACAACCTGGTAAAGATATTTGGGGTACTGCTCAAGTCTATCATAGTGATCAGTAAAATCAAGGGCAGGAGGGAAAGGGCATTTTTTTCGGCGGCGTTTGCAGCATCTGATGAGATTGGGAATAGAAACTTCCAAATGCTTTGTATTTAGTAATGTAGATTGTCAGCCATATAGGTACGTATCGCTGCTTTCAGCTGTTCGAAAATCTCTCTACTGGCTGAGATTGGGTTCTGTCTCGCCTTCTTCTGCGTCACGACATAGAAGGTCCTTGATGCAGCGAAAGCTGGTCTTCCAGTGCGCCAACAGTTCTGAGGAGTCTCTGAAAGATTGACTGCAACCCCAAGCGCCAGAAGCTGTAGACTGGCCGCATTGGTAAAGCTTCGGAGTCAAGTTTGACTGATGCATTATGTTGAGGATAGGCATCCAGGCCAGCAACTCCTCCAAACAGCTCTTGCCTGCGCAATCCGACAAATGTGCTATCAAAGCATCTTGACGCTTGTAGCCTGACCTTCCACAGCCAATCTTACAGGATGTGTGTGGGACGCGAAATCGGCATGCCAAGACGCTGCCACCGTGCTGCGACTGTGCATGTCGTTGCAGATCTGACGTTCGAATGAACCTCTTGCCGCACGACGCCACGGAACACGTGTGAAAGGTCCCTGACCGTTGCTGAGCATGTTTCTTCAGGTGTGAGTTGAGGTTGGACCTTTTCGAGAAGGACTTGTTGCACTCAGTACACGTCAGACTAGTGTCGTTTGCCCTGGCGGAAATGATCTTCTGTCTCTTGTAAGTGCGAGTCGCCCTCAGGTAGTCTTTGTAGTCTGGAAATGACGACTCATCTACTTCGGCATCATCAAGACCGTGTTTGTCACGTTCATGGGTCCTTTTTTCTTTCTCTGAGCCAAAGCCAATGTCTTCCCACAGACATTCGGGGAAAGAACATCGATGTGGCCGATCATGTCTATTCTGGTGTGCCTCCAGGTCTGCGCGGCTGGAGAAGCCTTCAGCATACCGGCCACAGTTGATGCGAGGGCATTTGAATAGATTAGCTCCATACAGCTCAAGTATCTTGGTATCTGGCGGGGCCATATCCTCCATGACCTGTCGGATTTGAGACACAACAACAGGCATTGTTGACTTTTTATTCACAGCAGCATCCTTTGACATGCTCCCAAATTGGTCCAGTTGAGCCTGAAAAGCCTCTGAGCACTGGGTGCTATTACTCATCTTGTAAAGACCAGAGCTGATCATCTCCTGAACTTCATCGCCAATTTCGATCTGCTCATCATTGTCCGCCCAAAACAAGTCGATGAAGCAGTCAAGGGTTTCGTCAAAGCCAACGTGTTCCGCCTCTATACGCATGCGTGCGTCAGCTGAGTAGCACAGAGCCTGCAGGTGCAAAAGCCAGGAGCATGCCGCATAGTCCATGAACGAATAGTGGCCCCGAATCACCAGCTGCTTAATTTCCTCTTGGTCCTGGTCCAGGTGAAATCCTCCTAGTTGAAGATAGCTGAGGCACTTGAATGCCAGCAAGCTCTCAGCGTAGGTCTCGTCAATCTCTCTCAGCTCCAGCAAGCATCTGCAGATTTGTCAGTCTTGTCGAGTAGTTTTGGTTGGAGGTGCGTCACCTCTTTGTAGTGCCGTGAATGAACTCGACCCTGCCACTATCTCGGACTTGTACCAGTGAACCGCAGAGCTCAGTTGCCTTCTGCTGAAAATAGGACATGTCGTCGAACATGTCGTCCTTGAGGTTGACGGCAGCGTATCCTTGAATCTCGTGCCATTTCAGAGGGCGTTTAGCAGCAACAAGGAGGTTGAGAAGACTCTTGGCGCTGGATTTGTACCTCTGGTCATCATGTAGGATGCGTCTGCACACTCTTGAGTATCTACGTGGTTTTAGCCGGTAGTATTCTCTTTGTCGGAATCATCCAATGGCCTTGACGTGTAAACTTACGCTTCGAGCAAGCCTTTGGGTAGTCCAGACCCTTCCATCTCCTCAACTATTTCTCGTGCATTGCGTTTGGACGCGAGCAACTTTAGCACAAGGGTTGCGTACAAGAACATGCCTGCACGGTCAGCAACAAGAAAATTCAAGCAGAAGATGAGCACACACCATCAGAGTTTCGGACTAGCTCCCCCTCAAGTCGATTGGCATGTTGCGATGACAGAGTGGGGAATCTTAGCTTCAGCGCATTGCATTTCTTGGACACGAAAGCCTTGATGTCTGTCTCGACATGGTGTTTTTCTATCTCGATGCATCTCGAGGATGCTAGGAGCTTGGTGGAAATCCTATCTGGTTGGCTTAAGAAGATGCAGCGCACCCGATCAGACTTTGCGTGGCAAGAGCTTTGCACAAGGTCGAGGAAGCCCCGTATGATTGCCTTTTGCTTCTGCGAGGGACATTCGTCAAGTCCGTCGAGAAGGATGAAAACCCTGTCGATGCCTTTGTCCACGACGCTGTGCCGTGACGAGATCATACTGTCAACCGCCGCCTGAAGGATTTCCCTGGCCTTGGCTTCTGACGACAGGGTGGTCTGTGTTCCTGGAGAGGCACATGCTTCGCAAAGTATGTCGATGACCATGTCCCGACCTTGAAAGGAGGTTTGGAGAATTTGGCCCAAGATATTCCTCACAGCTGCCACAAACGAGTTACGAAGTGGATCGTTTTGTTCAAAATAGAAGAACAGCGCGACTGTCCTATCGAGAAGTGTGAGATGGTCCACAATCTTGGTGGCTAAGACTGTCTTCCCTGCACTGTACGTGTAAGCCCTTGTTTGATTCAGTGCAGACAAGAATACGCACCAATACCCGGCATGCCGTACACCCACAATGTTGGGGAGGGGCATGGGGACTCGATGGGAGCGGCAAAATCTCTAAAGTGGCTATGATTGATGAACCACGAGCCTGAATCCAAGTTTGGGTCTCGGCATTGGGCCTTTTCGCGGTGGACCTGGCTTGCGTCAAAGGTATCCAGCCATTGGCTGACGAGCCTCTGTTTCTGCGCCTGTTCTTTCTGCACATGCGCCTCGAGCTTCTGGCGTAGCTCGTCGCGAAGCATCTTGGTCGACTCAATGTCCGTCAGAGTGGAATGGGCATGCAGACCGTTTTCATGTCGGAGCATGTTGTTCAAGACAAACTGAAATTCTTGGTCAAACGATCGGCTGATGTTGTTCCAGATCTGATGCCAAAAGGGCGAATCAAAACGTCGCAGCGCCCTGGAGTGAAAGTCCAAGATATCCTCATAGATGAGCTGCAGATGCGACCAAATGTAGCGATCCTTGCAGGCCAGTTTTTCGTAGCGCGAGACTATCTGCAGGGTCTCGCCGATTCTTTTGTACATGTCGAGGATGCTGTGGAATGCATCGGGGAGGCGCTGTGCTGTCTTGAGAATCAACTTGACAGGCCCCCAGACGAATGCCATGATCTCATTGCCGTTGGCCAAAACATCGAGGCAGTTTGCCAGCAGGTTGGTGGCGGAGAAGAAGGCATCCAGGCGTTTCATGTGCATGGTTTTGCCAGGCCTGGCCATGCGCTTCTCTATGAGATTCACAGAGCGGTCAAGCTCTGCGCGAGTGACAGCGGCAAACTGTGCGCGTTTCTCCTCTGAGAGTTTTTCTTTGAAGCGCTCGAGTGCGATTTCAAACGCGGCCCTGGTGTCATCGTCTGGGCCATTTGCCGCGTCTGGCGGGTCCATGATGCAGCAAAAGCGCGGTGCTGGCTGTACTGATGTGCCGTAAGACTGTGAGGGACACGCCAGCCTGATCAAAACGGCTGGCTATAAGTGTCACAGTTGAGCGAAAACCGATCTGCAGGCGACTGCCTGCTCAGCCACAGGGACCGCTGCCTGCTTCTACCACACATTTCTCGCGGCTTGAGGCTTAGCTTTGCAGGGCGGCCACAGCCTTGTTCAGAGGCAATCATGCCCAATTCTTGCCCAAATGCCAACAGCATAAAACCTGTGACCGATTCTGGGTACAAGTCCAAGGTATGAGATGGCGACTTGCTTGCAAAAACCGGTGAGAGGCTCCTCTGCCAACTCAACGGCTTTTTGCAGGGCCAAGAGCCTTGCAAAGTACCAGAACAAGAGAAGTGACGTTGAACCACCTTGATCGTATTCAAGTTGATGAAACTTTCTTCTCGTTGCAAGTGATGCAAGGACCACATCTTTTGCGTTGAGATGAAGCAGGGGACCGGGGTCTCCGACACGTTGGAACCGTTGAAAGCGTTGAGGTGATCTTCGCGTTGTCACTGGCTCAAGTTGACCCCCGACCACGTCGATTAGCTGCCTTCTCGACCCCAGTTCTTTGGCTTCGCCTGAGCGAGAGCAAGCGGCAGGGTAAGCGACTCTGAGCACACCTGACCTGCCTTGATGCGCCATTAGGATTGTGGTTTCGTGTCTGAGGTACTTGTACTGCAACCTGGCCAAGGACTGGTATGGGCGAGAATTTATGTCTCACGTGATTGATAATTTGGCGCACCACGGCAACCAAGAAGCATTTGCCAAATTGTGTCCATGGCTTCTGTTCCATTGTGTTCTCGGACATTTTTTGTCCTATGTACAGCATTTGCATCAGGTGTTCAACAGGCGCAGCTGCAATTCAATGACGGTCATGTGATGTTGTTTCCGAGATGTATACCTCTTTTTTGTTCGAGTTATGTAGCTTTATGCAACTTCCTTATATTTGATCGGATCACATTTCTTGCAGCCATAAGAAGCAAGGCATCCGGGGCTCGGCTCCGGCCTTGAAGGCATGAGGCTACTTCTTGGAGGTGGCGAGCCTCAAGCCTACTCCAGCACGGCCACACTGGTCACGGCCGTAGGGCTTGCTTCGCGATGTGACTGGCTCAATTGTTAAGCCTGGAGCGCCTCTTTAGTATTTTGGTGCCACTTGGCCAATAGCGTTCTCTATTGCACCGTCTGACGTTTACTTACGGATCCCCGGTGTGTTCACACGGACAACTTTTCTGCCTTGTCTGCCCTTTCTGCCTCGTCTGCCTTTGCTGCCTATGCTGTTTCCATAGGTGCCAAGGGTCCGTCCACAGGCTTCGCCTGGACGAGAGCAGGCTGAAAGGTAAGCTACTCGCAACACACGTGACCAGCTTCGATCTGCCACCAGGACTGTGCGATACACCAGCCTCAACAGCGGTGTGACACAGCCACAATTAATGCACTGACCATGGGCTCGCTTCGCGCTGTGACCGGTCTAGTTGTTTGGCCTAGAGTCGCCTCATTGGTTGTTTCTATGAAGCCGTTCCTCAAGACAAAACTTTTTAAGCCGGTCAAATGGCTTCGCCTGGATGAGAGCAAGCTGCAGGATAAGCGACTCTGAGTACACGTGACCTGTTTCGATTTGCTATTAGGACAGTGTTCTTGCGTCTAACGCACTTACCTGACCGCCTTGCTTTGGACTAAGCCTCCCATCATGGGTGCGCTCAAGGATTGATGTGACCGACAACTTATGCTTCTTGCTGTTGGCGATTTGGCGCGTATCCATGTTTCATGGCAAAAAAGATGTAGCTTCCATTCCATATTATTCCCAAACAGGAAAGAACAGGAAACATGCCCTGTGCATCAACAGCTCTTGTCGGCGCAGCTGGGATGGCGGCTGCGCGTTATGAGACCAACTTCACATGTGTCGTCCAGTCGAATTTGCATAATATTGCACAGTGAGGACAAGTCGAAATCCAAGGTCCTGTGATCATTTTCTGAAGAATCAGTCGCACGTGATCTGAGAAATAGCTCTTTCTCGCGGCTGGGTGTCTTTCTTTTTTCCAGGCATTAGTATTTCACCCCTCAAGTCAAGACGTCTTGTTGCGTCGCCTATCTTCCTGCAACAGCTGCAAGTCTCTCAATTGGCTGAGTCAATGAACAGAATGGCGAATTGAAGCCCTCGAAGCCCTCAATACCTGCTTACGACGATTGTCAAAGTGCTAATAGACTTGTGTGTGTGTGCAAAAGCGAGCGGAGCAAAGAGGAGGAGAAGGATATCTTCACCACAGCAGTCTCATCTCAATTCACTAGCGGCGCTTGCTGCTTTGCCTACAAGACTTTGCTGTGATCTGTCTGCATCTGTTGGTAGAAGCCACTTGTATAAAGGTCAAGGATGAGGGCTATGGAGAAGTTATGGTACATAGACGTTCTTGGCGCCAAGCCCTTGATAGCGAAGGCACAACGACATCGACAGAGCTGCCTTGACCTTGAAGAAGACGGCAATTGAGGTGACGACGATTAATGGCAGAGGCTCGCTATCTTCTGTCACATACAACTTCTCTTCCGCATGAGGGCTCATTCTGGAGGTGACTTGAAGCATACGCGCGCCTAAGGCTGCTTCCATTTGGTGGCAGCCTGTTCTCATCTCATTCTTGGACATGCACAATCCTCGTTCATGTGCAAGCCGACGCTCCATGGTTTTTATAGATCCACAGCATGAGCAAAAGGCCGTACCCTGCTGATCAAGAGCTGGTGGAGCTCGAGTCTCGAAGCGATGGTGCAGGTGAGAAGCGTCAGTAACGTGTATCCATCGGGAGTGAACTTCAACCACGGCCCTGACAAGCCACAGCGCAGGAGTAAGATGGTCTGCATCTGCCTTGATCCTGACCTAGTCGCTAAGCTGAAGCTGTTAGCTCTGACCCAGTCTCCCACTACATTCCGCAGACCTCTAGCTCTGATCACAGAGACAACCTGGAAGGCGGCGACAGAAATACTGGAGAAATCTGCTATGGAATGGTGAGCGAAGGGAGCATGTTGAGCCAAGTCGTTCGGTGCTAATCTCGGATGTTGCTCTACGTAAGCTCAAGGACATCAACATGAGGCTGTTTCAGGCCAGGTTCAGAGATGGCCTTCAGAGCTGCACTCCGTCGCTACAGCCGTGCTTCTCCCTCCAACTCCATCGCTTGGGCGACATGATGCTACTGCGGTTCTGCAACTCCTCAGTTGACGTCGGCTTCCTTAACTTGCACACCGGAAAGAATCTCACATCATTGCTTCTGCGTCACCCGTTACAGTTCTTCGCCCTTTTACCAGGCCAGGAAGAAGCTCTGATGCAAAGGGCTACCCACAAGGCTCGATCTGACACCCTTGAGCTCAAGTGCGACATTCTTGTCCACGGCCCTACCAGTGGTGCCCATGACATTGCAGATGCTCTGTCCTCGCATCGTCTCTTCCTGCAACGGCCTTATGCGAACGAGCTGCCTTATAGGAATCCCCAGTGGCTCTTTAGTCACTCTCAAGACGGTAGTGAGGACGATTTTCATGACTCTGAGCGCTCTACCGATGATGACGCCGACGTTGAGCGTCAGTCCCGGCCTATTGTTGCTGAGGAAAGTATCAACGAAGACCTACAATCTCAGTGTGAGCCCAACTCTATTGTCAAAAGTACACTGAGGCAGTAAGTTTTTCCCCTGCCATTTCTCCTTTCTTGGCATTTGTCCTGGCAGAACCTTACGCCATCAGGCATCAAAAGCAAGCACTTTACTTCATGATGCGCCATGAGGATTTGACAGCCACTGAAACTCTCAGTCTATGGCAGCCAGGAGATCATCACAGTGAGGGAGTCTATCGGCATCGTATTATTAAGAATATGGCCACCAAAAACCCCAGAGCTTTCCAGGGCGGTTTGCTGGCCGATGACATGGGCCTCGGCAAAACCCTTAGCGTGCTTGCCCTGATCGCCAGCACTCTCAAAGAAGCTCACAGGCATGCCAGTGCTTCATCTAGCCAGCATCCAAAAAGCAAAGCGACTCTGGTCATAGTCCCGTCAGTTCGTACGTCCACTGATACCCGGCCAGAAGCCTTCTCAAGTGCTCACTGTTGTTCCAGTCGCAATCTTTGATATATGGCGAGTGGAGATTCGCAAGTCAGTGTACTCCTCTATTTACCTACATGGGGTATTCACTGATAGGGAATCCAAGGCATTTTCTTCCCGACGCAGCCAAGACCCATGTTTACCACGGCCAGAGAAGAGATGAGAACAAGCAAAAGCTTCAAGACGCCGATATCATCCTCACCACATATGCGACGGCAGCCGCAGACTTTTATCGCGGCCAACGCCGTCTCCAGTCAATCGACTGGTTCCGTATCGTCCTGGATGAAGGTAAGCCTTTATTCCGCTTCCGCTTGGCTCAGTTCTAATATGAGACCAGCTCACCTTATCAGGTCTCGTCAGACCAAGCAATACAGTGCTGTCACCAAGCTGCAAGCTGCTCGCCGCTGGTGCGTAACCGGAACTCCAATCCAGAATCGTGTCGAAGACTTTGGGGCGCTGGTCTCCTTTCTGAAGGTTCCATACCTTGAGCATCCCCTAACCTTTAGAAGGCACGTCGCCTATCAGATTTTGACTCGTTCATCATCTCGACATGGCGCCAGCTTTGGTGTGCTCATGTCCTCCCTCTGCCTGAGGCGCACAAAAAAGGTTGTCCACGTTCCGGATCCGATATCTACAAACATGATGCTTTCACTTCCCGCCCATGAGAAGGAGCAACACAATGCCCTTACTTTAGCATGCCGTCGCTTGCTCTATAAGGCTAGCCTGGAGTTAGATGCCCGGTCAACGGGAAGTATTTTGAGTCATCTGCAAGAGCTGCGTATCCTGTGCAATCACGGAACCTGCAAGGTCACTCTTGGTGAGGATCATGGCAGCAACCAAGACCTGCATCGCCAATCTACACAAGAGGCTGTTGTAGCGGCAACTTGCGACGCCTGCATGGCAAGCCTAGGCCTTGTTGAGGCGGAAGATGGCGACGACAACGAGTATGCCGGGCGACGAACGTCTTGCGACCATGTTCTCTGTCGCACCTGTCTCTTGTCGGCGGGCTTCGCGTCGTGGACAGCACCGGAGCTTGAAGAAGCCGTATGCCCAAAGTGCGACTCTCGCTTCACCTTGAAAACCACAGGAAAGCAGGCTGCAAGTTTCAGCATTGAACAGGGCTCTTCGGTAAAGCTGGATAAGCTTGTTTTCTCTGTCAAGGCACTTGAGCAAGACGCAAAAAGGTGAGTCTTCTTTCTCATCAAATAAATGTTGTTCAGATACAAGGCCGTGTGCTTAGACTGGGCGATGATCTCTGTCTTCGTATATTGGCAGTCTCCCAGCTCTGCTGAATGATATCGGCTAATGAGAAAACAGCATAGTCTTTTCTGCTTGGGCAAGGAGCCTGGAGCTGGCTGCAGACCGGCTGCGAAGTGCGGGAATCAAGGTCCATGTCATCCATGGCATCCTTCCCGTTCCAGCCAGACGGGACATCTTGGACGAGTTTCGAAAGTACGACGGCAAGATCGTTCTTCTAATGACTTTAGGTACTGGTGGTGAAGGGTGAGTCTAGACATACTTGTGCCTTGATCAGATAGGCACATCGAGACACGCAGCTGATGATATTTCAGCTTGACCCTCACAGATGCCAGCCACGTTTATATTCTGGAACCCCAATGGAACCCTCAGATCGAACAGCAGGCTATTGGCCGTGCCGTCCGCATCGGCCAGACCAAGCAGGTGACGGTGACCAGATTTATCATCAAGAACTCGATTGAGGAGGTGAGAACAACCTTCGAGCTTCTCTCTATCATCAGTGCTGACAATCTTTAAATAGTATGTTCGCAAGCATCAGGAGCGCAAGCTCCATCTCGTCAAGAACGGGTTTGACGAGATTTCTGGCGACGGCTCCAAGGAACTGTTTGACGAGATTTCTGGCGACGACTCCAAGGAACTGTTTGACGAGTTGCTGAACGAGGCCCTGCAGCCTATTCAATGAGAATTGTCTCTTTCATCCCTTTAAACGTCTATTAAGATGGCAGTAGACAGAAACCGACATCGGAGAGGCTTTCTCCTATTGTAATACTCTATATACGAGCTAGAATACTAAGCTAGTTGTTCCACCTAACGAATAGCTGTGTTATACTAGACTATAACCTTTAAGTAGGCTTCATATCAAACATCACTAAAACCAAATCAATGCTGGAAGTTCTAGCATGCCCATCAGGTTAATTTTTGCCTATCAATCTAATCGTAGTACAAGACAAGGAGAAATGCAGAGACGGAAGCTCGATGCTAAAGTTGATAAACCAAAATGAAAAATATTCCATGACCATGCGTATACCCTATAGGGTTCTCCTTGATGCTTTATATCTTCTTTTTCTCTTTGTACCTTGACCCGCAAGGTCTTGAGAGTCAAAACACACCTATGTGGCGTATCTTTTTTGGGTCCTCTATGAAATGGCCCCATTGATCTTTGGGGGCGAGCGAGCATTGCTGCGTCTGCTTGTTATGATATCCCACTTGCCTCCTTTTGTTGTATATGTTCTCTTTTTAAACCCAAAAGAAATTCCCGTGATGATGATGATGATGATGATGAGGATGATGATGATGCCAGTCTAAAAAAAAGTTTGATCCTAAAAACACATAGATACGAAAATTGGATGAATGATGAAAAGGGTACTGATACCCTTGTGGCTCCTAACAGATGTTGGAAAGAAGTGATGAGAAGTCGTCAAAGCCCCTAGAGGAAAGAAGCTTTTTCTTAGCCGGCGGCGAAGCGGCTCGCGGCCCGCAGGCGTCCACCAAACTTCCACAGCAAAAAGGGGGCAGGGCAGCCAAAAGCAAAGGCGACACAGGCCAGCAGCGTGTTGCCCCACCCGAAGCCCAGCTTGTCGTACATTGTGGGCGCAAACAGAGGGAAGCCGAATGCCGAAAGACTGCGCAGCACCAGAGCAGCGGCGATGCCGCTGGCAGCGTAGCGAGTATAGGCATCGACAATGTAGGCCTGCATGCTCTGGATGCCGGCGACGGTGCCCACGCCTATCAGAAAAGCACCAATGTCCGGCAGGATCCAGTGCTGGTGGGTCTGGGCGGTCCAGCCATACCACAGGAAGCCAATGGGCAGCAGGATGGCGCAGGGAATCATGGCGACTGCGCGGAACTCGGGTCGACCTTCACCGTTGGGATCTTTTGACTTGAGGTAGCGGTAAGTGCCGTCGTTGATGCGGGCAGTCATTTCGGCGCCAACGATGTAACCCAAAGCCAGGGCAATGTAATTCAGTCCTGCAATACCCACGGGCATGTTGTAGTACTCTGGGCTGGTAAAGAGGGCGGCAAACGTCGACAGCACCAGGTAGGTGGTGCCGTAGACATAGGCCATGTAGATGGCAATGACAATGACAATCGGTTGAGTCGTGAGCATAATGAAAGGTCGTGCAATCGAAGTTCGGAGCTTTTGGAGAACAGGAATGTTGGTGGCGCCAGGAACGTGCCACGACGGGTCCTGTGTCTCACTCCGAAGCCGCTGGGCTCTGCGTTCGAGAAGAACTGGGGCGTACGTCTCACGTAAGAAGATGAGGCCCAGACCCTGCACGCCGACAGAGAAGATTGACGACGACCAAAACACCCAGCGCCATGTGGTGCACTTCGCGATCCAGGCACCGGCAATAGGACCTATAGCAGGACCAGCCAGTGGTGCCAGCGAATAGATGGCGATGGCTCGTCCACGCTGCTCAGCAGACCAGCAGTCAGACACGACGCCAGCGCCGATGCTGAGAGGTGCTGCACCACCGAGTCCTGCAAAGAATCGACATATGATGAGTTGTGGACCGGTCTGGGTGAAGCCGCAGGCCAGGTTGAAAATGATAAAGAAGACGTTGGAGATCTGTAATACCCGTACACGCCCGTAAATCTCGGACAGCGGGCCGGCCACTAGCGGGCCGATGGAGTATGCGAGGAGGAATATAGAGAGCGATAGGGCAGTTTCGACAGACGACGACATGCCCAGGTCTTCGGCGACTTCGGGCAGTGCTGGCGCCACCATGGACGATGCGATGGGCGATAGGAGCACAAACGACGAGACGATGAACGTGGCGAGCATCTTGCGTGGCGTCGACCAATCTTTGGGATTCTCCCGATCGAATGGCGTTTCCCAAGCCACATCGCGGTTGTTCGGGGTCGGTTCCTCCTTTGAGCCAAGTTCTGGATCTTCGAGGCTTTCCTTCGATGCTTTCTGGGACTCGAGGAAGCTCTCCCTGGATGCCAGTTGAGACTCAATGATGCTTTCTCTTGAGGTAAACTGGGAGGCCGTGAAGCTTGGCTGAGAGGTCAACTGACCCCCAGGGGACGGTTTCGACGGTAAGAAGCCAGCCATGGTGTTTGGAGATGCGGGAGCGCGCCACGTTCCAGAAAGTCATCCAGAAGTAGTCCTGAAAAGGAGAAACATGGCTCTATATCAAGAGCCCCCAAGAACCGCCACAGGGAGATTCCTTTCGGCCTTCGCTATCTTGCTATCGCCGGTGTGTTGTACGCGTTTCAGCAAACCTCGCGGGTTTGCCTATTTTGGCATCTGCCATCTTCGATGGGGCCCCCGGAAGAGCCGCTAGATGAGCCGCCTGCTGCCATGGGGCCAAAACGTGGGCATTGCAGCTGTCCGGAATGCAGGGGCCACGTGGACGCTGCAGCCAATGAAGTCGGGCCGGGCAGCAAATGACTTGAGATTTAGTGCCCATCTGGTCAGATGCAGGAACGATAGGCCGACAGGCCAAGCTGAGACCTGTCATACAAGGGCTCAGCTGTGAGAATATGAGTTGGAAAACGGTCCGACGTCGCTGAGCATGTTGGTGCGGTGTCGGCGCGGTAACGGCCCGCAACCGCAAGGAGACGATTCTGATGTGAGAGAAATGTGGCTGCCTCTAGAATTGATTTGAATTAAGACAGTGTTTGATTGGAACAGACTGGAAGAGTCTTTTTTTTATTCATTTTGCAGTCCGGGATTTCGAAAATCGATCAGCCTCTGAATGTTGGCAGGTAATTACTCGGGATTACACCTCTGAATCTTGAAGTCTTGTTGTTTCACCATTTCTCAATACGAATCCCGGGTAATGATATGAAAAGAAGCTTCGTTAAAATTATTAATAGGCCCCATGATACTCCACTGCAAGTCCTGCACGATTGAGGTTGCTTAGTGCTCATGGTTTGCGGTATGTTGGACTGTGCATGCAACCCACCAATTGACCTTCCTTTATTCGCTTTTGTAACCCTGTGGCCACTTTGCATAACACTCGGACCGTACTTGTGTCAGTTTTGCTCGTAAACCATTGCAATATTGCTGGGGTTTACAGGGGATAAACGGCCAATACCAGTGGAGGCAAGCTGTAAGGATTGCACTGACACATACGATGAAAATATCCCACATGGCATTCCGTAGCCCAGAAAGAGAATATTATTTTTTTTCTCGAACGCTAGAAACAACGTAGATGCATGCAGCGTGCAAACGCGTTGGACTCTCGTAATCTTGCAGAGCGTTACACCTTGGCCCCGGCATTTGGGGGGTTGCAGGACTTGTGGCGATCAAAACAACCCCCACATGAAGTAGCATTGCAGATTTGGAAAAATCAAATATCCGATGACGATAAGCTCGCTTTCATGTCGGAGATCAACACAATTTATTTGTTTCTGCATCTGGATGTTGCAGACGGCGATTTTTGCTTCTAGCTTGTTTGGCGCGCACACGTGACATTGCCATTTTTGGTGAGAATGGCCCATGTTGGAGCTTACAGGATAATAGCATCTTAAAATGCTCCATTCATTTTGCATTGAAACTTAAATTTCTCAGATAGCGTCAGGCAGAGTTGCTTGAGGAAGAGAAGCTCCTCCCGGGCAAAAAGGGGGCTGGTATACCGCCCCGGGGCGGTGCGCTAGCAGTATATACACCCTCATGAACGTCTGCCCAGCCTTTCACTCTCATCGTATGTGACTAAGTAAATTGCAGAACTTGATGAAGAGTTTGAAGCAGCGGAAGCTATGCAGCAAAATATCAGATGCGGTACCCATGTCGTGACTGATGCGCGAAAACGAAGAAATCGGCCGGCCCCATTTGGCACAAAGCGACGTGGTTCGCAAGCAGGCAGACGCCGCCTTCTGCATACCTTGACCGAGCTGCATAGCCACATCGATGAATACATTTGAGGATGTGATTGTGGCATCACAGCGTTGGGGTCCACACAGCTTGTGCTGCGGTATACACACCTGCCATCAGGTAGCCACTCTTGCACTGCTTCTCCGAGACATGCGGGAAATGGCACATGATTTCCTGTGAAGAGCAAACCGCAAGCAGTCGGCAGAACTCGCCCCGCATCGAGAAAATGTCCGCCTGGGCAAGCAGGAAGCAACGCCTCTGGCTTGGCTGCAGTGCATGCGTGTGCGGCTGTGAGTGGTGGCCCATTTCGCCCAGCAGCCAATGAAGAGGCCTGTGTTTTCTCCGCAGCAGGCAGATTCAATCGCTTATTTTCACATGGGTCGAGGCTGACAATTTAGCCCGAAGCTTGGCCAGCTCGAAGTCTGGGGCAGCTCAGTGTGCATGTATATATACACACATTCTGCCGCAGACCTGGCGCGATTCAATGGTTATACCTTGACCGCCCGCCTGTCTCACTGTTGGAATCACCAGGCATGCATTTTTCATTCCTCTGCCTTGCTGCGACGGCAGCCTCAGCCCACAATGTACTTCATGTTGGCATCGCAAAACAGGCGTTGAGTTTGCAGCAACAGAAGCTGCGACTGGCACGTCGAGACCCCGTCGCAGTGCCATTGACAAATCAGATATCATCCTATGTGGCAAACGTCACGGTCGGCACGCCGCCACAGCAGCTGCAGCTTATCGTCGACACGGGCAGCTCTGATATCTGGATGATTTCGTCCACAGTCGAATCCTGCGCTACCTCCCCCGGGTGTCCCGGTGGCGTCTTCAACGCGGCGCAGTCGACGACTTTCGAAGACATTGAACAAGGCGGCTTCCAGATTGGTTACGCTGACGGGTCGAGCGCCCAGGGTGACTTCTTCACCGATGTCATCCGCATTGGACCCCAGGGCAGCCAGGTGTCGGTGAACGGCCAGCAGATGGGGATCGTGACCGACACTGATCAGGATCTTGGTATAATGGGCATCGGGTTTGCTTCACACGAGTCCGTTTGCCCTGACAGCGGCAGCGACTCATGCCAGACGTACCCTACCCTCACTCAAAATCTTGTGTCGCAAGGAGTCATCAACACCCAGGCCTATTCCTTGTGGCTGGATGACCTTGCCTCAAACACAGGCAGTATCCTCTTTGGTGGTGTCGACTCCAAGAAGTATGTGGGCTCTCTGGTGACCATCCCCATGTATCCCAACTCAGAGACTGAGATATACACTTCTTTCACCGTAGCCTGGACTGGCCTGACCCTGGGTACTTCCCAAGGCTCAAAAGGCGGCTTTGTCTCGGACGACTTTGCGGCCGGCGTCATTCTCGATTCGGGCACAACCGAGACGTATGTGCCCGACGACGTAGCTCAGGCGATATTCGCCCAGTTTGACGCCCAGCCGTACGGGCAAGACGGTGACTACGTGGCAGCCTGCAGCCTGAGCAACAGCACCGCAACCTTTGACTTCCAGTTTGGTGGGAGCCAGGGCCCTGTCATCAGCGTGCCCATTTCCGAGCTGCTGATCCCAGTTTATGACGACAATGGGCAGCTGCAGATCTTCACCAATGGCGATTACGTTTGCAGAGTCGGTATACATGGCGCTGGTGACGAAGATATGCTGTTCGGCGATACCATCTTGCGGTCTGCCTACGTCGTCTACGATCTGGACAATCAGCAAATCTCCATGGCCCAGACAAACTTTGACTCGACCGGCTCCTCCATCCAGGAGATTAGAGCTGGTCAAGCCGTCCCAGGTACTGGTGCAACAGCGACTTTCCGCAGCGTCATGCAGTCTGCCACAGGTCGGCCTGGAGCAGATAACCCCCAGAGCGCCATCAGGGGCTCTGCTACTCCGGCGCTGACTGGTGGCGCTCCTCTGGCGCAGTACACGGCAAAGAACACGTACAACCCGCATCCCATGAGCGCTTCATCTGCCGCAGCCGTGCGTCAAACCATGCCACGGACGTCTTTGGGTCTGTTTGATGGCGGTTTGGGGTGGATGGCTGCCACGACCGCCACATTTGTCGCCATAGGTGGTGGCCTACTCTTGCTATAAGCGATGTATTTGCTTAATTTTCTTCTATACCACTTTTGCAACAATTAGCGAAGCAATCCACTTTCGTTTTTTTTTTTGATGTCTGGTTCATTCACTGTTTCAGTGGGCCATTAGTAGCCCAGTGCTGGCTCTCAGATAGTCTCCTACATTTGCCCAATATACAGAGAAGGCAGTATCAATATACGTACAAACATTGTTTATACAGTCGTCTTACGTCTACGCTTTTGAAGCCTCCTACTGTCAACCCTCTGTAGTCATCTTAAGGGGAAAGATTACTAGTTGCAGACATGACATCCAACAGATCACCTACCCGGACCTTCTCAAGCCTTGTGAAGTAAAGTCAAGCGCAACTGAGTCACAAACAACAGATTAACTAATCACACCTCTCTTTTCTCAGTCTATAAATTGGATTTATTACGTCTTTATAAGGTTTTGATCCAACGCTACACACCCGACCCGAACCCGTCGGCGCCAACTAGGCGTTGCTAGCTTATCAAGTCTTTCATGCTTCTTCCCAATATCTTGAGAATAGACCTGTATGCCAGATAGCCCCCTAATGTTTCAAGCACGCCTGGCTCAATGGTTGAGATTTCTGTCTCTCTGCAACTGTGGAGGCCTCAGCCCCTGATATTGCTCCGCTCTCAGTGCTCCTCTTCCTTGCGGTCAGCTTGTAGGATATGTATATTGAACTTTCTCCCCAAATTCCCTCAAAATTTGAGAAAGCTACCATATGCGAAAAGAGATTTGTTCTCTTATAGCTCCTTTGTGCTGAAACTTCTCTGACAGTTCAAGTAATCCCTTGCAGCCATTTTTTCCACTCAACGCTTATACGGCTGGCTCCAGAAATGACACCACAACAACCACTATTCTCAATGAGGCGAGCCATAGAGGAAAAAGTAGTCATCAAGATGACAGCTTGCCTTTTAGTCATTAGTTTTGGAAATAGGATCTCTCGATACACATATCTTTGCCGCTCGCAGAAAGTACACGTAGAAAGCAACTGGGCACTTCGAGGTACCCTGCCCACCCACGACTTTGTATCCCACGGATGACCTCTGTTGTGATCTCACTACTTTTTATTCAGAACTACGAGAATATTGCGTCGCTATATAGGCAGGGTTTTCTGGTGCTGGTCCACCTGGTGGATACCTTATAATTCAGGCCATGGTTCAGTCGCACCTGGTACAGGTGCGCCAAACCACCAAAACCTGGTCAGGCAGGCTCAACAACCTCCACCATTACCCCACGCGACGTTAAAAAGAACAAGTATTCAAGATAGAGATTCATACAATTACAAACAATTAGTCAAGCCGGATTAGAATAATAAAAGCAAGAGATGGTTGATTGGCATGTACATGACT
Organism: Erythroxylum mucronatum; assembly: GCA_027563825.1. Taxonomy (NCBI): domain Eukaryota; kingdom Viridiplantae; phylum Streptophyta; class Magnoliopsida; order Malpighiales; family Erythroxylaceae; genus Erythroxylum; species Erythroxylum mucronatum. The sequence continues at coordinate 450,147 of JAOSBP010157656.1, forward strand.
CCTGCCGAGCTGCCCTTTTTGCTATACATCGTCGTACGGTCAGTTGGGCCCCTCATCTTCTTTGCTGCAAGGCTATTCTCTATTCTTCGTTGGCTTGACATGACACAAACATACACAGAACAACGTACCATACCCTCTTTAATGTATAGATGTCTGTGCATTTCCCCTCTACCACGGGGTAGGAGTAGAAACTCCTCTTTTGACTCCACATGGGTTTTGCAGATCTTAAAGACCTGGACGCATTTGAATCGAGAAGAAGCACAAACATTAGCTGAACGAGAGATATGCTACTGTTCAAAAGGGAAGAAGGAGATTGATCCACGTGATGTTGCGCAACCAAATAGACAAATTACTTGCAAGAGTAAAACTCCTCTGACCTCAAAGATCATTTAACCAAGTAACAATCAACGTAGAGAAAAAAGTGTTCAAAGGGAAGGAAAGAAATCCAGTATTCATCATCTCATGTGTCATTCTTTGTCTAATTAATATTAACCATTTTTTTTCCCAAGATAACCGTTCCAAGAACCTTGACTCCTCCGCTCAGAAGCCACAAAATTCTTAGATCTAGTCATCACTGGCAAAGCCGGCAATGACGCGGATAGTCTGGGCCTCCTTGTCGGGACCGTCGGTCCAGTCAGCCGCAGCAAAGCCAGACTCCTTCATGCATCGCTCCCAGCGCGATTGGTGGGTGACTGCGTGCTCACGGCCATCCTCAAACAGCCACCAACCCTCAAACAGACCGACGGCAATATCGAGCCAGAACATGTTGTCGGTGATCTCGACCAGAGTCAGGACACCATCATCCCTGAGCATGCGGCGCAGCGACTTGAGTGACACGTTCAGGTCACGGGTGGCGTGGATGCAGTTGGTGGACAGGATGACGTGGAAGTTGTGGACCCACTCGGGCTTGGGCTCCTTCTCAATGTCGAGCGTGGAGAAGGACATCTCGGGAACGTCCTTGAAGGTCCTCTTGGCCGCAGCGACCAGCGATGCGGACAGATCGGTAAAGACGTACTCGAATGGGATGCCCAGCTTCTGCAGGTGGCGGGCAATGTACTTGGTGGTGCCGCCGGTGCCAGCACCGACCTCGAGGATGCGGAACTTGCCTCCCTCAGGTGGTGACTGCTGCATGAGCTTCTCGAGGTACTCGCCCAGGGCCAGGGTGCCAGACCTCACAAGAGGCCAGTTCTCATACAGATCGTCGAGCGTCTTCTTGTTCTCCTTGTTGCCAAAGACAATCTGAAGGCCGTCCTTCTCGCCGATGAGGCAAGGTCCAAGATCACGGCCAACTGCCTGAGTGATCTTGTGGACGCTGGCGTGCTTGGGGTACGCTGGGATGATCTCGTCGGCAATCTGAGAGGCTGGGGTGGGGTCAACGGCCTTGGAGGTCCTGACGAATCCACCCTGTGAGTTGACGGTGACAAGGTTGGCATCCTCAAGCACACGGTAGAACTGGCGGACCAGCTGCTTGTGGCGGTCAAGGTGAGGAACAACGGCGACGTTTTCACCTGCTCCAATTGTAGCGACATCAACACCCAGGTACCTGAAAGCCTCGACCACATAGCCCAGGACAAGGGCCGCCTCCTTGGGGTAGACCTCCTCCCAGAAGCCAGACGCACCGGTGGTAACGGCAGCGCGAGAGTAGGCATCCTTGTACTGGGCGAAAGTGGACTTGGCCTTGTGGAGTGGCGGGCCAGCCGACACTCCGTTGCTAGTTGCAGGGGCAGACGAGCCCTTGGGGGCCTTTGCGGCAGCAGCAGGCTCTGGAGCCGCTGGTGCAGCCTCAGCGCCCAGGGCAGAGTCAATGTGCTTGCACACAGCACCCACGTTGGGCAGGAACAGGAACTCGTCGACGCTGATGGAGATGCCCAGGCCAGTCTGGAGCTCGTTCAAGACTTCGGTGACCAGCAGCGAGTCAATTCCGAGGTCTTCCAGGGACACCTCGTCGGAAATTTCGTCCAGAGGCACATCGGTGACCGAGTGCAGGATCTGGTAGACGGTGCTCTTGCGGCTGGCGACGGGCGCTGGAGTGGCCGCTGGGGTTGGCTTGGCCACTTCAACCTCCTGCACTGGAGCGACGGGAGCAGCAGCAGCAGCAGGCACAGGAGCCGCGGAGACTGCAGGGACAGGTGGCAGGTACGTCGAAGATGGCGTAGGAGCCGCAGCAGCAGAAGGCCGGTAAGTCGTGGTAGCCTGAGGCAGAGGCTTCATACCAACCTCACCGTAGTTGGCGCTGTGGAGCGACTTGTTCAGAACCGCAGTGGCAACCTTGGCAAAGACAAAGCCCATAAAGGCGATGACAACCTGCTTGGTCCTGGGGTCAAACACATAGGCATCGCTGACGACGCGCTCGGCCGTGTCCTCGGTCATGACCGTGTAGACAACCCACTCGCCGAGGGTAATGTCAAAGGAGCCGCCAGTGACAATCTCGTTGATGCCCTGGCACACAAGAATCTCCTTGCCGCTGGGGTGAGCAAAGTAGTTGACGATGACGCCGGCAAACTGCATCAGACCGTCAATGGTGGGCGTATCGTAGAGATGCTCGCGGGGAGACAGGCTGGGGTCGAGCGTGGCAGCAGCCCTTCCTGCAGCCTCGTTGCCCTGGTACGAGATGCTCTTGATGCCCTGGTACATTGGGTCAAAGTCGGCTAGGCCCTTGAGGGCATTGTAGACGTGCTTGCCCTGCATCTTCTCAGTGTCCTCGGAGGCGATGAGGCGCTTGGCACGGTCGAAGCCGATCAGGGCGCTCCAGCGCTGGGTAATTTCCTTGAGGTACTGGTCATCACGGCGGCGCAGACCGACACGGCCGGTGGTGTGGACGACGGTACCCTCTGGGCCAGTCTTGTTCTTGGTGGAAATCTCATAGTCCCAGTAGTCTGCACCTGGAGCAGCACGCTTCAGCTGGATGAAGATGTTCTTCTTGGCGTCAAGGCCGATGGGAGAGCCCTTGACCCTCATCCAGTCCATGTGGGTGACGTGTGTGTCGTAAGAGGCGCCAGGAGTCAGCATGAGCGTGGCACGAGACAGGAGCTCGATGTAGAGGGAGCCTGGAGCAAGGTACTGGCCGGCGACGGTGTGGCCAGTCAGCAGGTGGACGTAGCGGTCGCTCTCAGGGTCGACAAAGAAGGTCGACTGGTCGCCCGCAGTCTCGAGCAGCGAGATGAACTCGTGCGTGATCTTGACTTCGGGTTCAGCAACCGCTGGGGCGGCGGCGGCAGGCTCAGGCGTGACCTTGTCGACGAATGGCAGCCAGTGTGTCGTCTTCTCAAACTGGTAGCCAGGCAGGTTAATCTTCTCGTAGTCGCCACGCTGGATCTGGTGGTAAGCCCAGAACTGAGCTGGCACACCAGCTCTCCACAACTGCATGACGGTGTCAGACATGGACTCGATGGCCTTTGTGGTGTTGAGGTGGCTCTTGAAGCAGGCGTCCTTGTCGGCGTCGGTCAGATTCTGCTTGACAAGGGAAATGACTGAAGAGCCAGGGCCGGCCTCGAGCCAGATGGCATCCTTGTGCTTCTTGGAGAGGCGCTCAATGGCCGATGTGAAGTGAACTGGAGCCCTGGTGAGCTCTGCGACCAGCCATGGGCCAGGCTGCTGCTGCTGGTCGTCATCTGAGGCAAGCTCAAGGTGCACAGACGGCTTCTTCCACTGCAGCTTGCTGGCAAGCTCGTTGATCTTGGGCAGCAGTGGCTCAGTGAGGGCAGAGTGGAAACCGTGGGTGACTGGCAGACGCTTGACACGGACCGAGCCATCCGACTCGAGAATCTTCTCGGCGGCATCGACGGTGGCGCTGGAGCCGACAAGAACGTGGCCCTTTGCGTGGTTGTAGCAGGCAATCTCCAACACAGCCTTGGGGTCCTGCATCTGCAGGCTCTTGATGATGCCCTTGACGTAGAGTTCGTCGCCCTGGACCGAAATCATAGAGCCGCGCTCAGTGCCCCAGTAGCTGTCGATGATCTTTGCGCGACCAATGACCATCCTCAGGGAATCACGGAGGGACAGGCATCCCGAAATGCAGAGCTCAGTCAACTGACCGAAGCTGTGGCCGACAACGGCAGAGACCTTGATACCGCTGTCAATCCAAGCCTTTGCTGTGGCGTACTGGGCGGCGAACAGCGCGGCGTGGAGGGTTGGCAGGTGGGCAATATCCTTGGTCTGGTAGGTGGCGGCGGTGAGGCCGGTGACACCAAACCTCTCAGCCTCAGCTTCACACTCGTCGAGGTGCATCTTGAGGAGCTCAGAGCTTCGCACGACCTCAGCGTCGAGGCCAACGAAGGCCTGCTCCTGGCCACCAAAGACCAGGACGACTGGGCGAGCTGGGCCAGGTGCGGTGCGGCGCAGCAGCTTGTCGGCAGGAGACGATGCCAGACCCTTGAGGAACTGCTCAAAATCGTCAAAGGAGTTGACAGTGGTGGTGGCGGCAAAGGCAAGCTCGTGGTTGGCACGGTGGTTGAGGTGGAAGAGCAGCGACGACACCAGGCGCTGCTTGTCGGGGATTGCCTTCTGAAGGGCAGGCAGCTTCTCGAGCAGCTTGGTGGCGTAGTTGGACAGGCTTCCCTCCGTGGCTGCCGACATGAGCAGGGGCTGAGGGATGGCGAGCGGCTGCCTGGGCTCTGAGAGGGACTTGAGAGACTGGGGAGCCTCGCGCAGGGCGATGACGGCGTTGCTGCCGGCCGCACCGTAGCTGTTGACGCAGGCCAGACGGCTCTTGCCCTCCCAAGGCAGGTTGGAGGTGGCAATGTCCATCATGTCAGGCTCCAGAGCAGGGATCTTGGGGTTCAGTGACGAGTAGCCGGCCTGGCTAAGGATGGTCTTGTGCTTCATCATGAGCAGGACCTTGATCAGACCAGCGACACCGGCAGTGGCCTCGGTGTGGCCAATGTTGCCCTTGACGGAGCCAAAATAGAGCTTGTTGTCGCGGTCTGGGCTGCCGAATGCAGAACGGATGCTCTGGCATTCGATGGGATCACCGACCTGAGTTCCCGTTCCGTGAGCTTCGACGTAGCTGACGCTCTTGGGGGATGCGTTGGCCATGTTCAGAGCCCTCTCGTAGGCGGCGGTCTGGGAGGAAGAGCAGGGCACGGTGATGTGGGCATCGTTGTGGTTCTGGTTGACGGCAGAGCCGACAATGACACCCAGAATGTCATCACCCTCCTCAAGAGCCTTGTCAAGAGATTTGAGGACAACTGCGGCGACACCCTCACCACGGCAGTAACCATCAGCGGTGACATCAAATGGCTTGCAGCCACCAGAGGGACTCAGGAAGCCGGCGGCAGCCAGGTTCTGCCAGTCATAAGGGCTGGTGAAGACGTTTGTTCCGCCAGCGATGGCGCGGGTGCACTCGCCCGACTGAATGGCACGGCAGGCGGCGTTGACAGCAACCAGCGATGAAGAGCAGGCAGTGTCGACAGACATGGCAGGGCCAGTGAAGCCGAACTGGTGGGAGATGCGGCCGCTGAAGAAGGCACGCGAAGTTCCCAGCATCGAGTAGGCGTTGGGCGGGTGGCAGGCGACGTTGTCGTAGTAGTTGTTGGCCACGGCGCCGATGAAGCAACCATAGTCGTTGGGCTTGTCACCGCCAGAGGGACCCCAGTAGCCGGCAGACTCGAGTGCTTCGTAGACAACCTCGAGAAGGATTCTCTTCTCAGGATCCCACGAGATTGCCTCTCTGGACGACTTCTTGAAGAAGCGGTGGTCAAAGGACTCGGCGTCGTCGATGAAGTTGCCCCAGAACTTGGAGTCGGACTTGTCACCCATGCGCTGGGTCTTGAGGTTGATGCGGTCTTCTGGGACCGGGCGAACCATGGGCTCGGCCGTCTTGAGGAGTTCCCAGAAGGTTTCGAGGTCTTTGGCGCCAGGGAAGCGGCCAGCCATGCCGACGACTGCAACAGAGTGGGGAGGATAGTCTGAAGCGTTGGCATTCAGATGGCCATTTCCGTAGACAGGGCCATCAGCAAGGCCGTTGACGGGGCTGGCAGGACTGGCGAGACCAGACTTGGGAGCGTTGGTGAGACCAATGCGCTGCGAGACGCTCAAGGGAACGAGAGCGTCGTCGAAGGCCAGGCTCACGACCTCGGGAGCTGACGAAGCGTAGACGGAGCCTAGGGCCTGGTTGACGGTCGAATACCAGTCGGCCGTCTGCAGGAGAATGGTGCGGATGGCCTCTTCGGCAATGGGGACCTTGCCGGTGATGAGCAGGCCGTTGCCGTTGGAGCGAAGAGGGGCCTTGAGGCGGTCTGCGGTGGGCAGCTGAAGCAGGGGCGTGGTTGAAACGAACTTGCTCAGCATGCGAGCCGCGGCAGAGTGCATATTGGCAGAATGGAATCGACCGGTGATGCCGACCTTCTTGACCTTGAGTCCGCTCTGCTCAAGGTCGCGCACCAGACCATCCTGCGAGGCAGCGAGGGTGGTGATGGTGACGCAGGTCTCGTCGGTGATGCACGAGATGTATGCGTGCTTGTGCTTGGCGACGATGGTAGAAACGGCATCGAGGGTCAGGGAGCCAGACTTCCATCTCGCAGACAGAACGCTGGCGGGGCCCGACGATTTGAGGGTGGCAATGTCGGCGTCGATGTAGGCGCCGATGCACATTGCGAGACGAATGCTGGTGGCAGCGTGGGCGGCAATGGCGGCCTCATCCTGTGAGGAAGCAATTGCCGAAGCTGTGAGGAAGCCAGCGCAGAAGCCCTGGACTCCGTGATCGCGAAGGGCAGAGGTGGTGTCCTGCACCTGCATGCCGGTGCTGTCCAGGTACTCCAGGTACATGGACAGCTGAAGGAGAACAGTCCAAGGGAGGGAAACATGGTTTGGAGCTGAGGCAATGGCGACGTCGGCAGCCCCTGACTTGATCCAGTCATTCAGAGGAGCCAGCTGCTCAGCAGCCTTGACGTGGCCCAGGAAGTCGTCGTGCTGGACGAGCTGTTGGAAGAGAGCTGGAAGCTCCTCAATGACAACCTGGCTCAGCGCCTTGTAAATGGCAGTGTGCTTTGCCAAGGTCTTCTGGAGCTCAGCGAGCCTGTCTGCTGGGGCAGAGGTAATCTGTGGTCCACACAGGACGAGCTTCTGTGGGGTATACTGCATGATGAGATGATGAGAATGATGAAGAAAGAAAAGTCTATTAGGTATAATCCGTTCTCAGAACAGGACTTTTGGGTACTCGTTGGAGTCTTGGGTTGAGCCAGACAGATGAGTTTGAAGGAACAAAAATTGATTTTGGGAGGAAATCCATCGTGCTCTTATGTCTTTGCTTCTGGACGACACTGTTGAGCGGGATCCGCATTGCAACGACAGTGGACGTGCAACTGAGTGCAATCTTTGGCGAATTGGAACCCAGGGCATATTGCAGAATGGGAAGAGGGACTGCAGATCGCTTAGTGTTGTTGGAGCTACGCAATATAGGCCCGACGCCTAAGGCGTTGCTAAGGTTGATAAGCCTTGGGGTCGCTGGGACGGCGTCTTACGTGCATGAGTGGCTCTGACGCGCATCGCATGAGGCGTGTTGCTGTCTGTATGTCTGCGTATGTGGCTCGGAGATGTGGCATCAAGAAGGGAATGCAATGCATGTTAGTTTCTGTGTGGAAGGTTGCAGAGGCGCTAAAGCCCGCGCTAAGCCCGTTAGCGGCTATGGACCCTTGAACGGGGATTCCCGAGGTGATTGGCGGCTGGTTTGCCGCTGGTTTTTTCAGACGCGAGTTATTTTCTTCCTTTTGGTTTGCGAGGGCTACGAGGTGATGGGATTCAACAGACTTGATGTGCATTTCGCAGTCGAATGTCTGCGACTGAAAATCTAGAGCTGGTCTTGCTTCTCCTATTGAGCACCGATAAGTCCTCTGTTTGATGAAATTCAAGATTTATACACGGTATAGTTCTTGTCAACAGGGAGAGTCGGTCATTGACTGGTGTTTTAGTGAATGCTTATCATGGGTCCGTCTTAGAAGTTCTCGGAGAGAATGCACAAGAATCGATATATTGGGATATACTCTGATTGCAGCATGAAATGTCTCTAGAAGCATGCTCCACCATCGACTGACCGCATTCTCGGTGAGCAGAGACAAGCGTGGGGGCTTGTTCCAGTACAACTCCAACGACTCTCACGGGCCTGCCGACAAACAACAGTTCCAGACAAAGGTACATCATCACTTGACGATGCTATTGGCAGCACTCCTCCGCTTGACGCTGGGGTGCATGCATGATGCATCCTTGCTCGCTTAAAGAGAGGCAAAAGGGCACTCCGACTCGCTCAACCGCCACCCTGGTATTTTGGTGACTTGTTCAATAGTGGGTCCGGGCTATTATGTGTCTGATGTTTCTGACAGACAGCAACACGAAAATGTCACAGCCGAAAATACCACGAGTAGCTCTACATTAACTGCATTGCAATTGTCTGGGCGAGGCAAACAGAGTTCCATTCGGTTTCTACCAACACGCCACACGTTGGATTCCACTAAGGCGCCTCGAATCCCGCGATAACGCCACTGCGCTTGGCAATCTCCAGGATCTGCAGAGCCACGGCTGCAACGTCGGGGCCCTTGACGACGACTCGGTGGTCGCCATCCCACTCGACCAGAGACACGGTCGACGGGTCGCAGTAGGCTTTGAGGAGCTGGCGATGCTCCGCCAGGCCTGGGTCTTGCAGGCCGTGCACGTGCAGCGTGGGGATGCGTATAATGTGGTCAGAGCCCTGCAGGTGGAAGCCCGTCACCGAAGAAAATCCACCTGTCGTCAGCTCGTTTGCGTCGGCTAGAGCAAGCGAGTCTGTCAGCAGTGGAGCCAGGCACACGACAGGAGCTCGCGCTGCCAGCAGGATGCCGAAGCGAAATTGCGGCAGCGAGCGAATTGGCTCGGAAGCGGCTCGACGCAGCTGCAGCTCGAGCAGCAGGCTGGCGGCAAGCTTTGCGCCCTGGCTGAAGCCCATGATGGCAACCCACTCGCCACTTGCGCCGGCGGCGTCATCGGCGTCTATGGCTTTCTCCAGGGTCTGGTGGATGGCGTCGCACATGGCCTCGGGCCCAGGATCAGGATGGTCCTGCTTCCACCTGAGCCAGCGCCGGAACGGGGCGAGATGTGCGTAAGCAGTCAGCACGGCAGGATCCGGAGGCGACTCAAAGGGTCCATCGGCAAAGACGAGTCGAAAGTGGTCTTGGAGTGGCCGGAACAGCACACGGCACTGTAGGCGAAAGGCTGGCGCGTTCATGCCGCCGCCGTGGAGGCACAGGATGCGGGGGCGGTGCAGGTCGCCCAGAGCCAGAGTCTCGGCCATGTGGAAGTGGGGGAGGAGGGGGGGTAGGTTGAAAAAAATTGAGTGAGATAGATGGAGAAACGGTCTAGAGAGAGAAAGGCGTTGAGGGGACAGAGGGAAAAAGGGGGGGCGCCCTTTGGTCAACAATAAGCAGCTAGATATAGGGCAGAGATCTACAGTGACATTTGTGGCGCCGCAGAAACGAGGTCTTATCTTTGTCACTTCAAAAAATGCCTGGAGATCACGTCCATTTGCAGGCTGCAGATTGTCAGACTGACGGTGACGAAATATATATGTATTTTTCGGTGACTTGTTGTAGATGCATAGTTTTTATGTATAGTAGCTGTATCAAGCTCCTTTGCCAAGCCAGTGCCAAGACTGCATACTGGCACCACAACCACTATGATTCCCGAGGTGAAGGAATTGCTTGTGAAGAGTACAGGGTCCAAGTACTCCTGAGGTAGAGGAAAGAGAGAGCAAGGCGTGCTAGCGCCCGCGTAGCATCCGCTAGGACCCAAACAACAAGGCTTCATGCGGCTGACCCGGCCCCAAGCTCCCGCCGAAGCAGCACTAGACCAGGCTTGAGGGCGCACTTGGCCGCGTCGTCCTTGCAGCGCTGGCCGTCTGGCGTAAGCAGGGCGCTCGCTCGGGCTTCGGCGCTGGCCCAGGTGACTGCAGCCTCGTGCGAGAATGGGCTGTCGTCGGGCAGCTTCCACAGCGTCCACTTGACCAGCACCTGCGGACCCAGGAGCTGCGCCGTGAGCGGCATGTGGGTGTTCATGTAGTAGTCTGGGTCAAACTGCACCTCTCGAGGCCACAGGTTCTGTGATGTGTGTGTGAATATATCGCTGGGCTCAGCCGTGCGTCTCCCTTACCGTGAATGTCACAGCAGCCATGGTGTTGGATGCTAATCTTCTGAAAATTGCTTTGGCGCCCGGCCCCCTTTCTCGACGTCCAGCTAGCCAGTGAACTGTGCTCGTCGGAAACACACCCCCTTAAAACATAATATCCTCCATGGCAGGGCACAGACCAGGGATTGACCGTTTCGGGGTTAAGGCCGGCCAGCCAAGGGCGATAAGTCCGGGGCGTCGGAGTTGCGCCAAGGGGCGAGCAAAAGCAACTGGCGACGATTTATTGTGCGTTTTTTGGCGCTTCTCTTCTGCTTACCTGCTCTTCCCTCCTGGCATCCCACCTCTGCATCCATCTCTGCATCTCCATCTCTGTCGAGCAGCATCAGCAGCCATGCCAAAGAACGCCAGCGTCGACCGTGCCCTCGCGGCCATTGCAAAGGACGAGACCAAGAAGCTCAACGTCACCATCAACGGCCAGCAGATCACCACTGCTCAGTACTTTGGACGCGCCGGTACTTTTGCTGTCCTCCAAAACGTGCTAGGCGATATGTAGCTAACGCAGTCGTCGTCAGATGCCCAGAAGGAACCCCAGATCGCCTTTACGGTGCCAGACCCCTCAGCCAAGTACATTGTCGTAGGCCTCGACCTTGACGCTCCCTTCCCGTCCTGGGGCGGCCTGGGCCCCATCCTGCACTGGATCCAGCCTGGGTACACGGCAGACGCCAGCGGCAAGCTCGTTGCCGGCGAGCCCTTCGTCGCCAACTGGATCGGCCCTGCGCCGCCGCCAGGCAGCGGCCCACATCGCTACAGCTTCTACCTGTTCAAGCAGCCGGCCTCGTTCGACGGCTCCAAGTACGCCCCGGCCGGCGGCCAGCCCTTGAGCAACTGGCACCGCATGCGCTTCGACCTGGACGCCTGGATCAAGAAGGTTGGCGCCGAGGACCCCATCGCCGCCAACTACTTCTTGAGCAACTAGATTTTTGATTCATTTTGTCTGTAGACTTATCATACCCCCGTTGACACAAGTCGGTTTTACATAGCAATGAGAGAATAACGTCTGTTGCCATTTTGACAAGCTTCTTTGTTGATGTTCTTATCGATATTCTTGTGATACGTTCTTATCGATATGGATTGATTTTTTACTTGACTCTTGATTTCCACCTGGCTTTGAATTCTGTTCACACGTCCATAATCTGCTGCGTCTTGGTTTGTGCCAGCTTTTGAGAAGTCGCCTGATTAATCACAATGGTCTGTCAGGCCGAATCGTTCCCTCAGCCTCGCCCGTTTTTCTGGCTAACATAATCACCCTTCCCTGTCCCGCACTGTGGCTTGGTACCTTGAAACAATATTCTGCCTGACTCGCTATTCTGCGCAGTCACATGGACAAGACACTCACAGCTGTCGCTTTGTCATACCTCAATAGGACCCCTATTGCCAGCTACAGGTTCCTGTTTGACAGATGAATGACTCGCTTTTGACAGCATGACTTGGACATCTAGACAGGACCCACTGGGCGAGCCTCTCAAAGAGATGTGCAAATCCACTCGTCAAACCTGCCTTTGATTCAGAAGTGCCTACTGGCATTTTGCCACCGATACCTGGGCGCATCACCAACAGCGCCAGACGCATCACCAACAGCGCCAGACGCATGAGCAAGAACGCCAGCCATATCACCGAGCACGCCAGCCGCATCACCAAGCACGCCGAGCACATCACCAAGAAAACGCCATGCATGCCTCCACCTACGACAGATTATGTCTCCACCTACGACAGATCGTGTCTCCACCTACGACAGATCATGGCTCCACCTACGCAACAAGTCTCACACCAGCTTGTCCTCTGCCGATGCGCTCCCAGGCTTCTAGCCAGAAGAGACAGATGCAAAATGTCCCGAGCCAGTAAGACAGCCCGCATATCGGGTCAGCCCTCAGCGTTGCTGCTGGTGCATCGTACTAACCGCCATTATTACCATCGGCAACTGCATGGTATCTTGTTCCTTGGGAGAAACGGCCTCTTACTGCATGAGTTTTATTGAAGTTTAATCAGCGTGGCGCTTCGTCACTCGTGCTGTGGTAAAAACGACATGCCGCGCGTGCGCAACGCTTTCCAACTTCAGGACAAGCGCTGACATACCTCAGGCGTCTCCCCCAACCAATTGCGCCTTTTCAGAATGGCTGGCTGGCTGGCTGGCTGGCCGACTCGCTCGCTCGCTCTCTCGCTCTTTCGCTCTTCCGCCTCTGACACACGTCTCTGCCAGTAGAGTTTGGTTCTCTCTCTTGGCTCTGCACAAGCGCCAACGCTAACCTTTGCCCAAATTGCTTATCTGCGAGCCCCTAGCCTTACCCCTAAAAGGCTTGTGCTGACAAGTGTGCCCCCCCACCATGCAAGCCACACTGGACCTCTAGCGTAGCATTTGGTGCGCGCGTTCCTCGGGAGCTACTCATGTTGTTGCTGCTAGCAGAGCAAACATGCGAAAGTCAAGCGAAAGGACGCGTACGCAACCGTTGGATGTCGGGCAATTAACACGCATGCATTATGCGCTTACGTTTTCTTGACTTTTGCTTGTTGCTCCCATTCCCCACCCCCATGTCACCCTGATGAACGACACCAGTGACATTTTACCCCGGCTAGGCTCAAAGGGGCATAGATAAGGAAAAAACCTCAGGGTTCTGCTGGCGCGCCCTTTTTCCCCCAGACTGCTTGACCTCGGCACACCAAAGCGCTTGGGATTTTGGTGAGCGCGGGAAGATGCCTGTCAATGAACCTCTGGATGTAGAATCTTGAATTTCATCTATACTCTCCTTCTCTCTTTCTCCATAGAAATGTTCATAGAAATTTGAGAAAATAATCAAATACATTCTCTAACAAGTCTAATAAACTTGATAAGATAATTCCTCTCTTTCTCTGCTACAGGCATGAAATACCGTCGAGTATACAGAAGTTACGCCTCCCTATTTCTTATACCAACTAGTAAACGAAAAGAGACATGGTCCCGTACCAAACTAATTGTAGTGGACCAACAAAAATTAAAACATCTTGGCCTGTGTGACAAATTCACCATCTGCATGTCAATAGTAACTGGAATCTGGGTCTATGCATCAATCTCTCCCTTATTCAACAGGCTCGAATATCTAGGTGGATGGTAATAGGCTATAGCCAGCCAGGGACCGCACTTCAAGTATACCAACACGCAGTATGTTGGTCTACAGCGTACTAATCCCAATGAATCAATCCGCCGCGTAGTAACCCACTTTGTGCTAGTCCAGAATGAGCAGTAGGCGAATACACGAATATTCACTCACAGCGTGCCGACCCACCGTGTGTGCTGACACAATGCGTAGCCTATTGCACTGTGCCGCCCTGTTGCTCTGTCCACTCCAATCCTGCCAGGCCCAGGCTTGTTGTTGCAGGCCCCCGACAGTCTGCACATCCCTCGCTGTCCGAAAATGTTCCAATGGCCGACTCGTGTTCGGGTTTCACGTCGGCTGTGGGGGCCCTGATAATACCACCCCACCCACCCACCCACTCTTCTCCCCTCTCCCCACGTCCAACCGACCTCCAAGATTCTCACTCCAACAGAGCCAAGAATGCCTCTTTTCTGCGCACGTTTGCGCAAGACGAATAACGCGGCCGGCTGCGCGCAAGTGATTATGGTGGCTGCGACCCGTCCAAACTCTCAGCCCCTCTGCCGCTGATGGGCTCACCACGGTACGCCTCTTTTTGACTCACATGGCCCCATGTGGCTGTCAGCCTCTCTACTGGAACCCATTATGTGACTTTGCGAGGTCCTGCGGTTACGAATGCGGCGCCCCTACGACGCTGCGACGACGGCAGACTGGCAGGAAATGGCATCTTCGTACAGTAAGACGAATAGGGCCAGATATAAAAGGACGCCCCCAGAGCTGGAAGCCTCGACGGCATCCTCATCGCTCTGACACCAACCGCAGACAAGATGCGCTACCTGTCCATTTTCTCGACTCTGATCGCCTCGGCCGTGGGCGCAACCACGCTCATCCAGTTCCCCAACGGCACCTGGCTCGAGAACATTGCCCTCCGCTCGAATGGCAACGTGCTCCTGACCGAGCTCAACCCCAAGCCTGTGCTGCTGCAGGTCGATCCCACGGCTGCCAAACCCACTGCGCAGACCGTCTACACGTTCCCCGCCCCTGCCACCGGCCTGAGCGGCATTGCTGAGCTGGGAAGCGACGTCTTCTACGTGGTTTCGCTCAACTACAGCTTCACCACCTTCCAGCCCACGCCCGGCACCGGCAGGCTGTGGCGCGTCAACTTCAGCGGATACCCCTCGACGAGCCCCGCAGTGAGCCTCGTCGCCAACCTGGGCAACACAACCTTCCCCAACGGCGCCACCGGCGTGCCCGGCTCCAATAGCGTCCTGATTGCCGACTTCGCTCAGGGCAAGGTGTTCCGCGTCAATGTCAACACGGGCGCTGTCGACGTCGCCGTCAACAATGCCGCCGTCAACGTGCCGTCGGGTGCCATGGGCGGCGTCAACGGTGTGCACGCTCCTGGCAATGGCTACCTCTACTACACCAACTCTGGTACACACTCGTACGGCCGCATTCCCATTGACGCCAATGGCACTCCCACCGGCGCCGCCCAGACTCTCTTCACCAACACGCAGGTGACGCCCGACGACTTTGCCCTCGACACGGCCGCCGGCGGCAACGCTGCTTACATTGCCGACAGCACCGGCAACCGCATCGTGCACGTTACTGGCACCTCCAACGCCTTCACCGTCTCTGCCAACATCAACGGCTCCACCTCGGCCGCCGTCGGCAGCAAGGGCGTCTACATCTCCAGCACCGGCGGCGACAGCCTGTACGCTCAGAAGCCCATTCCCGTTGGTGGCGCCCTGTCCAGGCTCTAGAGAATTGTTTGACCGCATTTTGTTTGCCACCAAAAAAAAGAGTTACGGGCTGCATCTCAGCTTGGCCGAATGGAGCATATTCTCTCGTAAGCATGAGCGAGGTGAAAAGGCATCTTGCCCCTCAACGTATTCTAGACGGGAAAAAAAAAATAAATCACGCAATATTATGATACTACGAATTGGATTTTCCCTCTCTTTTTTTTCTCCTAAATTACAGTGATGTTGCAGTTGCTTTGAAGTCTGTTGCCCGTTTGATGACTTACCGGCAATCGATAAGTTATCGTTGAACTATAACAGCGGCTATCTAAATATACCAATATACCCTTGCCCTATTACCGCCACAGTGAACTTTTAGGACTACCATTGTATATAGCCGCGTAATCTGACATTTGGAGGTCAAGCAGCTTTGGCCAAGGTGATAGGTCTATGCTCAAAGCTTTTTTCACGCAGACAAAAGTCGCTCAGCTGACTGGCTTATCTCCTGCCGACAACTTTTTTTCCCTCTTTTCTCTCTCCAGAACCTCTAGAGCAAGTAAGAAAGCACAGGATGTAATCTGACAGAAACACATAACCCGCCAATCAAGCTCAAACGCTGGCCGACTTGCAGTATAAGTCACGTGGTACTCTTCTGGCCAAGACCCCCCTCCCAACAAGCTTGGAAAGGCATTCTCTTACAACTCCAACTCCATCTGCGTTGCCACTCAGCTAGACTCAGGAAACGCATTGCCAAGCTTTCTCACTGCATGCAGAGACGCTTTCCAAGCATTGAATCAGAAAAGGCATGACAGCCGTCGCCTCGCCAAGCGCCGCTGATCTGACTCGTACCTCAAGGGCAATCTGCCATCACACACCCCTGCACTTATCAACTGGAATGCAACTTTCTTGGCCTTGCAGACTGCAGGTCCGTTTGACAAATACAAATGGAGCCGATCAGGACGCCGATCGCAGGCCAGAATGCAGCTTGAGAAACAAGTGTGCGATAGGCTAGCTCCACGTCCTGCACAGCGCTCATCCCCCAAAAACCCATGACGCGCCGGGAAAAGCAGCGTCGATCAGCTCTTTCGAACATTCCATGAAGATCCTGCCGCTCCAAAAAAACCATTCGCTGCATGATGCGTACAAATGTCTCGAATCCAATCTGCAGGCAAGGTGGCGCGCACAGCCAAGGAGCCAACTGAGTCGGCCCGGAGCACGCGAAAAGTCAAAACTTTGAAGCGTACCTTTCGACCGAGAACCATGGTACTATTATCCGCTAAACGAAGAGGCACGGCCCGCCCTACCAGCAATCCTGGCCTAATGGCCACTCGGCCCAATTAGCCCAACATTTGTCTTCGTGCACATCTCGGAGAAGAATGGTCTTTGGTCTCGGCCGTTCCAAACCCCTATCAGGGCGACTGGGCTGAACTCAATTGAGGGCACAGAGAGACGGCAGAATTGCCACCTCTTTACAAGACTCATTCTTGAAGCTTATTCTCAGGGGCGTCAGTTGCCGTTGCTACTTCCAATGAAGACCACTTCAACCGCGGCAAAGCTAGTCAGTCACCTGTCAGCTCTGCGTATCCATCAGACAGGAACAAAAACTTACGCTGCCGTGGCAGAGAAAATCTCCACCCTGCGGGCATTCGTAAACACTGAGAGTGCAATAGAAAATACCGCTGTGAAAACAATGACCAGTCCAATCTTGACAATCATGCGCGTGACGAAATAGAGCACGAGAATGGCCAGCGTCGGCAGCACCGAGGACAGCACCGCAGACGCAATGTTGCTGGCTTTGCCAATCGTCCGTCCAGAGTACTTGCGTATCTCAACGCCCCGAGACTCGGTGCCGTATTTCTTTTCTAGCCATTAGTGGAGATACTGCAATAATCTCATCAGTGTCAGAGCATACATTGCGGCGTTTGTGGCCCAGGATGGCATGGTACATGTCCAGCAGACGACCGCTGAGGAAAGATGTGAAGGCGTCATCCTCGAGCTCTCGTGGAAACAGAGAGACATATTCGGACGTCTCTGCACTCTCCCATACTCTTGCTTCCTCTCCTGCAAGGAAGCCGTTCCCACCTTTGGGTCTTGACAACCATTCTCGAAGATTGCTGAGCTCTCTGTCAGTCGGCTCATCTGCCTTTTTGACCTGTAATGCCAGAGACAGGGCAGCATCTACCATTACACGTCAGTCTGCAACAAGAAAAAGACAAAGTAACAGACAGGAACCCCCACTATATTCCTGGAGCTTCTTTCCAACCTTGATGAGCTGTTCATACTGCTCAGAGTCGCCAGTCTCTTCGTTGTCGCGCATCGCCCGAAAATCCTTGGTATAACACATGCGGATCGGGTCTTCTGACGCTGCATCTTCTTCTCTTATCTTTTGCAGTTCGTGCTCCATGTCCTGCAGCTCTGCTTGCAGTCGCAGCAGATGCAACATGTTGAGCTTTCCAAAACGCCGAAATATGGCCTTGTCTGGATAAGAGTGCATCAGCCATGCCACTGTGGGATACCCATCTTGTGCTCTGTCCGCCATAGAAGGCGCTGCGTCAACCTTTTCAGATTGTTCTACACGTGCAGCTGACATTTCAGAGCCTTTTATCTCTAACTCAGACAATAATACACAACATCACCCGCAAACGCCAGGTTTATACCCGTGTATAGGTGTACGAGAAAAGCTAGCGCCGACACGTGACATGCCAGATGAGGGGAACTCTGCCTTACAGCAAAGCCTGTTCTTGCTTCGTACACACGAATAACGGCAAAAGTTTGGCGGGTCTAATGTTGAAACCCTACAGTCATATTGACCAGAGTCGATAAAGAAGGGAGCCACTTGACGGATCCTGCGGGCGGTGCGCACTCGTCGTTCCAGCGGCGAATGCACCAGTTCCAGCCCCTACAATAGCTACAACACCCAACCACTTCGTTTCCGCAAAATTGATGCGCAATGGCAGACCCCATTTCAATAACTGCTGGGGTCTTTGGTGTCATCGACCATGCTGCCAGAGTCTCATCCTACATATCCGATGCATTTTCATCTCTGAAAGATATCTCGCTGGAGCCCATCAGGCTCGAGATTGAGATGTATTCGACTATCCTCAAAGAGGCCGGCCAAATGGCACTTTCGGGCACATCCAATCTTCCCCAGAGTGCCACCTTGTCCTTGAAGCTTTGCGAATTTTATCTCTCCAAGCTGGACAAGGGAATGGGGGCAGCAATTGACCTCGAAAAAAACTCAGCCATTCGCAAGCTCAAAGAGTCAAAGATAACGTCAGACTTGAACAGAGACCTGAAAGAGTACCGACGCTCTGTCAAAATCTTAAGGGATGTTGTTATGGAGTAAGAAACTGGGCCGCTCCAGTTGCGTATACGATTGGCTAAAGCACCAGAATAGCGCAGCGACGCAGGAGCTTCTGCAGAGGAATTCCAACGTGCAAGTCTCCCAAGAGCACAATGGCATTGTAATCAACAACATCATCGACACGACTCAGGGGACAGAGATGATTGAGCAGCAGATTGAGACGTTCTTGCAGAAGTTGGTGGCCACCCTGAGCTCCGGCGGAGCCAGCATCAATGGCCTCACCATCAACAACCGCTTTACTGACAGAGCCGCTCAAGATGACGGGCTTTCAGAAGATGTTCTCGCAAATCTCAGAAAAGCTGCACAGGGCATCAGCACCTCGTCAAGACCAGCCTCAAATCCATTCGAGTTCTACGCCGACATTCTTACAACCCATGGTCAGCCTGGACAAGGCCTGAAGGTTTGCGCCAAGTTTGATACCGGCAGCGAAGACAATTGGATATCAGCTTCCATCATAGCTCGTGCAGGCCTGCAAGATGCTGTCGAAGCCTTTTCATCAGACAAGTTTTATGCAGGCGCTGATGGGAGCCTGTTTCAACCAAGCGGAAAGATGTCCATTTCGTGGACAAGGAACACTGCCAAATCCTGGCGGACTGACTTTTTAGTTCTCGAGAATGCCCCTTTTGATATGCTCCTGGGTCGAAAGTTCATCATCGACGAAGGTCTCTTCGTCTTTGCCGAGCCAGTGCTAGTCAGTGACTTGACCAGGCTTGCCCCTCTTTCCAAAGGTGCCCTATTGTTCAGACTAGATTTTTGTATAGGTGCTAACATTTGATCAGAGGACTACCACCAGATGGAGCAGAATCTCCGCGAGAGAGGAGCCCAGAATGAAGAGCTGTCAAACACCAGAGAGGCAAAGGATGCCGCTGAGCGTCAGAGGCGACGTGCCGAAAAGGCAGCATCGAGGATGAGTCTCGCTGCATCCAGGGCCAGCCTTGCGGCAACTCCTGGCTCAGTGACACCCTCATCATTTGACCAACCGTCAAGACTACAGCAGCAGACCTCCAACACGGACACCGAAGCTTCCAGCGAAACCCAGTCGCGCACTTGAAGTTATTCCCGACAAAGCACCTGAATCACTCTCTAACAAGTCAAAGACTTGACATTTTTCGGACAAAGAGACTCCGATAACAAAGCATTCCAATGACGCTCTTTCAGCTTGAATATTGGTCTCATCTGCGACGAACTGGCAAGATGATGCCTCTGTATCAATGCTGTTGATCCAAGCTTCGACCTTGTGATACATCAGAGTGAGACTCGGTAACAATCTGCTGCCCTGAGTAGGTCATTCTGATCAATCTTCTTCTTGCTCGAAATCATGTGCCATTAAATACTCCATCATCACACACCCCATTTTCATCATTTTCGCTTCTGGTCTTTTTCGACTGGAGTATAAGTCGACATTGGCCTTGTCTATGGAGCCAGAGTGTCTCCGTCTACTGAGTCGTTCACAAGTCACATCGAACGCCATGTGCGGTTTTGTATACATCCTGATCCCTTTTGGCTTATTTTCGACTAGCATTAGGACTGGGACCTTCGCCGGTTTGCCATGGCTCATTCATCTCGTCAAGAGATACAGCTCATCATCCAAGAGAGCAACTCAATTTCCCTACAACAAACAAGTCCGCGGTTAAAACAGAGGCAGTTGGCTTTGATGCACCAAATGGAACATCTATGCTCCCCGATTCTTGGAGGGAAACTTCCTGCAATAAACCAGGTATCCCACCCTGGAATAAGGTGTCCTTTCGCACAAGCTCTATTGTAGGCGGTTGCGAAGGATGCTGTTCTTTCTATAGGGTCCGTTGTTTTACATTTTATCAAAAACGGTATATGTTATGAACATTTTCAGGTCATACAGGAGAGCTTGACGATGACTATCCTTTGCGTAAGGTTAGCGAGACTGTGTCACACTAATCGCCAAACCCTCAATTCTCACCTCAAACCAAATCAATCTTTTTATGGAAATGAAACAGAAAATCGCTCCCCTGCCACAATCGGTGGTCCTGGCTCAAAAAGGCCTTTGAGAAACATCAAAGACAAAGCAGCCCACAAAGTTCTTTGACAAGAGCCCTTTCCAGAGGCGGCACGCCCAGGTTCATCACAACACCTTTTATGTCTGCAAATTATCAAGAGCAATAGCTCTTGTTGCAATGCTTGAGAAGCTTTAAGCTGCTAACGAAATGGAAAGAGGTATCTTGCTATTCGTAGCTAGTGAACTAGCTTTAGCTTTTCAAAAGTTGCCCAATCTCGTTTCCAGCTTGCAGCATCTCTAATAGCCTAGCAACAACTTTGCTCACATTGTAGGATGTGACGAAAGCCTCTCCGATTTTCAGCTGCAAGAAAAACTCCTACTACTTACAATTGAGTCTCCTTCATACAGGACCGTGGCTTATCCGGCGATCTACATTTTCGCCAACGGCAAGTTTCCTCCATGCCTCACTTTACGGTCGTTTCCAAAGCGACCAAGGCTCAATCTGATGATGATGACGATGAGAAGGGAGGTCATTTTGTTATAACTCAACCCACATACCCTTTCAAATCCTTTGGTCTATTTTCCTAGCAAGACGGCTAAGACATGGGGTTGTGTATCTAAATGACTATCAAGGAGTATTTCAGGCAGAAAATTGGCACAACAGCTCATCAACATAGCCTTCCAAAATGCGAGCCAGACCAAGACTGTCACCCCTTTTTTGGCATATTCAAGTGGAGGAACATCGGTCAGCTTACCAACTTAAGCCCATATGTTCCTGCTTCAGAACCTCGATGGAAGGTCTGCTAAGTTTTCCAGCTCCGTCTTAGTAAGTCTGTCAGCCTCTATGTGAGCTTCTTCCCGGAGGTTGTTGCTTAATGCAGCGAAAATCTCGGTTGGGTATTTCCAAAAGAAGCTTTCCTTTGTAAGCCGCCTGTTCCTCAATTTGGATGATGTTGCCGACGGTAAAAATCAGCCACAATCTATGCCAAGCTCAGCCACAAAGCATCTCAGATAAAGGAGTGGTATTGTGGCTTCCAACACCTGCCACTAGCCGTTGGTCATGCCGGTTTCGATTCCAGAACTCACGAAGACCAAGGCTCACCGCCATGTTTGGCTACATCTCGGCCGATCAAAGAATCTCCAGGCTTCACTATTCACGGACATGTTTCACCCAACTAGCTAGATGATATCTTTTGGAAAATACTATTTTGGACCAGAATGGATATGCTTTAAGGCCAGGTTCGGCAACTTTCGAAGTTACCGACTGGTAGCTGCTGGACATCTCGGCGCCAGTTATGTTACCCAGCGCTCATCCCGAAGCCGTACGATCAAATGTGGCCTGAGCAAACACATCTCCATATCAAACTGGAGACGTAAACCAAGATCAAGTCGTGCAGACTTGCTTCACGCGGAAACAGAGCAAGCAAAGACGAAGCTTATAGCCGGGTCAAGCTTTGACGCGGCTTACGAGCCCAAAGGGGCCAGTAACTAAGACGACAGCGACGGCAAAGGAAACTTACAGAAATAATTGAAGGGAAACACAAGAAGTGCCCGGTCTTCATGGAGGAATCATCTTTTCCTGGAACATGGACAATCAAGTACGTCTTGCGGGGATTTCTGGCGCATTTCCGCCCCAAAGCAGGGCTCAGCCCCGACATGCAGCCTTTTCCTTGGCATGTCTTTATCGAAACCGGTTGCATGTCGTATTCAATTGGATGTGTATAGGAAAAAGGGGGCCAGATTGATGCTTTCAAGCCGGCAACCTCGGCAAGATGACAGAGAACTTCACAGCATATCCCAGAAAATAGAATCTACGCATAGGTCTAGTTCTATGTTGAAATAAGAAGCTGATCTCTACATGAGCCACTCGCATGTCTATCTCTAGAATCGTTGGATGACCATAATCAACTTTTGCCGAGGACCGTCGTCAAAGCTAGGCCCAGCATCGACGAGCACTCAGCCGCCGTCTTACCGTCAGCTGACTCACACCGCCATGCAATGTACAGATCCGGGCGAACCAGGATGGCGCCGTCGTCTTCAATGTCTCTAATGTCCTGCCACATCCACAGAACGTCCTCATAGTCCTGGCCGGGGCCGATGCTGAAGACCTCAATACTCGGACTCTTCAGAGACTGCGCATCAACAGCGGCTTTCCACACGGATTTGCCGCCAACGCCCGTCAGCAGCGTAAAGCGAGCCTTGCCGCAAAGGTCAATGGTCGACATTTGGCGGCCCTTTCGCTGTCTGCTGATCCAGGCGTGTGGCAACATGAAACCCGGGTAGGTTGAGCGCTGGACGGCATAGTGGGCGTCTGAAGTGAAAGTCGTTCTTGGAGACGCTTCGTCCTTGAGATAGATGGCCCCAGAGTTCTCGTAATCAATGTTCACATGCACACCCAGCCTAAACCCATTTAGTTTAGCCCATCAAACAAGAAGAAAAGAGAAAACTCACCCGTGGGTCTCGTGCGTAATGCACCGGTGCAGCTCCCTCAGCGTCTTGCGGTACGCCTTGCCTTTGGCAGATTCGTCGTTCATCTGCGCCAGCACCTCCTTGCGCTTTTCTGGCGTTTCCTCAAATGAGCCCAGGTGCGCCCACAGCTTCATGTGCTCTCTAATCTCGCTGTTGGCGAGCTCGACAATCTGCTTGGCCACTGGTTGTCTTTCCTGGGTATAGGATTCAAGGAGCTTGGGGGACGCAGTACCCTTGGCAACGAGTGCCAACTTCCACGCCAGGTTCTACCACCGTAGTCAGACTTTGTTTTTTCTTTCCACTAAGGGGCGGACAAAATGAAAGGGCAGCTTACAAAGGCATCTTGAATACAGGTGTTGGAACCCAGGCCGTACGTCGGCGGATGCTGGTGGATTGCATCTCCAAGGCAGACTACCAGCTGCTGTTAGTATGATGGAGAAAAAAGGAGATTTGAAGAAGACGCACAAACATTGCCCCCTGACAGATTCTGCGCGTATCGCTCATTGATCTTCCACCTCGTGATACTCAAGAGCTTGAAGTCGGGTGGATCGCAGCCAAGAAACTCCTTTGTCCTGGCGACAATGGCATCTTCGGAGAAATCAGGCTCTCCTGGCTGCGGCGCCACCATCAGAATCATCAGAAACTGGAACCAGGGCTTGATGACCCGATTGAGGCCAACAGTGGCAATGGGATTTGACGGAGAGTTTGCGGCAATGCATGTCTTCAGGAGATACCTGTTGTCCGAGGTCATGTACTGGCTCAAGTCGGCTTCGTACAGCACATTGTAGGCGAACCCGCCGCCCAGTCCATTGGTAAAAGGCAAATTCAACTGCTGTGCGACCTTGCTTCTGGCTCCATCTGTGGGCCGTGTTTAGGAAAAAGAAACAGACAGCAAAGGGAGGGGGCTTACCTGCCCCGCACAAGAAGCGCGATCTGACTGTGTACGTCTGGTCGAGAAGCACATCCCTCAACGTGCTGACGACATAGCCCTCTGCTACATGGTCTTCAAATGAGACGAACTCGGTATTGTATCGGATCGTGAAGCCGTTTTGCGTTGCGTACTTGACAAACAGGGGCTCCAACTCGGACTGCGGAAGATCCACAAAAGAGCAAGGGCTGTAGTCGGTCCATTCCCCCTGTGTATATATGTGTCAGCAATCGGATGACTTGCGCAGATCAAGAGGGCGAACCTTGCTTGTGTCCTGGCTAGAATACCAGCCTTGAGCGCGCAGATACTCTTTTCCGACAGCTGTATCGCCCTCAATGTACTGGCCGCCAATTTCTTCGCCGCTTCTGCTGATGCGGATCGCTTCAAACTCAAGCCCTACATCACGGAGGCATTCTTTGGGCATGTGTCAGAGCCTGAAAGGACGATTATGCGCCGGGGTAAATTATGCGCCAAGGGCGTACTAACGCATCGAAAGAGAGCTTCAAAGAGAGTCAGCGCGCTGATTCTAGTGAATGGCGGTAGATGACAGACTTGGTCACATGGGCTCTGGGGGTCTTTGCTGTGCTCGAAGCACGATCAACCACGAGTCCTTTCATCCCTTGAAGCCTCGTCAGTCTTTGTCGTCGACGGTCTTCACGGGTGCCGTCGCCTACCATTTTGTCCAAGAAAGCTGGAAAGAGATGCTCCGGCTGGGCCAGCCCCGATAACGAGGACGTCTACCTCAATGGGTGCCATGGTGAAGTGACAATCGTCAAGTAGCAGTGACCTTTCCACTTATACCAGCGTGGCATGCTGGGAGTAGCAAAGCTGACATATAGCTACAGCAAGCATCCCTGTCCTCAACAGGCCCCCTTAGTTGCAGTGGCGCACGGCTGCGAGTCAGACGGGCTGACCGGGTGCGCTTTCACACGGACCGGCCGGGCAATAGATTAGTGGAGGACATGGCAGACTTGCTTATCGCTCTGTGGTAGACACGGATGTGTTGGCCCGCATTGGGCCTATGTCTGAGGTTCGGTATATGGAGAGATGATCGAGGTTGGAGAATGACGCTTCCAGGATGGCCAGAGTGAACGGTACGTACATATAATTGCCGCATCCACGGCGTGGCGAGTACGCCTTCTCTCTCTCAAAGGCAGGCTCACGTACGGATGTAACCTTTACCCCTCGATTCAATGCAAGAACAATGAAGCTCCTCCAATGCGGGACAGCGGGACAGCGGGCACGCTAGTGGCGTAGTTCTGACACATTCGAAAAAGTAGGCCAGAATCAGACGATTCTAGAGGAATTTGGGGGCCGCCACAAAAACCCCGGTGGAAATGCAGCTGGCCGGTTGATTGGACCATTTTCCCGATTGGGCAAAGATATCTCGATTACATGCAGCTGATTCCCAGCTGTCTCTTATAGATTTAGGTGTAGATTAGGCAGTGAGCGCAGAGTACTGCCATCTTGAGCGATGCTGACCGCCCTTTGGCAAGCTTGGCTTGACACTTCATGTGACAATACCACCTGCGTGATCTGGACCCTCTTGAGAAGCCAGGGGAAAGTAAACAAGAAAGTAGCAGAGGCTCAAAGACAAGGCTGACTCATACAAGGGATGCAGAGGTAAAGTTGAAGTCACTTATCTCGGGGCACTTACAGCGTATGTCAGTGTTCAGGAGAATACTATGACTGCCCCCGGAGAGTCCGGAGTTTTAGTGTAATAGCACTTGTAGAGGTTATGAATATTCGACAGGGAACCTCACAGCTATCTTGTGTAGACTCGGTTGGAGCTGAGTCAAAGAAGGGCTCAGCTTGTAATTGTCACACTTTTGTGCTTGGTAAGGTGCCAATGTTGGTGGTTTTGATCTCCACATTGTTGCTGTATCATAGAACTTCTATACATTGGAACCAAGACCTCATACGGGGTACCAGTTAGACATTCTAGAGCAGAATGCACTAGAATCAACACATCAACCCAGACTAAAACACTTCAAGACAAGTACCTCTCCCATTATTGATTATCTTGCGTCGTCCCATTAGTTTCGCGATCATATAAGTCTTAGGATGGGCAATGGAAAGGTTACGGATTAGTCCGACTGTAGTATACCAGCAGAAACCTTACAGTGCGTTCATCAAGCCCTGACCTGTGACCTGTAAAAGAAGGTATTGCTCAGTAAAAGCTATACCTTGTGCAGCATTCATGGGCATTGCTAGTCGCTCTCGGATCACCAGAACTCTCTAACATTTTTAGAGCGGTTATTTTGAGCTTTCATCGAAGGAATCATAAATAGTGTGATGTAGATGACGAATGTATTTGTTCTTGCTCTAAAAGAGGTGTGGACAGTGTCATCATACAGATGTTGTTGCCAGTTACGTCGAGGCTACGTCGACTTTTCAAAAAGCCACAAGGCTTGATCCAAACGTCGATGTCACAGAAGCAGTTCGAACAAATTTTGTTTACTATAGGAAGTTGCAGCAAGCAGTTTCCAGGTCAACGGAGAATACAATTTAGCAGATGCATCATCTACAGTACATACAGCCCCCAACACAAGTGCTCAAGGAAATGTGGCAACCAGCCGCTTGAGACAAGATCTTATCCTTGTTGGATTCCACCGTTCTATGCCAGGCTATGGCACAATACTTTTAATCAATTCATCAGGATATACACCAGGTTAGGCTCCACCCGGCGCCTTGATCTCTGAATCCTTGTGCGAATCATTGAAGGGGCAAAACAGCCCAGCGGCGCAGAAGACCGGAAAAACAGTTTGTAGGATATTTTAAGCCATTACAGGGAAATCTGTTGTCCAATGTGGTCAGAATCATTTCAAAGAGGCACAGACATGACCTTTTTAGTTGTCAAATAATGTATTCCAGCCCGTATCTAATTCATGTCGCAGCTAGATCAACATTGTCCTATGCATGGGTATTAACAAACTCCTATAGGTATGCGGGGTGGTCATATAAGGACGCTCTGAGAACGATGGCTCCTGATATGCTTAGCTAGGCCACTTAATGTGGTCACAATAAACCCAAATACTGGCTCAACCATCAGCTTGTCAGCCTATAAGCTAGTTTTAGCTGGACAGTGGCGATCAGGGGGCCTCGTCGCCAGTATTCACAACAATTCAGCTTTCCTGCAAGAAGACACTGATCACCTAGCAAGCCAACTAAGCTAATTGCTGTAATATTCTGTGTCTCGGACCGCGCTGAAGGAGCCGGATGCTTCGTAGGTAGAGCAACCCTCCTCTGGCGGGCCCAACCACCAACTTTTCAATGTCCTATTTTGTCAATAGTTGTGACAAGTTCAGTGACGACAAGGCGTAGTACGCAAGCAGTGTCACTGAGTGGTCAGAAGAGTCCCAACAGCTCTGAAGATTGCATCTGCCGACGCTCTGCCTCTGAGTGCCTAGCACCCTGTGTCTTGTCAGCTAGCGACAAACTCAGATGTTTGTCCATAGAGTGTTAACTGTTGTTTCATTTGGGGCGATCTGGGTATCTGACGCAAGCTTCTGCGTTTCTTGTTTCAGGCTGCTGGCAGGAGGCCCCTGGAGACTTATTCCTCATCTTAGCATCCTGAATAGCATCTCAGAGACAGCGTCAGTTTGTTCCGCCTCATCTTAACATAGAATCTTCCTAGATTGCAAACTATGACACGATCAATTGATTACACAGGTGACGTCTGTTCTATGTCATATTCTGCAAGATCTGCCTAATCTATCGCAGCCAAAGTTGACTAAAACAAAGGGTTCAATTTTTAAAGCGCCTCTTTGCCTACTCCACCAATTCAGCAGCTGTTCACAGAGTGTTATACTGTCATTCTTCTAAGAGAAGCAAGACTGATGCCGAAATCGATCTGCTTCTAAGCCGTGGTGGCCATTGCGGTAAGAATTGGCATTTGTTTGCATTTTAACGCGCTGAGGCGAAGATGAAGATGGTACCACACAGGTTTGTCAGTCAGCTAAAGGTCTATGCTTAAGGTTTTTGCCACCGTCTTAGGCCCAAGAATTAGTACCGTAGCCCGCCCTAGCCGCCCGGCCATAGCAAAATCAGTACCATGGATGAAAAAGAACAGGGGCTTTTCTCGCCATCGAACCGTAAAAATGGGACGAAGTAACTTTATTATGACTTCTAGTTGTATGCAAGCTGAAGCAATGTACACTTATTATACCTTCAGCTTGTTGCAATTCCTCAAAGTGAGGGAGAACCGGACTACCAAGCCAATATTTCACGCTAGCGTATTGATGTCCTCTGGTTAGATCTGGGGCAACCGTCTGCCGTGAACTTACCCAGATGGCTTACGTAGTCATCTGTCCTGGCCGAGTCACCTTGACTCTGCCAAATTGGATTATATCAGAGCAGAGCAGGAGCCACCGATAAAGTGGGCCCCAGACACTCTGAGAAAACAAAGCCCACAGATTGGTTTGCGGCTCAAAGGCGGGGTAGAATGAGCTGGCATACGCCATGACCCGGTCAAAGTCAATTGACTTTGACCGGGTCATGGCTGGTCAACACCAAGTACAGATTCTGCAGTCACCTCTAAAATCTATTTGCATCATTTTAACTCATGAGCATCTCTAAAATAATAAGGCGGCTTGCCTAGATACCCATAGAACTTCACAGTTTTGCCTACATAATTGGATCTTCATCAGATATTCAGCCACATCATGCATGCGAGTGAAGTTTCGCCTAATCCAGGAAAGATTCCGATCATAGTTGAGTGGCCGAGGCCAACTCGTCCTTTTCTGGTACGGTGCGGTGACTCTCTCTTCTGGAATACCAAGGCACTTCTCTAGGTTCTCGATTCAGAGTTGGGGTCAACAGAATTCTTGCAGCTTGGAAACAGATTAGAATCTGCCTTGTTCAAAAGAATTGCTACGCTCACTTCCCCATTTCCATCATCAACTTGTATTACCCAGTCCAAGATTTCTTTAACAGGAGCGACTACACTATTGAAAGGTCCAATGCAGAAGGGGTGCTTAGCGCGTCTTGATTGCAGACTGCCTGCCAATCACCTCCAGCTGATTCTGCCTGGCGAGGGGCTGTGCAGCAAGCTCTCGTCTGCAGCACCTCGCTTGATAGATGAAGGGCCTGCCTGCTTGCTGCCCAAAGAATGACAGCCAATGTGAAGCCCATCAGTTTCTTTCAGTCGCCTCTCAACCTGAGCTACCGGGTCACAGACCGTATTTGACCCAGGACAAAATTTGGACAGGTCAAAGTTGTGCCGCTTTCTTTTGCCTGGGCGAATTCTCTTTCTTGTCCACCTCTCGTCCACACATACCTCTCTGTAAGATTTGTACAGTGCTAGGGCGTGAGCTGCCTGAAGTCCCACCAAAAGGTATTTCCATTTGTCAGCCTTGCAGCTGGGCCATTCCGGTGACGCTGGACAGATGCAATCATTACCAGGCAATTACGACATGTCTTCTTCGCAGCCGCAGGCTGACCGAGCAGAAGCGGCGTTACAACAGTGCCCGGAGTGGATGTCAGAACTGACTGCAGAAGAGAGCGTTATCCACGAGCAACCTGCATCCGCATCCCTGGTGGGCAGCCCTACCCAGCTTGTATGCCTTGATTTGGCTGACTGAAAGGCCCAAAGAATTTTCAGTTGCATTACAACGCCGAGCAAGGCGAGACGACGGCTCTACAGCCAGGTGAGCTGTTCATCAGGCTTATTAAGGTATTCCAAGAAGGCAAACTGATTATTACTAAGGAGGATCTGACGAAAATTATGCGTCAAATTCCGCCGGAAGCACGCATGAGCAAGTGGGCCACGGTCATGATGGGCGTCAAGAATGGGATGATTTCTTTAACTTGCCAAAAAACGATTTAGCTGGTCCTTCAAATCCCTCAAATCCCTCTGGTCTTTCAAATCCCTCAGATCCTCCACTGCCATCAGAGCAATCGCGGCACATGCAGCCCGAGCGAGGCACTCCTCACGAGAGTTCCTCTGCTCCTGATAGCAACGTAGTAGCAACAACTTATCAAGGGCATAATCTTCCCAACCTTTATTCGCATATGCACAATGAGCACTCTGCCCTCAACCCTACGCCGGCATCTCTGGGTCCTGGACATAACATGACTCTCTCATATAATCTCTCCGCGGCTACCGCCTTTCCTAATCAGGAAACATCTTTTTATGCTAAGGCGGCCTCACATTCTGACACATTTTACAATGCTGAGCAGGGCACATCTGCTTTGGCTTCCCTAAACCAGGCAATTCCTTGGACTGTTGACAAAGCTTCTGGTGACTTTATTCCCCCAGCAGCCCGAAGCTCGTTTGAAACTGGAGACCGTCAACCTCTTCCCGTGCGCCGGCAATTCGATTCATCTGAGCCAATAATACCTCCTTGCAATGATCGGCAGAGCTCCACCGGCAGTTATTCTCAGCGCAGTACCAGCAATGATTGCAGGACTGGCTTGCAGAGTCTGCCAGATTTGGCACCATTTAACAGATCGCCTGGCTCAGCTGTCCAGGTTGGTGAACAGGCCTTGATCAGGGCAGAGCTACCCAAA
This sequence comes from Erythroxylum mucronatum, assembly GCA_027563825.1. Taxonomy (NCBI): domain Eukaryota; kingdom Viridiplantae; phylum Streptophyta; class Magnoliopsida; order Malpighiales; family Erythroxylaceae; genus Erythroxylum; species Erythroxylum mucronatum. The sequence goes on from JAOSBP010157656.1 coordinate 480,343, forward strand.
TGCCTGGAATCCTTGACGGCAATCCACGTGCTTTACAGGCCTAGTTTGGACGAGTTCTGGAATCTCGTGCGCTTTCCCAAATGTCAAAGCCCTCCAGATCAACCGCAGTGGGTTCCGCAAGAAATGGAAAACGTTAACAAGAAACTCAATAGCATTGCCCACTTGTCAGGCGTGTCCTTTGATACTTTATTCGCCTGGCTACAAGAAAGATTCGAAGCTGAACCTACCAAGTCAGCGGCTCCAAGTCAAGACTTGGCCGAGCAGACGGCGGAATCAACTGCGTCAGCCGAGCAAACGATATCAACCGGAGAAGCTGAAGTTCAGAAATACCTAAAGTACCGCAGACAACTAAAATGCACCGTTAACGAGGCTAAAAGGGGGCCGTGGAAATGTGTTCATAATGATTGCAATGCCTCTTTCACGACACGGAATGCATGGGAAAGGCATTGCCAGCAACGCGACCCGCATAAGCTGTGGCATTTACCTGGTCATGGCAAACAACCATTTCGAGACTTTACCCTATTCAAGAAACACGTTGGTAAGGTTTTAGGGACAACCTCAACGATACACGATAGATCTTCATATCTAGTCTACACTGGCCACAGGCAAATCAACTGCCGCTGGTGCAATATCAACTTCAACAGAGAATCGGACTGGAAAGAATTCTATGACCACGTTGCACAGAAGCATATCATGAAGAAGGAGCCTCCAGAGACACGGCCGACACGGCCCAAAAGGACTCGAAGAGGCTGCAACCCGCACAACACAGACAATTTTCGACATGACAATGGCGATAACAGTGACGGCGGGCAAGATAGCGACGGTAATAATGGAAATGGCTACGGCCACGATCTCGACAAGCCATCAACTTCTCGCGTCAGCTCTTCCTCATTAACGAGATCAAGTGGCCGGATTACTGATGGCGAAGTGACTCGCAACCACAAGTCAAGCCCAGAGGTCTCGATCATTTCTCACCGTTTGAGGAGTCAATTTGGCCGGGACCCTGACCCAAAACTGTCTCAGATGTCTCGTATCTTCTATTCGCTGCTCTTCCAAAGCAAAGGATCTATCGCACACTCTGGCGCTCCGGCTTGGGTTGTGGTCGCCGTCGCCACCAATTACTGCTTTGTCAGCTGCGAAAAGCTCTTCCGTGAAGCCTCTCTGGGGCTCTACCAAACATCACTAAACAAGCATGACATTGACTCGATTCCTCTTAAGCGTTGCTTTTGGGCTTGGTATGCATGCTTGAACAACCTTCAGACCCCATACACAGGTAGTATTATTAGATGTCAGAGCATACTCAACCCCGTAGGTAAATCAGAAGACACGAATTCGCACCAGAAATTGGCCCTAGAGGATCTTTCAACGAGTATATGTCCAGAGTCGCCGGTATTGCACTTGGAGAAAGGCATGAGAGGCTTGGCAGTATCACGCTGTGAGGATGCTGGCGCAAGCGACGCTGATACCAAGACTGCTACAAACTGGGTGTGGAAATCTGAAAGGGAAGTGCAGTGATGGCTGAGGCGGTCATGTTATTTGCCATGTGCAATTCGTGACGGGAAGCTTGGCTAATGGCAAGGTAACTTTTAAGCCATTGCATTGTCCAAGTGAGTTGTTCCCGACGTCTCACAGACAGGCTGTTTGTACTGCCGCGTTTCACGAAAAGTGGGACGATCTCCATCTTTGATGTGTCTCTCTGGCATTGCGTCTCCTGATCAATGACGCTGAATCTGCCTGAATAGACTTAAAGTTTGAGTAGTCTACTATACTTTCCTATTTCTTGCACCATGAGAAAAGTTTTTTTCTAACATACAGTCAAACTAAACAGGATCACTCTTCTATGAGGATCTCGATATACAGGTTTGAAATAATGTGCCAAACAGCGCCTTCAAGATATACCTGGAGATTACGAAGTCTGCTATGGTTTACACATGATTTAACCTGCCGCAAGAGCATCGAGTGGAAGATAAAACCAGAGAGAGAGGCCCATATTATATTACTTCTGAGGAATCTCTGGTTAAAACTTTGGGGTCATGCTTCTTAAGTCCCAATTATTCAACCAGAGATTCTAGCTGTTCCATGAGTCCAATCTTGAGATTGGCATACCATCATATAGATATTGTCTACTACAACATGACAGACATATTATCAGGGAGATCATAGCTGATTATGAGGGATCTTATGGGCCAATCATGGAGAAGTAAATAGAGAGAAGTACCATGAGCATATATGTGGTGCTGGAAGCATTCATAGAATCTATGAATGCCGCGGCACTTGCTTCCGTGAAATGAATAGGAAACAAAGGAGGGGAAAGGTCAAACAGATAAGAGAAAAGTAAAATCTTACATGGTCACATCAAACCCATTAAGTTGTTATTGGCCAAAACTGTGTGGCAGTGCATGTCACATGATTGCCATTGGGCGCACCTTGGTCACCTCTAAGCTTTGACCCCGCTCATCTTGAATCCATTCCACTGCTTCGATCGCAATTGTTGACTCATTTCTTGTGGCCTCGGTACGTCAAGCTGACATGTTACAGGCTGACCCTTCTCAGTTCACCATTGGCTTAATATGCGCGCTGCCGGTTGAGCTAGTAGCAGTGCAAGAGATGCTGGACGAAGAGTGTGAGGCGTTATTCAGCACATCTGAAAAACTTGAAAACAATTTCTATCTGGGCCGGATTCAAAATCACTATGTTGTGGCTACGCTAGGGGCCAAAGGCGCACACGGTGTGTCCTCAGTCACTGACATTGCTCGGGATTTAGCCCGTGCATTTCGGAACTTACGATTTCTTCTCTCGGTTGGCATCGGCGGCGGTGTGCCTACGGAACAACAAGATATCCGACTGGGAGATGTCGTCGTCGGTGCTCCTCAAGCCGGAAAGGGCGGATTTCTTCAGTATGACTTTGGTAAGTTGGTAGGAGGGCAGCCTATCCAGCTTACGGGCCAGCTTTACCAGCCGCGCGTGTTACAAAGGGCTCTCACTGCCATCCAGATTAAGCACCTTCGGCGTCATCATACCATCAAAGACCAAGTGTATCAGGTGCTTGAAAGGAACAAGGACTTGGTTGATGATTTCGCGAAGCCTCCTGACTACACTGACCTTTTGTTTGAGAGCACAGCCCATCACACCAACATCTGTTCCCAGGATCGGTGTACATCAGAGATATCTGACAGATTGGTAAACCGCGCGCTTCGATGTCAACGCAAAAGAGATCCAGCTATTCACTACGGCTTGGTTGCATCTTCCAGTTACCCCGTCAATGATGCTCTCGTCCGGGACAAACTTTCAGCGCATTATGGTTCTCTCTGCTTTGAGACAGGAGCATTCGGATTGACGACTGATTTCCCGTGTCTGGTCATACGGGGTATAAGTGACTATGCCGATTCGCACAAGTCTAAAACATGGCAAGGTTACGCAGCAATGACCGCAGCCGCATATATGAAAGAGCTCCTGACATTCGTCACGCCGGCTCAGGTGGAGAAAGAAATGCAACTGTCATTATCCAATCGCACAGGTGAAGATCCCAGCTTGAAGCTGCTCTAGAAGAGAGAGTATTAACAATTGTTAGCTGTGACGGCTGCAATACAGCCAATCAAAAACAGCGCAAAGTCATTTCAAAAGCACATGTCCGGTGATTATTACCGTCGTTGGCTAAATCCTCCGGATCCCTGTTCAAATTTCTCTGCTGCACTTGAGAATAGACACCCTGGTACCGGACGCTGGCTTTTGCAAGACAATCGATATCAGTCCTGGAAACGCGACAGCAATTCCATTTTATGGCTCTCTGGCAACCCGGGAAGTGGCAAAACCACCCTCTGTTCAACCTTATTGGAAGACCTTCGAGCCAATGCACACCATAGCCAGAAAGAAGCGGTACTGTTCTTCTATTTCGATTTCAATGATGCTCGAAAACAATCGCTGGATGATGTCGTTCGCTCGCTCATGGTGCAAATGTCTGAACAGGATGTCGCCGCGGAGCAGATTAGCTGGATCATGAAACAAGGTCATAATGCAACCTCCACTCAAGCTCTCTGCAAGACGCTTCTCGGGATGCTCAAAGCCTCCAAAAGTACATACCTCGTACTCGATGCTCTTGACGAGTGTCCATTGCGTGGATCTTGTAAACCCCGATCCCAAATCTTGAAATGGATACAAGGCCTTCGTGAGGCGAATATTTCGGGTCTTCATCTGATGGTAACTAGTCGACCAGAGCAAGATATTAATACCATTCTCCAAGGTTGTGTTCCTATTGATTATCACATTCAATTGGAGACAGAACTCCATTCGGCTGATATTGAGGCATATATCGAATATCACATGCGAAAGGATGAGATACTGTCCCGCTTCTACGAATCGCACCTCCGCGAGAGCGATTTCCGGTCGGTTTTGTCCAAAAAGGCCAACGGCATGTAAGTATCACTAAAAGATTGATGATATTAACTAAATTTACGTCCTAAAAGATTTCGATGGATTGCTCTCCAAATTCACGAGCTCCACCAATGTCAGACAGAAGCCCAAGTGCGTGATGCGTTTGCATGCCTCCCTAAAGATCTAAATGAGACTTACTCGAGGATGCTGGAGAGACTTCCTACAAGGTTCATGCATGACTCGATCCGATTACTCCAATTCTTATTACATTCCGAGCGACCGCTGACTGTGACTGAGGCATTTCATGCTATTGCTATTGATCTAACAAATGATCCCCCACAATTCGACCCAACTCGAGTATATGAGAAGCGGGATGACCTACTGACAATCTGCTCGGGCTTTGTCACGATTACGGGAGGCACAGCCTTCAAAGATAAGCCAAGGCAATGCCGTAACATCCAATTAGCGCACTTTTCGGTCCAGGAATACCTAATGTCAGATCAATTACGAAAAGGAATTGCTACGCCCTTCTCCAGAAGTGAATGCCATTCAGTTATTGCAAAAGCCTGCATGGTGTATCTCCACCATCTTTACAGCGACACCCAAGCTGATAAGTTGGATGGTGGGGCATTCAAGCAGTTTTGTACACGATACTGGTCGAAGTTCGCCAGACTTGCAGACGAGGACCCGCAAATGCAGAAACTGGCGGTCCGATTCTACCTTGGCGAGGACCATGTATATCAGAAGGCGTTGAGACATTTCAATCCTGACAAGTTATACAGACGTCATGTAGAAGGGAATAGATCGGCCCTTTACCATGCTTCGAATGCCGGGCAATTCATTACTTGCAAGGCATTAATCCAAAGAGGTGAAGAGGTAAACCCCCAAGAAGGTCTATTCTCAAGTCCCCTTCAGGTGGCATCATTCAAGGGTTTTGAGCAGATTGTACATCTACTGCTTGACAGTGGTGCCGACATCAATCTGGGCGGAGGTGAACTCGGTACTGCGCTTCAGGCGGCTTCGTCTCAGGGCTACGAACAAATTGTGCGGCTTTTGATTAATAGGGGAGCGAATGTAAACGCTCAAGGAGGCTGTTACGGTTCTGCACTTCAAGCAGCATCGTTTCAAGGCTATGAACAGATTGCGCGACTCTTACTCGAAGGTGGGGCCGATGTCAACGCCAAGGGAGGTTTCTACGGAACTGCACTTCAAGCAGCATCATTTCAGGGCTATGAACAGATCGCACGGCTCATGCTCGAAGGTGGGGCCGACGTTAAAGCTCAGGGAGGTTTCTATGGCACTGCTCTTCAGGCAGCATCATCTCAGGGTTATGAACAGATCGCGCGACTCATACTCGAAGGTGGGGCCGACGTCAACGCCCAGGGAGGTTTCTATGGCACTGCTCTTCAGGCAGCATCATCTCAGGGCTATAAACAAATCGTACGCCTGTTGCTAGCAGAACAAGCCAATGTTAACGCTCAGGGCGGCTATCATGGCAACGCACTTCACGCAGCATCACGTCAAGGCCATGATCAGATTGTACAGCTACTACTTGATGCGGGAGCCGATCCTAGCATAGAGGGGAGTGAATTCAGTACCATACTTCACGCAGCATCGCCCCAGGGCTTCCAAAGCATGGCACAAGTTTCAATGGAGCAAGGTACAGATTTGGGTAGAAGTAGACTTGGTCGACCAGCACTCCTCCGGGCCACAGATGCAAATCAGCTTGCCATTGCCAAGCTGCTGATTCAAAATAACGACAGCTATGTCTATAGGGATTCTTTTGGCAGGACTATACTCCACTGTGCAACAATAACTGGTAATTCCCACTTACTGCGCATGCTCCTTTCCAGACACCAAGACTTGGACGTCAATGCGCAAGATGATAAGGGCGCAACACCACTTCATGATGCTGCAGAATACGGGGACCTGCAAGCTATTCGTGTTTTACTTGAATTTGGAGCCCGTACTGACATACGCGATAATGGCAATATGCTACCCATGGACAATGCTCTTGTCACAGGTCACCTTAGCATAGTGAAGCTGCTTATTGAGAAGGGCACCTTTAAGGACTACATTGGGAGGAGTGTACTCCACCTGGCAGCTGATATTGGTCGCCCGGGCTTACTCCGCATGCTTCTAAGTGAATGCAGAGGCCTCAACATCAATGAACAAGATATTTACGGTGTAACTCCTCTTCACGCTGCTGCAGAATATGGAGATTTGGAGACTACCCGTGTTCTACTCGAGTTTGGCGCCAGTACCGACATGAGAAACAATGCCAACATGTCACCATTGCGCATTGCGCTCGAAAAAGGCCACCGCCAACTATCAAACGAGATGCTAGGAAGATCAAGGCAGATCCACCGATACGAAATCCGAAAGAGACCCCGCTTCATTTGACATGAAAGGAGATGTATTGACAGAATATCTCCAAATTTGATAAGCGCAATATGAGAGAGTTATACAAGAGAGAGAATTCCTTTGAGGTGACAGTGGACCTCATATTGGGTGCCGACCTTTCTCAAGAGTTCCCAAACCCCTGTTTGGTCAAGTATATGCTTTGCGCACTCTTGGAAGACAATGAGACGAATCCAGTGAAATTAAGTCAGACAACTTATTTGCTTTTTCTTTTGGAGCTAGCAAAGTAGCTTGAAATGTCAATTCAGGAATATAGTGGCTGAAGGCTTCATATTATACTTTTGTGGGACTTATATCACCACCTGAACAATATACTTGGTGCTATGTATCCATGGAAGAGAAACATGACGCCCGATATTTCGAATTACGTAGACCAAGAGACTCAAGGTTGGGCAATAGCAACAGCAGGGCAGTATGTGACAATTCGCGAAAACAGGCAGCGTTTTCAATGGCAGATTCAGTACTCTTCCTACAAGCAGCAAGATTACCTTTCCAAGAAAATGCATTCACTGCGCACCATTTTCTCCAAGAAGAAAGTAGTTTGACTAGACTATGCCCGTTCGCATTGTGCTTATTAAAATTCTTCGTCAGGTATGGCATCGCTTGTATACGCATTCGTTCCATGTAGCCTATAATATCACCGCCGATTTCGCTCACGAAAGGATCTGCAATCCGTACGTATAAAGTGGCTTCCATGGTAATGGTCCTGAAGAACACCTTTCCTGCTCTTAAATAGTCTTGGAGCCTTTCTTTGATAGCAAGCTGATAGAATGGCTATTGGAAATATTCAATAACATTGATCTCATATAGTATAATAGTACATGGCCACGAAACGCAGCCTCAAGTCTCTGCATAACCCGCTAAAGCATTTCCATCATGTCTTGTCTTTTCCCAAAATGAAGTCCTGTCATGCATTTTCACAAGATAGGTCTTGTACTCCACTCGTCACTTCTTCCCACAGCTGGTAGCCCCAGTAGTCTTGCGACTCGACCAGCCACGCGATGCTCTGGACTATTGGCCGCACCTTGTCCCACGAGAAGAGCGACTCCTGGACCGCCAGCCTTCGCAGATGGCTCACAAACATAGGCCTTTCAGGCGAATACCGGCAGCAGATGGCGCCAATCACCAGAACCCAGAGCAGGCCAGGGGTGTATCCGTCCTCGTTGCGCTTGCGATGTGGATTCTGGCTCATGGAGATGCCCCTGACCTCAACACCAAGCCTCTCTGCAATCTTGCCTGCAAATTTGGTGGTTGTGGAGAATATGGGCCTCGTGAGAAATCCCATGTACAGGATGGCAGCCAGCCTGTAGGCCTTTTCTGAAGTCTTGCGGAAGCCAGACGCACACAGAAAAGCATACAACAGGGACATGCACTCTTCGTCGAATGCCCAGGGGTCAAGTTCGATGGCAGGGTCGTTTGTGCAGTAGCTGAGGAATGCGACAAAGTGGTGCAATTTGGCGAATGCGTCCAAGATGACAGGGCTGGTGCCCCCTGGCAGGGCGCGATGAGGCTGGTACGATTGTTCGAAGTCTTCGGAAAATTCAATCTCAAAATGGCGCTTGTCAAATGCATAGCGTGGGACTGTCATCTGTATAGCAGCGCTACCAATATCCATTCTACATCTTGATCAGCATAACCATGTGTTAATGACTGATCCACTTACCGCAATATCTTGTTCGATAATCGAGGGTCGAGAGCTTCACGCCCACCGCACACTTGGATCACTTGATCGAGACCGCGCATATGGGTAAGATAGCCGTCACGGTTGCCTTTCTTTGCCTAATCGGGTCCTTGTCAATATACATGAGAATAAAAAGGCGTCGTGTTCGTACCTCAACCCATGCCAGAGTCAGGATGGCGTCCAGAGTCACATCTGTGATGGTGGCTGGATCTGACAAGCGCTTGTTCAGCTCGGCGTAGAGGGGATAGAGGAGCAGCTCTGGGTCACGGAGGTTGCCAGACAATGAATGGCCTGGCCGTATTGAGCTGGACAGATATAAACAAAGGTATAGCATCTTCTTGTCTGCAAGGTAGCAGGGGAACCAATAGTCCCTGACTGGACTGCAGGACATTCTTATACAGTTTGGGAATAGATTGTTCGCCATGTTGAGAGCATCTATACAAAGTCAGCAGACAGCAAGACTGAAGTCAGACCAGATGTTCGTACAGAATCCCAACAAGTCTACTATGTCTGAAGTCATGGTCATGGGGATGCCATAGAAGGCTGTGGTCGAGAAGGAGCATGTTGTGAGACGCAGACAAGAGTCCTCTGCAGGAGCAGTCTCACGGTGCTCATTGATGGACCAGATGTCTTGCGCCCAGCTTGGGAGCTGCTCCAGGAGATTTTTGGCTGTGTGGCAGAAGGCGCTGAAGCGTTGTTCTACACTGAAGGGATTGTCCATGATTCTCTGACAGAGGTATACCACGTCCCACGGGCGTCGAAACTAGTTTCTTTCTGCCAGTCTGAGGTTTCTCATACCTACAAGCCCAAGACAACCCTCCGTCGCAGAGCGGTCCCTGCTGGAACAATAAAAGGAATGCCCATGTCGGCCCGTCGGCCACTTGCCCCAGCCCGTGAAGTCGCGTATACAGAAGGCTTTTGCCCGGTGTGGCAAAGCTAGTAATGTGATGGATCGGGGGGGCGGCATGCCAAGTCCGAGCATCGCCCCCTGTACCGTAAGATTTGGGACGTCTAGTCAACGCCTGCTGAGGTAACGATAACAGATGCAGCTAGGTTCCCAACCAAGTCGAGTGGGTTAAGCGAGTGGGGCGGGGCCACCATTGCAGATCAATTGTTTAGCATGCAACCTGCACGTGTCCACGAGGATTTTGCGTGACGGGCGAAGGCCGGCCGCACACAGCCACGAGGCACGCCCCTCCTGGTTGAACCCAAATGACTCGGAGGTCTTGCCGTATTGGCTCCTTTTGCGGCCAGAGAAGCAGCGATGTGACACGAGCTTTCTGCGCCGTCCTTTGGCAAACCCTGGGCATGACAATGAGTCAGCGCTAAGCTTTGCTTTTGATGTCACGCAGCTAAAAGGCGGCAAATGGCGTCGCAGCTGTCTGTGTATAATGAGAAGGATTTGCACCATGCAGATCATAGTCTGGCACGTGCTCTGTCCTGAAACTCGAGCATGTTTCTGCAGGCTGTTGCGAATACGACTTGGCTGAGCAGTGGGTCAAGCTCTGTGTCTCTCTGGTCTCGCCTGTGCGTGTATGCGTGCTCAAGGCATTGCTGTGTCTGGTGACTTTGTTCCACCTGTGCGTCAACATATATTCATGAAAGCAATAGGGTTTAACCTAGAAGCAGTGAGACTCAATTCGTCAAGGACGTCCTTGGCGGCTGTGCCCCTTGCACGTTTTGACCCGATCAGGCATGCTCTAACCAATTTCAGATCAAGATAGATCTCTGTGAGGTGACGAGAAAGCTGCTCGATGGGTTTTTGGGCATCTAGATGGGGCCAAGAGATGTAACTTTGTCTTCGGGGCCATGACCTTGTTGACTGTTATCCGTGCCGCACATCCAGTTATGATAAATGCGTCAAGTCCAGATGCTTGCAATCACAGTCCAGGCATTAAGAGTGCTGGAAACCAGTCTCAATCACACTTATTGGGTTTCCTCAGTTTATCGATAGGATATATCCTCAATTAGTGCGCGTAGTCTGTTGGCAAGGACCACTTACGCAGGGTATTCCCGATCAAAGGGCTAACGATCCTGCATTGACCACTTTTAAGTTGGCCTTTATCGTACCAATCCAGTAAATAGTCGGGTTTACCCAAGCTCATGATATGGGAGACTTCAGACCTGCTACACTGGGTGCAGCAGTTACCGACGTAGCTTGGGTGTAACCGGTTTGGAAGAAAGCGAAGTTGGAACCCTGTGCAGCCCATGCTGCCATAAATGATCTTCCAGCTCCTGAAAAATATGCATTTGGTGTACCCTCATAGGTCATAACAGCTTTCATGGCAGCTTGGCCACTCAGTCCCTGTCAGACAATCTGTTGGATGGGCATAACCAATCAGACTGAAATTTGGCGAATGACTGTTGGATGATGGCTACTTCTGAGAGGATGGCCTCAGAATCAGGTATACCAAATCCAAAGAGAGGTGTACATGACATCTGGATCTCGTGTGTCCGAAAAGATGCAGCTCTCACGGCTAAGAACATGGCAGACCCAAGAAGTAGCTGTGAAAGTCGGAGAGATGCTCGGTTCATCTCAGCAGAAGGGTCGTTCCGCAGAGAGACCTTTCCAAAGCCAAGAAAGAATAATAGGAATTTTTAGCACCCATGTAGAAGGAAAAGCAAAGAGTAATAGGTTTAGAGGGTTTGTGGATGACTGCATTGTTGTTCTCGGCGTCTGCAGGCCGCCATGTTGGATAGCGGTGAATGCATCGTGAGAATTTAATATATATATCTTGGCCAATCAACCACTATATGCAAAGTAATGAATGACTTTGAGGAGGTCATTGTCAATTTGCGACCATCCCATCTGATGCTAGACTTTGGTTGACTCCCAAGTCCTTTATGAGGAGGCGATTTCAGCAGCACGAGCAGCAATCTTGCCGTCGTGAATCTCGTACTTCTTCAGAGATGCAGGAACCTTGTCGATGGTCGCATTGTCCAAGATGAGCTTGAAGATGGACTCGGCATCGGCGTCAGGCGTGGAGGCGCCAGTGTCAAACTTGTGGCCGTCGCGCAGGACCGCCTCGTTGGCCCTGACGCTGCCGGTGCAGACGACTTCTTCTTCTCCACCACGCTTCTTGGAGACTGGTCGCCATGTAGCGCCAGTAGAAACGCCACCGGGAGATCCAAAGTAAGTGACGCAAAAGTTGCCACTGTCGATACGCTTACCAGGAGACGCGGGATCGAGGGTTTGACCACAGCCCTGGTTGGATCCCGCAGGCTTCCAGAAGTAGGCCTGAATTGGAGGGTTGGAGAAGATGCGCACGGAGCGAAATCCAGTGTTTGTTGGATTGGTGTGGCAGCAGGTGTTGGCAGGATTGTTTGTGCACTGCATGTAACCGTTGGCGCAGTTCCCATCATTGGGATGCAGGCGAAAATCAACGGCAGAAGCCATGCTGGAGAATACCAGGGCAATGCATGCTGAGGAAAACTTCATTTTGATTTTTGAGGACTTTTGACCGTGGAGAAAGCTCAGATAATTCCAACTGTGCAAAGACTAGTTATATACCAGGCTCTACTCGAACAAAGAGGCAGAAAATAGACATTAACATGGCACGCTTTTATAACGTGGCCTTGATACTTCATTGACCACCTTCATGCTTGATTCAATCATGTTCTGTATGGCTTCAGCGCCTGTAGAGCATAGACACAATATCGGCTTAGTGCTTATGGGGGTGCACGGACTGTTTGGCTAGTTATGTCAGCCACTGGCTGAATAGCCTATTGTCATTTGGCTGGTACCCATCTCACATCAGAAGAAATCATGAGAAGATTGATGTAGCGACTCCATACCAACAATAAAGCTTGTGAGTTGTTGGAGTCAGTGTGGAGAAAGCAAATCAGCGGGGAGAAAGCAAGTCAGTGGGGAGAAGGCAAGGCAGTGTTTGAACCACATACTCTTCACTACCAGCAGCATCAACGATGACAGTACATTTTTCTTAGAGCAGCTAGGAGAGAACAATTCCCGTAAAGATTGACAAGTTGTTCCCCATCATGGTCCTGGGGAGTTCTCCGTGGGCCAATGAGATATCAGTCTCGTTTTTCACTTACTTAATAGTGGTCATGCTGTATTACAAGAGCAAAGTCTATTTTCAAGAGATCCAGACTAGCCACACTGACGACAACTTCTATGGAAAAGTCGTTCCGCGTAGTCATGGCTTGATGAGAGTCCAGATCAGTAAGCATCGCCTGGTCATGCCCTCATGACGATGGCATAATGTCGGTGCTTCGGGCGGCATGCGCCCCGACTTATGCTTGATCACCATAGCAAGCTTAGCGAATGGTCGTGAAGCGGGAACGTTTGAGCTGCTCTTTTGTGGAGATTGCCACGCGCACTGCCACAGGGGCCCAGGCAAGCTGTGCATCTTTCCGAGACAGCGACGATCTCTGGCCCCATCCGAGGATCCCCTTCAACTCAGATGGAGCTGGACATCACCACATGGAATTGATTTGGGAGATTTTTCCGTTTTTCTATTGGAGTGTGAGGGCCAGATCCTGTGGAGAAGCGAGCTAGCCAAGACATGCGAATCTGATGTGTGATAGAGGCTGTGGGGGGATGTCAGAAATGGCCCTTTTCAAACGTTGTATCAACATAATGTCATAGCGCTGGTTTCTTGCTTTTCTCAAGCCAAGACATTAGTCATCTGTCCATGGGTTTGTCTCTGCAGAGAATTTCATGGGTCGCCGATTCCCCTCATTCCATTGCGTGCCGGTGCTTCTTAGTTCCTTTCCTGTGACAAGCCAGAGATGATCCATGAGTTTGATAACACAAGAGATTGTAGAGGATAGCCTAGAAACTGCCTGATTTTTGAGTAACGCAATCAGCCTTTCTTCTTTATCTTTCCCTTTTCTTTTCTCTCTTTTTCCTTTTTCTCTCTCTGCTTTGTTTGTGGCAGGCTTGGTGATGATTGAGTTGTGGGGCTTCATGATATTCCCGTGTGACTACCCTGCTGTTTATAATTCTCTGTGTCACCAACGATCATGCAACAGTCGGAACCGCCAGTTATATGTTGAAATTCCATTTTGGTAAATTCAATCTAAATCTATTCGTAGATGCCAGCAAAGTAAAAGGGGAAAGCCAAGGATACTTGATCTGCTAAACCAGAAGCACACAGACCGAGGCAACAGACTGACACTTCTACTGGGATATGAAGTGCATCAAATCCAAATAAATCTCGAGAATGTCACAAGAATGACAGTTGCCCATACAGCGAAATGTCCTCAGTCACCACTCACAGCGGTACTTGAGGCTCCCGGCCCAATGGATAACTCCATATTGAATGGGCGTTGCGACAATGAGCTGGAACAATACATGAGGATAGTGCAGCCAGTGGAGTTGATGCCAGTATCTCTGCTCGATTAAGAGGCCATGCGGACGAAATGGCGACGCTGGCAGCAAGAATGGCTCGAAATATACCACCAACGCCGGGGCAGACGGTGAATGCATCCGCACATCTGCATCGACTCCACAGCACTTTGATACAGGCAGTATGCAAGTCCGGAGCGGTGTTGTTGGCGGCACCCAGCATATCACGATACCAGGCACTCCGTACAAGGTCCCTGCCGACACATACAAGGTTGTTGCCATGTACAAGGTCGTCACCACTTACAAGGTTGTTACCAGATATAAGCAGTTTGATGGCAACAAGTCAGCTTTATTGTTGTTTCACTGCAAAATCGCATCACAAGTGATGCGCAATCAGATTACACAAGTCATTTTGCCAACGATCCGGGCATCAAGCTGGGGGAATGGAACGTTGCAGAAGAGACCGAGTGGGATCCCACTGTGCTGGCGACTAGACCTGCAGGTAGCCGGTATATCAGGGTCAAGGTGGCCACCGACGCAGACGACAAGACGTTCAAGAGATGGACCGAAGACACTGAGAGAAGATGCAGCTGTTCAAACAGGGTATCGAAGAATGCAAGACTGAATGGAAGAAGGAGAAGAGGGTTGTATAGGTAGGGGCGTTGTGGCTTTTGCTGGTTGTTCCGACACAATGTCCAATTGTCTGAAAGACTCCCTTGCCCCAGACGCATCCTAAGACACTCATATCTACAATTCAATATCATTTCCTGGGGAATTGCACTTGAAACATGAGAAATAGTAGTCCCCTAAGAGCACGGGCCACGTCGCGTCTCCTTCCGCGGGGTTTCGCGCCGCGCGTTTCCACTTAAACAACCAACTTCAATTCAATGTTTAAGTCTGCATCAGTGCTCTTGAATCGTCGCAAGAGGCTCTTCTAGTTTCTCTTGGACAAGCCTGGCAAGGCACGGGGCGCCATGCACATCAAGCAGATCATCATCCAGGGCTTCAAAAGGTCAGCGCATCGGTCTTCCTCGAAGCAGCGCAAACAGTACTGACAAGCCAACAGCTACAAGGACCAGACCGTCGTCGAGCCCTTTTCGCCCAAGCACAATGTCATCGTCGGTCGCAATGGATCCGGCAAGTCCAACTTCTTTGCAGCCATCCGCTTCGTGCTCAGCGACGCATACACGCAGATGGGCCGCGAGGAGCGACAAGCTCTGTTGCATGAAGGTTCTGGGTCAGCCGTCATGTCGGCATACGTTGAGATCATCTTTGACAACAGCGACGATCGATTTCCCACGGGAAACAAGGAGCTGATCCTGCGACGCACCATTGGCCTGAAAAAGGACGAATACTCGCTGGACCGCAAGAACGCAACCAAGGCAGACGTAATGAATCTGCTCGAGTCTGCAGGCTTCTCACGCTCGAATCCTTACTACATTGTCCCGCAGGGCAGAGTGACGGGCTTGACCAACATGAAGGACAATGAGCGACTCATCCTGTTGAAGGAAATTTCTGGCACGCACGTCTACGAAGGGCGGCGAGCTGAGAGTGTGCGCATCATGGCCGAGACGGACGCAAAGCGTGGCAAGATTGACGAGCTGCTCACCATCATCAACGAACGCCTGGATGAGCTGGAGGAGGAAAAGGACGAGCTCAAGCAGTTCCAGGAGCACGACAGGGAGCGCAGATGTCTAGAGTACACAATCTACAACAACCAGCACCAGAAATACACCCGGGCGCTTGAACAGCAGGATGACAGCCGCACAGAGGGTGTTGAGCAGACGGAAGATAGCAGAGACCGATTCGTCGAGGGCGAGAAGACTCTGAGCGCCATTGACGAAGAGATCAAGACGCTCAAACAGCGCATGGATTTGATCAAGCTGGACATGAAGCAGTACGACGACGAACGGCGACAGGCAGCCCGACAGCGCGCCCAGGTTGAGCTTGACGTCAAGACCATCATGGACAGCCAAGGAGGTGCCCAGAATGCCCGCGCCCGTTTCGAAGGAGACCTACAAGAGGTCCAGTCGGCAATCCAGGAGCGTGAGACGCTCTTGGCTAGGCTCGCCCCCGAGTACTCCAGGCTCAGACAGCAGGAGGCGTCTCTAAAGGCCCAAGTCATTGAAGCAGAAGGCACAAGATCACGGCTCTATGCCAAACAAGGGCGAAGTGCTCGATACAAGAATAAAGCGGAGCGCGATGCTTACCTACAGAAAGAGATTGGCGAGGTCAACGTTGCCCTGGCCACCCGCAAAGCCGTGGCACTGCAAACCACAGAAGAAATTGCAGAGCTCCAAGGTGACATTCAGCAGGGCGAAAGCAATCTCCAAGAGATGCGCCAACGTCTTGAAAATCGAAATGAGAGCATGTCGGCGGTTAATGACGAGGTCAACACGGCCAAGCAAGCGCGGGACTCGCTGCAAGATCAACGCAAAGAGTTGTGGCGTGAAGAGGCTAAGCTTGACAGTGTGCTCAGCAGCACCCGGGCCGAGCTGGAGTCAGCCGAGCGATTTCTGTCGCATATGATGGATCGTGACACGGCGCGAGGTCTTGCTGCTGTGCGGAGATACAAGAAACAACGCAACCTGAAAGGCGCATACGGCACACTGGCAGAGCTATTCACTGTTTCGGACAGGTTCAAGACAGCGGTGGAGGTCACGGCTGGCACCAGCCTGTTTCACTACGTTGTCGACACCGATAGGACGGCGTCGCAGCTGGTCGAGATGCTGAGCAAGGAAAAGGCTGGACGCTTGACCTTTATCCCTCTCAACCAGCTCCGACCAAAGGCAGCAAGCTTTCCTGAAGCCAATGATGCTATACCTCTGATCCAAAGGCTGAAGTTTGACAAGGAATACAAATTGGCAATGGAGCAGGTCTTTGGCAAGACCATCCTGTGCCCAAACCTGGCTGTAGCTTCGCAATACGCAAGGACGCACGGCATCAGCGCAATCACCCAGGATGGCGACCGCTCTGACAAGAAGGGTGCGCTGACTGGCGGTTGGCACGATCCTGGAAGATCTCGTCTGGACGGCGTCAAGAAAGTCTCGGAATGGCGGGCCAAGTACGACAAGCAGCGAGAAAGGGGAGATGAGATCAAGCGAGAGCTCGAAGCGCAAGACCAGGAAATCACTCGCGCCGTGTCGAACCTTCAAAAGGCTGAACAGCGACGCCAACAGGCTGAGGCTAGCTTCGGGCCCATGCAGCAACAGATCCGCAGTGGCGCAGCCGAGATTCAACGCAAGCAGGACGCACTGGACGCAAAGCTGCGAGCAAAGGAGAACATCGACAGTGCTACAGGCGAGCTGGAGAATCAACTCGGCGGCTTTGAGACGGAGCTCAAGTCGGAATTCAAAAAGGTGCTGACTCCTTCAGAGGAACAACAGCTCAACCAGGCTCTGGCAGCTCTGCCTTCGCTGAAGAAGGATCACTTGGAAGTCAGCAGTACCCGTGCAGATATCGAAGCTCAAAAGTCCAATGCCGAGGTCGAGCTGCGAGCCAACCTTGTTCCACGATTGGATGAACTCAAAGCGCAAGACCTTGACACTGGAGTGAGAGCTACGGATTCAAGGCTGAAAGAACGACAGAAGGAGCTCAAGCAAGCCACAAAGGCAGTCGAGCAGATTGACGGCAAGCTGCGGGACGAAGAGACAAACATGGACGACACCAACACCAAGCTGACGCAGCTGACGGAGCAACGGGCTGCGCTGCAGGCTGAGCAGATTGAGATTGCAAAGACGATTGAAAAGTTCCAGCGGCGCATGGAGAAGAGCCTGTCGGCCAGGTCACGGCTGCAGGAACAGGTCAACGAAGCGCAGAAGAATATTCGCGATCTTGGCGTGTTGCCAGAGGAGGCATTCACAAAGTACAAGAAGCTGTCAGCAGACAAGGTGAGCTCCTTTTTCTTTTCCATTCTTTTCCCTCTTCTCTCCCCCCCTTCCTTCTCTCGTTTTCCTTTTCAAACAATGAAATGAAATTCGGAAAAGCCATCAGCTAACAAAAGTGGCAGGCCGAGGAACGTCTGAGAAAGGTCAACACGACGCTGAAAAAGTATTCGCACGTCAACAAGAAAGCGTTTGAGCAGTATTCGAGCTTCACAAGACAGCGGGAGACGCTCACGAAACGACGCGAGGAGCTTGACACGTCGCAATCTTCGATCCGTGAGCTCATTGACAACCTGGACCAGCGCAAGGATGAGGCCATTGAGCGAACCTTTAAACAGGTCTCCAAGGGCTTTGCACAGGTGTTTGAGAAGCTTGTGCCTGCAGGACGAGGCCGTCTCA
Organism: Erythroxylum mucronatum; assembly: GCA_027563825.1. Taxonomy (NCBI): domain Eukaryota; kingdom Viridiplantae; phylum Streptophyta; class Magnoliopsida; order Malpighiales; family Erythroxylaceae; genus Erythroxylum; species Erythroxylum mucronatum. Next base: position 498,407 of record JAOSBP010157656.1, read on the forward strand.
TCATCCAGCGTCGCAGCGATCGGGTGGCCGGGGAGAGCGACGGCGAAGAGGCGACTGTGGAAAATTACACTGGAGTGGGCATTGCCGTCAGCTTCAACAGCAAGCATGACGAACAGCAGCGCATCCAGCAGCTGTCTGGAGGCCAGAAGTCGCTGTGTGCCTTGGCTCTTGTGTTTGCCATCCAGCAGTGCGATCCGGCGCCCTTTTACCTGTTTGACGAGATTGACGCCAATCTCGACGCCCAGTACCGCACTGCAGTGGCGGCGCTGCTGCACCAAATCTCGCAGACTGGACAGTTCATCTGCACCACTTTCAGGCCAGAGATGGTGCTTGTGGCTGAAAAGTGCTACGGCGTGGCCTACGGCAACAAGACGAGCAGCATTGATGTCGTTGGACGTGACGATGCTCTGAAGTTTATCGAAGGCGAGATTGCCGGGACCTGACTTCTTTTTGCAAAAGGATGAAGAGGAAGCGGAAAATGTAATGCATATGCAGTGGTCTTTTACACGTCAATCAATGTCTTTTTCATTCTCTATGAGATGTTCAAAAGTCCACATCTGGTATTTGATGCTCAGTCCTTCCAGCCTCCCAGGGGCCGCTTCATGAAGAACAGGTGGACCTTGCCGCCATTTGCCATACTGGCGTACTCTGGCGGCATAGCAGGGGAGAATTCTTGGAGAACCCGAAAGCCTCGCGATTCATATAGAGGCCTGCCGTAAGGTGAGGCATGGATGTACTGGTCGACGCCCAGTTCCTCTGCTCTTTGGACTCCAGCGTCGACAAGCAGACCGCCTGCACCTTTTCGCTGGTGTTCAGCCACGGTAAACAGAATCTCCAGCACTAATTCGTCGACGTTAGCTATTTCCCATCTGAATCCAGGAAAAAAAAGAGGGACAGAAAGAAAGACTAACCAGCATAGGGGCCGTCAATGTACTTTTTGCGCACACCCCACTCCTCATCGAGCGCCCACTGCGCAAAGTCTTGAGTTGGTTGATCGTCCTTGATCCAGTCTACGTTGACTCGAGTCTGACCACCTGGTCTTCCCGAAGGCCAGAACTTCCAGATGGCACACCCGGCCATCTGCTTGTCTGGAGTGACAGCCTGCCAGTAGCGCGACTCGGCACCCTGCACGGCTTCGTCCTGGCGACCTTTGGCGAAGCGAGCCGCATTGCGAGCCGCAGCCTCTAGGTCAACGTCTGGATCACCAGGAACTGCCAGACCGTGGATGACGTCGTTTACAGCTCGGAAAGTTCGGAGCTGGAGGTCCATTGCGTGGGTGTATTGGTCTGGCTTGACCTCTTCGAGGGCCAGTGTGGATTTGGGAGTAGTTGCAGACATGACGACTCCTTTTCTCCTTTTGGTGTGCTGACAGTAGAATAAAATAATACCTTGTTCTTCTGTGATGTAGAATGTCTCCTGGTCCAGGGCCGAGAACTAGCAGGAGAGCAGCAGAGATAAAAGAGGTTCGCCTTGTATATGGGATAAAAGAGTATCAAAAGATCAACAAGACAGGTAAAAAACAACTCACCGCTCTGTATCCAGGTGGAGATCTTGGTTTTATATAAACAAAGTAACAGAGGCTTTGAAGATGAGTCAAGGATTGAGCGTTTGCAGAATGTGGGCATGATCTTCATAGACGATGTGGGGGGTCCTGCAGACGGGATGTTCGAGGCCCCTTATGCAGTGAGACATGGCATAGCTTATGGAGACTATTTCCTTCTCTGTATGTCTTTACTGAAAAGACTCAAAGTGGCTTCAAAGCCCATGCATCAAGCTCTGCTGACTGTAGTTTCTTGTTGTCCAAAAGCAAAGTTCCACCTACTTGTTTGAGAATGTAGTATGTCCTTTAGCAAGTAAAGAGGGGTCCAAGTATATGGGTAATACTTTTGATTGATACTGACTGTTAACTTATGGATACGATATATGTGTAGGGGTTATCGATAGCCAACCCCTTTTTGCGTGATAACTGTCTCCATACAGGCACCTGTTCTCCTGTACAAGCATGGGAAACAAGTAATGGGAACGTTGGCTTTGGCTAAATGTACAGTCTTATCGTCTATAGGATGACTTGAAGATTCTAACCAACTTCTAAAGCTGACTTACGTAAAGTGGACCATTGACAGCCCGTTTTCACCACACATGTCATTAGATTCATCATCATTGGGTTCGCTGTTATGCTGCGGTTCACGAGTTAGATAGTAATCTTCATAGTATTCTCTCTTGGGTAATATGATGAAGCCACCCTTATTCAAAGCTAGCCTGGACTAATGAAAACCTGAGAGTTGGAGGACAGCGTTCGTCCAAGTCCACGTCAGCCTTGAAGTGTCAAAGTTGACTGAGGCAGTTTGTAGATCAGTGTCACTTTGTAAGCTTATGGGCACACGTTCCTTCAATGACATGCCATCTTGGACGTATAACTAGAGTATTTCGAACAAATCCTAGATGGCACTCATGGCAGGGAGACGATTGGGTCATTTGGAGTATGTCCACACTCTGGTCTCTTTTCTCATTGCGGATGTGTGGCTGACAGAGAGACCGAGGCTTACTAGTGGTCTAGAAGCCCTGTATACAGGATGTGTGATGTTCCACCTCCTCCTGGTGGCCGGTCTGGACGCATTCATCCTTGACGCTGTGGCCTGAATTGATTGGTGTTAATGTAAAAATAACTGGCACACTGCTGAAATGTCTGTCGCCTGATATGAACATGAAGAGATCGTAGAAACTTGGTGGGAAGCAACATCTACATCTTGCTGTATACGCACTATGTCGGCGGCACGTATAGAGACGCACATAGCCAGCAGCCTATACCTTGACGCGCTTCAAAAACGTGAAAAGACGCTTCAAGCAAATAGAAACAGGATCAACACGACACAAAGCGAAGAAATTCGGGGCCAATGCGCCAAATTGTAACGTCAGCCTGCAACACGGCCCACGTGAAAAAGCGCCGGAAAAAAGTTGGGGGAAAATTCCCTGGGCCAGCCACCTCCCTCCGAAACACTTTCTCTTCCCTCAAAGTCAGACCACATTGCTATACCGGCAGCGCCAATACCAAACCCCTGGTCGCCTTTGCAGAGCGACGCATATTCCACTCTCAAACACACAATAAGACAGACACTTATGGGCTCCCCTGCACCCTGCACAAGCAACACCTATGCAAGCCTCTCCGCTGGCTTTGTCTCAGTCTCTGTCAGCACTCGCGCTTTGAGTGCCTTTGGTCTGCCAGCCGTCGTCTGGCTATCGGTGCGAGGTCCGTCTTGAAGGCGGACGAAACGGAAATTCTTGGAAAGACACGATGCAGTCCAGTGCTGCCACACACCACCCCAATGGGCCCTCAAAGCGGCGCAAGAAGAAGCGAGGCATGAAGCCCGCTGATCCTGCCGCCAAGGTCATCAAGGGATTCGACACTCCTGTCACGTCAGGCGGCGAAGAGTCAGACTATTCTTCCGTCGGCACTCCTCGCCTCAGCGCCGTTGCGCGAACACCCGTCACGGCCGCTCAGACGCCAGAATCGCGACCGACGTCAGCCTTGACGCGAGCCATCAGCACACTGAAGCTGGGAGACGCTGCAATCAGCGATTCGCCAAGGGAACATCGAAAGGCTTCCTTGCTCAGCGAATCACGAACCTCTAGCCGCAGGAGCAACGCGAGCTCTTCATCAAAGTCGGACCTGGTCAGCGAGCCCGAATCGATGCAACTTGACTCTTCGGCCGAACCGATAACGCGAGATTTCGCCGCCGCAGACGGTGCGGGCCCATCGGACAAGCCCATATACGCCAGCCACCTGGCAGAAGGCGGCCTGCGACACGACTCGCCTCACCGCAAGATGACGGCAACAGACTTTGAACCGCTCAAGTGTCTTGGCAAGGGCGCGTATGGCACTGTTCTGCTGGTCAAGCAGCACTCTACCGGTCGGCTGTTTGCCCAGAAGCAGCTAAAGAAGGAACGTGTCACCACGCATGAGCACCTGGTCGAGATGACCAAGAGCGAGCGGGCCATCCTGGAAAGCGTCAATCGGCATCCCTTTGTGGTCAAGCTGTTCTACGCCTTTCAAGACCATGCCAAGCTCTATCTGATCCTCGAGTATGCCCAAGGAGGAGAGCTCTTCCACCATCTGGCCCAGGAGCGCATGTTTTCGGAAGAAGTCGCAGCCTTCTACATGGCGGAGATGGTGCTGGCGCTGGACCATCTGCACCGCAATCTGGGAGTTGTGTACCGCGACTTGAAGCCAGAGAATTGCCTGCTTGACAGTGAGGGCCACCTGCTGATTACCGACTTTGGCCTGTCCAAGGTTGCCGACACTGAGTGCGGCACCATGCGGTGCGACTCGATGGGCGTTGGTACAATCGACTACATGGCGCCAGAAATTGTTCTCGGCAAGCCCTATGATTCTGCCGTCGACTGGTGGTCACTTGGAGCGCTGGGCTATGACTTGCTGACCGGAGCTCCGCCATTTGCGTCTCAGAACCACGCCAAGACGCAGCAGAAGATTGTTCATGGCAAGCCTTCAATGCCCTACTATCTGGGCCCTGACTCCAAGGACCTGCTCACCCGGCTGCTGAGAAAAGAGCCCCGCAAGCGACTGGGTGGGAACATGCCCAAAGACCTGGCCACCATCAAGTCGCATCGCTTCTTCCGCCGCATCGACTGGAAGAAGCTCGAGAGGCGCGAGGTCGAGGCACCCATCACGCCCATCATCACCGATCCTGCCGAAGCCGAGAACTTCAGCAAGGATTTCACAGATCTGGCAATGAGCCCGGTGGATGCTCGAGGGGGATTTCTTGGAGGAAAGGCTGATGCCATGGAGATGGACCCGTTTGGCGGATTCAGCTACGTGGCGAGCAGCAGCCTGTTGGAGCACTCGATGTTGGATAACGCCGTCTTTTAGTTTTTCTCTTGAAGGGTATTCATCTGCAGAAACCCTTGTGAGGTTGGATTTTGATATGCCTAGCTCAGTTTGAGAATGCAACGCCAGGCCATCTTTACGGCCAGCATTTGTCACAGTTTCTTGCGCATCTCCTCGATGAAATTTTGAGAATGACAGATGGAATATCACCTACGGGATTAAAGTTATTTCATCTAATGGTTTGAGAGAATTAAGATTATTCGTGAAAGAAGGCCTGACATCAGAGCACTTTTCTTGGCATAAAAAGTTCCCCAGAAGATCACCTCCAGCTCCCATTACCTAACAAACAGCCCTCACTTGGACATTCCAAAAAATGAATCGCATAGCCCAACGACTCATCTCGATGTAGAGGACCCAACATACAGGCCTTTGGAGCCAAGTCCACCGTCGACGGCATGGATCATGTTGCCCTGGTGGAGATCATGGAGCTACTATACTGCTTGGGCTGACGCTGAAAGTCTCCGTGGGATATTGGATTCACCCTCCCATCAGATCTGTGGGCTAAGCAGGTCTTCCACTTCCTCTATGTTTGTTTGCTCGAGACAATTTCGTGGCTACTACCAAGACAAGTCCTTTGTAGATATGATGGCTGCTATCATGACCATGGCAGGTTCTTTTTGGTTTTTCCAATCCTCTGCGATGGAAACTCCCAGCAGACAAGAAGAAGGAGGAGAAGTAGGAGAAGAAGAAGGGGATAACAAGCTGCAGAAGCATCGACAATAAAGGAATTGACTATAAACCAAATGGGGAATAGTCAGTAGGCCAGGCACGTGACTGGACCCTGTCAAAGTTGGCGATCCGCGTGCTTCCATCATAGAATTATTTTCTTCCTCTTCTATTCTTGATTGATCCTCAGTATTCTTCATCAGATCAAATATGGGTTGGTTTTGGGCTGATGAGAATGGACAGCCTGCGGCCATTAGGCCTGCTGGGCACCGAGCCTTGAGCCTGGACAATGCATCTCCTCCTGTGAGTCCATCCCCTCTTCTGCCTTCTTCACCAGAGCAGAACTGACTATCAATTCCAGCCAGGATGTCCTATGCACAGGCCGTCATCTGCGCGTGTCCAGCAGACGACTGCATCTGCGCCGTCTAGAGAAAGCGCATGTCCTTATCAACCTCCTTCTTCAGCATCATCATCGTCATCATCGCCAATAGCAGCCACCACACCCTCCGCCACCCAACGATCCTCTCCAGACGCCACCTACAAAGCCCTCAATCCTCTAAATTACATGCCGTCCGACCTGTCACAGACTCGTGAATCCAGCGCCCAGACCATCTATCTCGACACGGAGCGCGAAGTCAGCACCATTCCTCGAGCAGGCGATTCGGACGAGGCAGATGGTGGCAACTGGGTCTACCCATCTCCGCAGCAAATGTACAATGCAATGGTGCGCAAAGGTCACACGGACACGCCGCAGGATGCTGTTGAGAGCATGGTTGCAGTCCACAACTTTCTCAACGAAGGCGCCTGGGCCGAGATTGTCGAGTGGGAGCGCCGCTTCTCACCAGGGCTCTTCCACGGCTGGAGGGAGAGCGCATGGGGCGAAGATGGCTCACACGGCGGCGCCATGGTGCTGGCAGCGGAGAACACCACCGACGACCAGCCCAAGCTGATTCGCTTCATGGGCAACGCCAGCAAGATGACGCCCAAGGCCTACATGATGCAGGTCGCAGGCTGGATCTACCCTGGCGCATTCGGAGGACCTCCGCCGTTTGACAGACACGACTGGTTCATTGAGCGAGTATCAAAGGATGGCAAGAAACAGGAAAAGAGATATGTCATTGACTACTACAGCGGCGAGCCAGAGGCCACGGGAGAACCTGTCTTCTTCCTCGACATCAGACCTGCACTCGACGGGCCTGAGGCTGCCGCAGAACGACTCATCAGATGGGGCCGCGACGTGTGGTGGAGAGGTAGCGGAGGAGCTGCCAGGATGCAGCCAGATCGAGTTCGACAGTGATTCGCCATTTGTACCATATATATACACTGCTTTTCTTTTGGGGTTTTCTTTCGTCTTGTTTTGGCCCTGGACTCCTCTGTCAGACCTTTCTTTTGAAGGTTCTTACTCAGTACCTGCCTTGATTATCTCAGCTGAGACATCTTACCCGCAAGTCAGAGTCAAGATTCCAATCATTTAGAAGGGAAGCAAAGGGACTGGTTCGGGTCTCCGCACGGGTAGGCGGGCGCTCACGAGAATTACGGCTGAATCTGGTAATGAACAAAAGACTACACTTCACTCCATCTTCTCTTCTTCTTCTTCTTCTTCTTCTTCTTTCTCAACCAAATTTCCGTTTCCCCGTTTCGCAGTGGCCAACTCATGACAAATACTGGCAATGGAGAACTGCCCGTGGACGAAACAGGCGATCAAAAGCATGACTCCTGCCAGCCCCCAACTTGGCATCGACATGACTCTGGAAGAGGTCAAAAGTCACCATGTAACTGGCCAAGGAGCTGGCACAGAGCTGGCTCGTCGACGCTACTGTCCCCTTCCCACCAATAACGCTGCTATAAGTGGCACCGCTGAATAATGCAAGAAGCCTGCCCAGCGTATTCCCGTCCTGGGAAACCACTTTTGATGGCACTGGCCGGCGCTACCGTGCCTTAGCTCGTCCAGACGACGCCGGTGACGCACGCAGCAGGCCGACTGGATGGTCGTGGATGGCTACACCGGCAGCTAGTTGCACTGGACATGGCGCTTTCTTTTCGCCGACTCTCCGTCCAGCGGAATGGCGAGCGCTCGATCTGCAGTCGGCGGCCCTCTCTTAAAGAGCTGGCGCCATATACGTCGCTGTGTCTATCCAAAGGGGTGCTCCCAAGGTCTTTGGACTGTGCTTTACATGTCCAACAGCGGCTGTTGAAGGTTTTGTCTGCACCGCTTTCCTTGCTGGGTCCTCTCTGGACAGAAACATCAGCCAGACTTCTGTCCAAGCTACTGTACGACACTCGTCCCCACTGTTGAGGCACCATGGCCAAGAGCCACGTTGAAGTCGATGTCGTTGTGGTTGGAGCTGGTATGTCTTTTCTGAAAACCTCTAATGCCTTTCTATTGGGAATCAATAGGCTGACATGACCAAAAAGGCATCGCTGGGCTGAGCGCCGCCAAAGCTTATCTGCAATGCTCACCGCAATCGACACTTGCCATCTATGACAGCGTAAATACGCCCCTTTCTTCTCCTTTTTCAGCTTCTGCTTCTTCTGCTTCTTCTTTTAGGAGCGATTCTCTTTCTTATCTTGTCTCCAAAGGGGAAATCTGCTATGCAGCTTGCCAAAGACTGTGACAGCCTCTCCATGACTACTGGGCGAGGCTGTTTGTGCCAGGCACTCACCCATTTAAAAGGAACAAAAGCTGACCCATCCCCCAAAAGCACGCTTCTATCGGAGGTGTCTGGTGCGCCGAGCGTCTGTATCCCGACCTCAAGACCAACAACCAGTATGGGTCATTTGAATTGCCAGACTTTCCCATGCATGAGGGATACGGCGTCAAGTCTGGCGAGCACATCCCTGCCGCCGTGGCCAATCGCTACATATGTGACTATGCCGACCACTTTGACCTGACTCGGCTCGTCCAGCTCAACACCAGCGTCGTCAGCGCCGACAAGATTGGCGGAATCGAGGCCATCAACCAGGGCTGGACAGTCCAGATCAGCCAGGACGATTCTGTATCAACCGTCGTGTGCCAGAAGCTCATTGTCAGCACCGGCTTTACTTCTCAAGAGGTATCTTTCTCCTCCTTTTTCTTCTTCTCCTTATTTCCCTTCTTCTTCTCCTTCTCCTTCCCCTCCTGCTCCTTCTTCTCCTCCTTCTCCTCCTCCTCCTTCTCCTCCTCCTCCTTCTTCTCCTCCTCCTTCTCCTCCTCCTCCTTCTCCTCCGTACATCACTGACTTTTCAAAGATCCCTAGATCCCACATAGAAGGGGAAGAGGACTTTGGCAGGCCAATCATGACATCGACATCAATAGCGCAGGAGGCTGTCAGCAACATCCACGACGGCTCCAAAGGCGATCGCCAGATCACCGTCATGGGCGGCAGCAAGAGTAGTTATGACTTCGTGTGGATGTACGCTTCGCGCGGTTACAAGGTCAACTGGGTCATTCGCAAGTCTGGCTCAGGAGCTGGTGAGTATTTCTTTTCTACATGGCAAAACAAGTCTGACACTAGCAGCCTCCTTGTTACCCCCAACCATACCCATGGGGCCGTTCCGCATACCAATTGAAAGCCTCATTACAAGTCGAATCATTGGCTGGCTTGGTCCATGCCTGTGGTCTCCCACAAGCTTCTTCAGCTTCTCCAGACTGGCTCAGAACTTTCTGCACCGCACAAAAATCGGTCGCTTCATCGTCAGGCACGCCTGGAAGGATATGCGCGATACTGCCATGCAGGAGACCTTGGGCATGATCAAGAAGACTCCCGCCAACCATCAGAACGGCCTCCACCATCTTCTCCCAGACAAACAGCTCATCTGGTATGGCACACGCACCGGCGTTCTAAACTATGCATTCAATTCAAACGGCCGGGCCGCAATCCACGACTATATTCGGTCTGGCCAGATCACCATCTACCGTGAGGATCTTTCGCACCTATCCCCTGGTGTTGTCCATCTTGCAGACGACGCTGGTACCGCACTGCCTAGTCCATCAGGTTTGGCAATTGCCACAAGATGGTCTACTGCCCCGAATCTCACCTTTACTCAACCAGAGCTCCATGCAGAATTAGGCATCCCTTCATCCGACTTCTCCGAAGCTCAAAAGGCGTTCTGGCATGACCTGGATGAGCGTGCGGCAAATGAGGTCTATGAGCACCTTCCATGGCTCAAAGATGCTCCGGCTCCTCCAGGTCCGCCACAGGGCCAGCTTCATGGACTTCAGCAGCCTAAAGCAAGGGCAGAGCCGTTCCGCCTGTACCGCTTCCTGGCACCTCCTGGTCTCACAGCCCGCGGCGACCACAGCATCGTGTTCCACGGCTATATCTCCAACGTCGCCAACATGATCAAGCTCGAGATCTGCGCGCTGTGGAGTTACGCCTACCTCAACGGCCAGGTCTCGCTGCCGGACTCTTTGAGCTCTACTGGCCGAGATTCGCTGCATGCGCCTCAGCCTGGCTACAGCGACGACCTCGAAAACTCGACTTTTGACTCTCTCAAAGCCAATGGGAAATTCGCTGCTGTTGCTGCTGATATATCCACATCCTCAATCGACCCTCGCTTGCAGAAGAGTGCCGTCTGCCGCAGCGCCGCCCTGTGGAACGCCTACGTACGCCGCCGCGTCCCCTACGGCTACGGCGCCAAAGTCGCCGACTTTGAGTTTGAGCAGCTACAGTTCTTTGACGTGCTGATGCTTGACTTGGGCCTGAATCCGACAAGAAAATCGTTGCTGGTGGACTGGGTATCGCCATATCGCCCCCGCGACTACCGGGGCCTCGTCAACGAGTGGCAACGGGCGCAGGTTAGGAAGCAACAACAAAGACGAGGCCTGCTATCGTGGCTGTGGTAGATGGAGCTATCTATGATGCAGCAGCCAGCAAAGGAGGTGCTGCGACAGAAAGATGGGCATCTCAGGCGCATGCAAACGGGCAAAGGAAAGGGAGCAAGACTCAGTATGTGTATCTATTCGATGGGCGTTCCTTTGTGGGAGCTTTTTGGCAAGGCAGGCTTTTGGGGCTTTTCAAGACGTTTGCATAACTGGAAACGCTTCTTTACTTTGCCTTTCTTCAAGGCCAAGGGATTGGAGGAACAGGTCTCTAATGGGGCTTTTCAATTGGCGATGCTCATAGTTAGCTTTTCGCTGGGTGTATCAGATGCCCACCAAAGGAGGCCCAAGAAATTGACAATTGCTTATTCCAAATCTCATTAAACTCTTTTGGCCCAAGAAGCCCAGTGTTCTGTTAATTGCTGGCGCATCCATATCCCGCCCTGTCGGCAACCGTCTTGTGTTGGGCTGGAAAAGGGGCAATGCATGCACATGCTTCCTCCAAAGGACATTGAAGAGGGAAACCCTTCTCAGTCCCTTGTAAATCGGCTGTTCTTTCCGTTGGTCCCGGTTTTGGGGCCAGGAGTGCTCGAGAGACACTGGTTCAAGAGGCCGGGCCTTTGCCCTTGTCCTTTTTGCCATCGTCTCCGGCCACGCTCATTGTCGCTGGGGCTGCTGCAGGAGGCAGAATAGGAGGTGCGGGTATGTCGACTCCACCAGAGACGGTCCACTCGAGGCCCGGGTAGCCGTCGCTAACAATGCAGACGCTCAGCTTTTGAGACGACTCGTGCGGCGGCAGGCGCAGCGTCGTACGTGTCGTCGTCTGATTTCCTTTTGTCGTTGTCTGGTTTGCTTTAGATGCAGTCTTTTGTCGAGTAGAAGAAGGCCAGGAGACGCGCTTCAATGCCACCAGCGAGCCAGTTGCAGCATCGGTGACGACGACAAAGAAGCCCTCAGTCTGGGGCTTCGGGTAGTGCGGTGCGTACATGCGGAGCTCCTGGGAGTTGGCCGCATTCAGGCGCTTTAGCTCCAGGTCAAATGACGCTGCCGCAATATTGGAAACACTAATGGACAAGTTGGGTAGCGTTGAGGCGGCGCGCACAAAGGCGTCCTTGCGGGCCAGGGACACGTGCAGAGCCTTTGATAACGGGGTGAGTGAAGCCACTGACGGAAAGCCTTTGAGGCTGACGAGCTCGTTGAGGCTAGTCTTTTGCTGCTTCGATGCTCTGGCCGCATCAATGCTGCCGACCCCTGGGAAAATGCTCATTGGCAGGTCGTCCGGCCAGCATGCCGACTTGACGCACTGCAGCAGCACCATCATCCGCTTGCAAGACCTAGTATAACCCAGCTCGGCGAGCACGTCGATCGAGGCCTGGATGATACGGATAGCTTGGTCCAAGACAGAGTTCTTGTCGCCCACATAGTCAGATATCGGCAGGTCGACGCGCGAAAAGTGCGCCTGCAGCAGCAAGAAAGCCTTGACGTGCGGGTCCCACATGGGCAGATGCTTCAGAACCTCCGCTGCGTCTAGAGGCAGGTTCTTGGACAGCTCAGCGTTGATCAGGTCCTCGTTGTGCCGCACCGGCAGCTCGTCGTACTCGATGGCGCAGCTCATCCACGCCAGCACGTCCTCAAATGAGGCATCCTCCTTGGCGTGCGCCAGCAGATGCCGGATAGTCTTGTGGGACAGGTAGTAGTAGCTCATGATCTTTCCATAGGGCGTGGCATCGACGTCGCCATTGTTGTGAACCTCGATACACGACGACTCGGCCAGGTCATCCAGGCAGCTGTCAACCAGTTCAAGCAAAAATTCATTTGCTTTGGCCTGGGCGCTCATGTTGGTTTGCTCCTCAGGGTCAATCTCCAGGCCGTAGAAAGAGGGATTCTTGTGGATGCGCCGGAAGAAAAAGGTCCAGGTCAGGTAGTCGAGCGCATCCTGCTTGGTGCCTATTGTTTCGGCAGATATCTCTGCGCCCAGGTGGTTATCAAGGACATTGTGCAGCGACGACTCAACGGGGAATCCAGTGTGCAAAAAGTGCTTGTAGAACTCCTTTTTGGAATCTTGAGTGAATATACGGGCAATGCCTGAAGAATCGAACTGGGGCCTGCCTGCTCGGCCCAGCATCTGCAGCACATCGGTGAGATCCATGTCCTTGTAGCCCTCCATCTTTGCATCAAAGAACTGCGTGCCCTTGACCACAACCAGATGTGCCGGCAAGTTGACGCCCCAGGCCAGCGTGCTGGTGGCTACAAGAATCTGAATCTTGTTGTTGGCAAAGAGCTCTTCCGCCAACTGGCGATCAGACTCGACCAGACCAGCGTGGTGAAGACCAATGCCAAAGCTCATGGCCTCGCGCAGAGCATCGTCCTTGACACGAGCCAGATTCACCTCAAGATCCTCGTCTGACATTTTGACAAAGCGTCGTGGGTTGTCTTCCATGCCGCAAAAGTTGATGAGGTCTCTTGCTGTTAGTCTCGTTTGTCGTCGGGAGGCTACAAAGACAATAACAGGCTTGTCTGGCGAGTGCGACTTGATGGCCAGGAAAGTGGGTCGGTTCATGGACTGCATAAACGGACAGAATCCTCGCTGCTCTGGAAATCCGTCAATATAAATCTCCAAAGGTACTGGACGGACAGAATGGCGGAAGTTGAAAAGGCCTTCTTTGACTCCAAGCCAGTTGCCCAAGTCGGCGGCATTGGCGCAGGCGGTCGACATGCCTACAAGCCGCACAGATCCCTTCTTCTGCGAGGCAATGTAGTTCATTCGCGACACAATAATCTCCAGGATAGGGCCTCTGTCGCCGCCAAGCAGGTGGATCTCGTCTATAATGACCAGGCTGACTTGCCTGACATAGCTTCGCGTCTGCCAGCTACGGCTGATACCATCCCACTTTTCTGGAGTGGTGACGATAATGTCCGCATCTCTGATTGTTCTTGTATCAGGCGTATTGTCGCCAGTCAGCTCAACAAGCTTGACGCCCATGGGAATTGCCAGTCGCTTTCGCCAGTCCTGGACCCGCTCTCGCACCAGCGCCTTCATGGGTGCAATGTAGACCACCTTTGAGCCTGGTCGTTCGCGGAAGGCCCACCACATGGCCAGCTCAGCTGCCACTGTCTTGCCACTTCCAGTCGGTGAGCCAAGAAGCACGTTGGCAGAAGTGTGGTACATGCAGTGAAACAGCTGCGTCTGCATGGGGTTGAAGAACTGGAAGCGCTGGCTGTAAATCTCTTCGAGAGCAGGGTTCTTTAGAGCCGAAATTGGCAAAGGCTGCAGGTCCAGCAGATCAGTATACACACTCTCTGTGTCGGGTCTGATGAGGTGCTGGAAAGATACTGCCGTGACGGTCTCTGCTCCAAGCCATCGATCAGACACTGCCCGCACGTATATTTGCGAAGGGATTGGATCAGACAGTGGAATGGTAAAGCTCAGTTCGTGCTCATCGTATAGCTTCTTGCGGCTGAGGATGAACATTTCATGGTGGTAGATCTCCGAAGTCTCAGCATTCTCCACCCATACCCAGTATGACTCTGCAGTACCGTGGTGACGTTCGTTCCAGCGGAACTCTGGAGTCAGAAACAGGCGCACCCGCAAGACATCTCTGTTCAGTGGAGCAATCTCGGCTTCGACGCTCAAAGTAGGGAAATTGTCCAAAAGCTTCGAAATGACGGTTCCCATGCGCTTGTTATGCACCAGGTCGCCAATCTCGGCTGGCTCCATTTCTTTGAGGTCTTCAATAGAGGCAACGGCACCCTTCTCGTCCAGCTTCCTGAGGACTGGCTGAGGTAGATCAAACTGGTGAAGTGGATGTTGATAGGCCCAGATCTGCTTTTCAATGGACTTGCAGAGCGACAAGAGAACCAGGCATTGGTAGCCCCATTTGCGGTTGAGCGCCGTCATGAATAGGGCTCGACAGATGCGTGCTGCGTTCTGGGCCACGTAGTTGGTGTCTGAGACAAGAGCAAAATCTTCAACTCTTGCTCTGGACACGTAGGCCTGGAGCAGAATATTGGTCTTGGCCTGGGGTGTGTCGATACCACCATCAACTTGACACGGTGCTGCTTCGTTCTTGAGGTGAAACAGCTCTTTGGATTCGCTGTCTCTGGATTGCACATTGTCAAACTCTCCACTCATGCTAATCATCTTCAGAGCATCTGCCTCGCCAGCCCTGGGTCGCATCATTTCGTTGAAGATCTGGATACTGGACTGTTGCACGTAGTACTGGCTGGCAATACGCCCAACATCTTTAGGTCGCAGCTCTTCAGTCGTCTCGTTGAAGATGATCATTTGACTCTGCTGAAGGACTCTTGCGGCCTGGATGATGAGCGTCCTGCGTCGCTCAACCAAGGCAGGATCCTTGTCAATCTCAGACCAGTCGATGCCATAAGTCGCAGGGTTGCGCTTCATTCGAACAAACAGATAAGAATAACCGAGCCAGGTGACAGCTTCTGACACTGAAGTCACCGTCCCAAGAGAGATTTCTGCATTGAGGTTGTCGACCAGCCGTTTCGAGAATCTTGATTCGATCGGTTGCTGTTGTGTCACTGCTGTGAGATAGTGCTGCAGCTTGTCTTGAGTCGTGCAGATGAATCCAATACCAGTATCCTGAAACTGCGGACGACCCGCACGACCGAAGATCTGAAGCACGTCGAGTATTCCCAGGTCGACGTGTTTGCCTTCTTCGGCGCTGTATAGCTGTGTTCCTTTAATGACGACTGCAGCAGCCGGCAAGTTGACACCCCAAGCCAGCGTGGCCGTACAGCACAAAACTTTCAGCACTCCCTGCGAGAAGAGCCTTTCCGTCAAGTTACGATCAGACCTGGCCATTCCGGCATGGTGAGTTCCCATACCCTTGGGAAGTAGTTCACGAAGTTCGCGTCCTCGAGATGACTTCATGTCCCTCACAGCCTGTTCATAGTTCTCATGGCTGCTGGGGTCAAACAGATCGGTGCACATGTCCTTCTGGGCTCGTTCAAACAGGTCCATTGCCGCCTTGTAAGTGTCTTTGCGTGAGTGCACAAAGACCATGCACTGATGGCCCCTTTCGAGCATGTCTCTGATCTTCTCAAAGGCAGTCTGGTCCAAGTTCTCTCGTGACTGTTTTGATCCGGCTTTTCCCTTGACTCCAACAAAGTGCTGCTCAAGAGGGACAGGTCGGAACGATTGGTCAAAGTAGAAGAGGCCGGCATGACGGTTTACCTTGAGAAAGTCTGCAACGTCTAGATAATTGGGCAATGTGGCTGATAGTCCGACAATGCGGATCAGTGACTGCGTGCTCTCGACCTGGCGCTGTGTGCGTGCAACAAGCGACTCAAGCACGGCACCTCTTTCGTCGTGCAACATGTGCACTTCATCAATGATCAACAGACGAACCTTTTGCACCAACTCTGTGTCTCCGGTGCTCTTTCGAGTGACGACATCCCATTTTTCGGGAGTGGTGACAATGATCTGGGTGGCGAGGATCTCCTTTTTTGTCAGATGCATGTCGCCCGTCAACTCACGCACCTGCACACCCAGCCAAGCAAGTCTCTTGCTAAACTTTTCCGTGATTTCTGCTGCCAGAGCTTTCATGGGTGCAACATAGACAATCTTGAAGCCTTCAGTGTCTAGTACAAAGTCAGAAGCTTCGGGTTCGTCAATGGGGCTTGGAGTGATATTCTTGGCGATGGTGTTGAGAATGGTGAGCATGGCGGCATCAGTCTTGCCAGCACCAGTAGGCGCACAGACGAGCATGTTCTCGCTTGTATGATATGCAACGTCATACAACAGACTTTGCATACGGTTGAGTGTCTTGTAACCTCGAAAGGTCTGCATGCAGAGACCGTCCAGTGAGGCAATATCGACGAGCTTTTGACCGGGTAACAGTGATCCAGCTCTAGTGGCAGGGATGGAGTACTCTTCGTATTTTTCATGTTCTTTGCGTTCAGTGCCCATGGGAAATTTGTATTTCTGGCCGAAGGCATTAAGAGTGTTGCCAGCCTCATTGGCCTTGTAGACGTGAGGGTAATGTTCGGTTCCGCGCTGGACTGCAGGGGCTAGGGCTTTGTTCTTGTGTTCGAAATCTTGTCTTCGAAGCGCTTCCAGCCTTTGCTGTCTATTGTGAAGCCCGAAGAGCAGTCCATCTGTTTGGTTTGATGTTGGCTGCCGGAGTGAAGTTCGAAGTGAGTCCCTGTGCGTCAGGATCTCAGAAACCAGATCCAGTTCCTCAAACCCAAGCAGATCCACAAGAGAGCCTTGGAGTTCCTCTGCATTTGAGTCTGAGCCTATTGCGGCACTAACCTGCTCAAACAGGTCGGTACCCTCTAGGCCCTCCTTTGAAGCAGCAGCTTGCTTGCAGGCTGTTGAGAGCCAGTTCCGGTCATAAGCTCTTCCCGCAGTTGAATTTTCTGTTGGAAATTCTTGTGCCTCTTCAGGTCCGGGACTGGATGCAGATGAAGCCTCTTCGACATCGCTAGCAATGAGATCCCAGATATTGTCATCTGTTATGGTATGTGGCAAAGAGCTAGATTTGCTTGGACCGTCATCCAACTTGATATCATGTCCATACGGCAGCTCATTTCCGTTTGACAGGTCAAGATTGAGCTCGGCAAGGGCGTCGCGCATTTCTCTCATCTGCGCCAGCCACTGCTCTGCAGCCAACTCGGCCGAGTCTGCCACTGCAGGAGCCATGCTTGTCTTTGTTATTTTTCCCGTAATTGCCAATCCTTTGCAAGTAAAAGTCTGTTGAGATGTCGTTGTGCGTCAAAGAATTGCTGTGGATTTTGTGGTTAAAGTCAAGTGGGATGAGTCAAAGTCAGATCGCCACTCAGTCTGGCGGGACCACTTGATGCTGGCTTGCTTGCTGACTGGCTGGCTGGCTGAAGCCACGTACAATTAAACAAGATACTGGGATCAAGTTCTCTGATTCCTGAAATTTGCGGTTTGCAAATTGTCATGCGCCAGAGCCTGTTAGTTTTGAAGGCAAAGGTGACGGATTTGTCTTCCAAAGCTTGAAGAGGTCAGCTCTTTTTGACGGAGCTCATACAGCCCTGGCTTTGTCGCCGCTGGCTTCGACTCTAAGACCGCTTGACTTGCTCCCTTTTTACATTGGTATCAAGCCTCATTTGCCAGATCCTTACGCTCAAGATTCCAATGTGGTTTTTACCAGTTTGAAGTGTGGGAAGTGGTTCAAGGTAGATGACGTTGACCATATCAATAACACTTGGTTACACTGCAACCTCACTTCACCCACCAAATTACCCTCTTCCACTGCAAACATCTAATGATGGCAGTAGAATTTTGAACTTGTCTTATTGAGGCGAATACGAAGTGGAGCCAAATGTATTGAAGAGCGACTTGTTCTTCTTGAAAGGGTTGGGCTGAATCGAACTCTGATAAGAGCCTCTCTGTATACGTTTCACTGTAGCAACTACCGTAGAAATGGCAAACAAGAATATATTTTCAGCAAAATGCTTAAGAGGGCCTTGAAGCATCGAGACGGTAGAATGTGTAGGTGTAGAAGAATCTACCGCACACAGCTAAAAGCTAAGCGGACTGGTCGTCTACTTGGACTGGATGATGTATGGCCTGCGCCTGCTTGCTGTTTTCAGCTGAAGCACCCAGAGACAATGGCCCAATACTTGAAATCTCGTTCAGGGGTCCCTTGAAGTTCTTCCTCGCATAGATAATCCACCAGACGACGCTGAAGATGACGACCGCGCCAAAGACCAGGACGCTGTAGTTCATCGTGGCGGGCTCAACAGGAGTTGCTGGAGGCCACACGCTCCAAAAGGCAATAAAGACCAAGAAGATGCATGCAAAGATGTTGTTGATGGTCCCCAGAGGCTCATGTACTCGCCAACGGCCCCATCTCAGGTTACCGGGAAGGATCAGGTCCGTCATGTTGAGACTGTATGGCGCGATCTGGTTCGAGGTTCGTCGATATAGGAGAAGTGATGCAGCCAAGAAGTATGACGAGTAAAGCTTGAATAACATCAACATAAGCCAAAGGAATTCTCATGCTAATTTGAAGAGCAGAATAGAAAGATCGAAGAAGAAGATGGGGGAACGTACGCCGAGAACTACAATCGAGAGCAGGTCATTGAAGATGACTGAAGAGCCCAGAACGATAAGCGAAAGGAGTATCGTAATGATAAGCGTCACAAATACTGAATTGATAGGCAGTGAGGTGAGAGTATTGACCTTGTAGTACTGTGAGTCTCGCTTACTCTGTGGCGTATTGATCAGAAGGCGAGAGCTTACCTGAGACAAGAGCTTGGAAAAGGGCAGTCCATCATCTCTTGCAAAGGACCACAAGATGCGGGACGCACCTGTGACTGCGCCCACGGTGCCACAGATGTACAAGATACCCACGACGACTCCTATCAGGCAGGCACCGAGCCTGGAGTTGGTGGCCTCAAAGTAGATGCCAACAGCCGTAAAGCCATACGTCTCTTGGAAGCCAATGGCAGTCTCAATGTCGCCAATGCAGAACATGAGTGCGATGACCATTGCGAAGCCTAGTATGCCATTGATGATGATGCTCCACACCATAGCTCTCGGCGTATTGACGGACGCATTGTGTATCTCTTCAGACACCTATTTGGCCAGGAAGGGTCAGCATATCGCTACTGGTCAGGATGAGAACGAAATTAATTGAGAACCATACATGAACAACGCTATCGGCACCTACAATGTATTAGCCTGCAAGTCCTTTAGACAAAAGCTCAAAACGTACCTATAAGGGAAAAGACGGGCCCCGGCAAGCCAACTAGAAAAGACAGGCCTTTACTCGGCCAACCTCCTCCATTGTAGAGATTTGTGAACACTGAACCATCTTGCACAGGCCCTATTCATTTATTAGCCGTTGGAGCTCTGCAGTCTAAAGAAACAGCGTTTGGAATTTACCATAGTAAACCAAAGGCCCAAGGACAAGGAAGAAGCCGACCAGATGTAGCACCAGAATAACACTTTCGAACTTTGCCAGAATCTTGCTCCCTACAATGTTCATGAGAACACAGATGACGATAGTGAACCATGTGAAGAGCATTGTCTGGTAAGGCTCTGGTTTATATGTGGGATGGGTCAACTCCACAAGGCTCTGAATGATGAGTCCCATGAGATATGATGCCGAAGCCGGAACTGCTTGCCAGCCGATGACAGTCAACCACGCGGTCAGGTAAGAGAGGAAATTAGACCAGGACTCTGGAGCGAGTAGTGCGACCCAGCTATTCCAGGCAGTCAGTTGGTTGGTCTCTGCAGCTTGGCGATACTCACTGATATTGGCCAGCCGCAACAGGAGCCCTATCGTTCCTCTATTAGCTTCACGTTTCGAGGGTGATTCCGAACATGCAGCTCACATTGAGGCCAGCTCAGAGAGCGTAGTGAAGACGGAGAGGGTGCCGATCCAGATGATGAGAAAGCTCCATATCGTTCCAGCGGTACCTCCACTGTAAGGCTGAGTAAGTCGGACGTAGCAATGCCTCTTGTAGCGCCATCTTACTTTAAGAGACTTATTTGAATAATGCTGCTTATTATCAGACAGACGCTCGTTTGTTCTCGGCGGAACATCTGTAGCAACTTACGCTGTGATGCCTTCCCAGGTGATCAAGACGGTGCACGCGAAGCCCAGGATTGACATGAAGCCAAAATTCCTCTTGCAGAAAGTTAGTTCTTGGATTGTGAGGATTGAATTCGCCAACATACTTTCAGGACGGGCTGTTTGCCCAGCTGCAAGAGTTCTTGGTCATCGCGCGATAGATCTGCAGCAAAATCTCCAGGGCCAGCCTCGTCCTTGCTGCGATTGGCACGTGAACGCGTCTCTGCTCCGTTTGCTGAATCCATTGCCAATGGGTCTAGATAAAGTTGAAGCCGGGTATTGAGGCGCGGAGACAGCCCTTCAGATAGAGTTTCGGGTCCTTTAGGCTCAAGGAGCGATCCAAGGGAGGTGAGGACCCTTCACCTCATTTTTAAACTCTCTTTGAGAGAAAAAGCCTCAAAGAACCCCGCCAATGGGGAAGAAGTCAAACCAACAGGCGGCGCCCTAGTGGCAAGCGCTAGCTTTACAGGTTGGCACATCGGCCATTTGTTGTGATAAGAAGATCGAGGCCTGTTTAGGTTCCCGTTGGTGTTGGCTATGTTGCTCGACTCATGTGTTTCCTGAGGAAAATGATACTGCAGGGCTTTATACCAGTCATGTGTCCGGGAAATGGGTTGGATTCATTGTTGATGCCCAACTTCTGGCCCCTATGCAGATGATAAACCCTCCTCTTGTGGCCATGCTGCTAAACGTTGCTGCCTGGCTTTGAGATATACGGGCGTGACCTTTTTATTACCGAGTGCAAGTAAGACATTGATTGTTTGGAACAAGGATTACAGTAGGAATACAGGAGAAGGGTTCGTCCGGTATCTAGCAGGTAGTAAGAAGCTCGTTGGTGCTTACGTTGGACAAGAGGTCATTAGTTCCCCCGAACCACTTATGTCCGCGGTCAGATTGTACATTGTACTCTCTTTCTACTTTCTCTGTTTATTAGAAAGGCTTTGAGCTATAAGTAAGACCAAAGAAGCTCAGCAGAAAAGAAAAATGTGGACTATGGGGTATGCTCCGTTCAAGGCTCCAGGCCTCGGCGACGACAAGGTATCGACCTGGTATAAGATCTTTGGTGACCTCGAGTCCGACTGTGTGCCTCTGGTGATTCTGCACGGTGGACCTTCAGCCAGCCATAAATATCTGCAGGCTCTGGAAGATCTCTACGAGCAGTTCAATATTCCTATTGTCTTCTACGATCAGGTCGGTAATGGAAACTCGACCAGCTTGCCAGCCAAATCCAACGATGCCTCCATCTGGACTTCGTCGCTCTTTATAGCAGAGCTGAAAAATCTCATCGACCATTTGGGGCTGGATAAGAAAGGCTACGACCTCTACGGCCACTCGTGGGGCGCCATGTTTGGCAGCGAGTTTGCTGCTTCTAAACCCGTGGGGCTGCGAAAACTCATCCTGGCCAGTGGGCCTGCAAGTATGGAAGTCTGGCTGAAGGGATTGAATGGACTGCGCGCAAAACTTCCCAAGGATGTGCAAGATGTGCTGGACGAGGGTGAACGGGAAAGAAACTTTACAAGCCCAGAGTACGAGGCTGCCATGGACGTCTTCTTCAAACGCCATTTGTGCAGGATCGAGCCATACCCTGCCAGAGAGGTGGAGGATGCGCTTCAGTACATGATGGGTGAAGGAAGCGTTTGGGGTACCATGTGAGTTTGATCTTGAAAATTTGACAGGAGGAAAGCTGACAACGGACTTTAGGTACGGCAAGTCTGAGCTATTCGTGGATGGCACTCTAAAGGACTGGACCGCAGTCCCAGGGCTGCCCCAGATTACTGCTCAGACTCTTTTGCTCAATGGCAGATACGACGAAGCCACAAACATTTGCATGCAGCCCTTCTTTGACAAGATCCCCAACGTCAGATGGATAACTCTGGAGGACTCGAGCCACTTTGCGCACGTCGAGAAGCGTGAGAGGTACATGACGATTCTGGCCGAGTTTCTGGCTACTTGATGTGTCTGGAGGTTTTCTATTGGCATGATTACGCCCAGAAAGAGTCATTCGCTCTTATGGGATATGTATGTTAGAAGTCCTGCAACGGACATGTCCCTATCAATGCATTTTACTGCCTGCTACCTCTACATACCACAAGTTGAAACAGAATGTGCATTGCTTTCTTCTCCTCCGATTAAAGATGCCTCCTGGCATGCTGGTGTTATATAAAACTTGAAGGCCTCGGAGATAAGTAGCCATGGTAGAACAACATTGGAGAGTAGAGTGAATTGTCCACACAAGAGTAATCAAGCCTCCTCATTTCTGAAGCAAGTGTTGCTGATGGGAACTTCGGCTTCTCAATTGTTCAACGGGGCTTATCAAGAAGGCGGAAAGTGCTTCATGCTATACTACATTTGGACTCATGTCAGCCCAAAGTCAGACCACTATCCTCAGCATCCTCAAAAAGCCGCAGCCTTTCGGGTAAGATCCTGATTCAGACCATAATCAGGCCAGAGGTCGACTGTAGTTGACACATGACGGGTGCCATTAAAGGAAATGGTTGCAGCCATCCCGCCAGAAAATTCCATTCTCTCTCTCAAACTTGCACGCTACTGCAAGGATACTGCTGAGGTCTTAACAATGGTGCCGCTAATTCAGCCCCACTATCGATGACTGTGTGCCCTGGAGTTTCAGCTTTTTATCAATGGGCAATATACCACATTAGAATGGGATGTGCAGAGAGCGTCAGCACCTTGAGCAAACTCGTCCAGACTGATCTGCGCCCTGCTCTCAAAACGGCCTTTAAGCAGGAAGACATGAGGGCAATCCCGCCCTGAAGACAAAGTTGGCAGTTTATGCGAAACAGACCGAGACTGTAGTAGTGGAGCTGAGGGGCAGGGAGCCTCTGATGCTGAAAGCAGGATTGATAGACCATGTCAGTGATGCTCGAAACGCGCTGTCCATGATTCAGCCGACCGAAGTGCCAGTGTAGCTGTGACAGAGGCATGGAAAGCGTCATTAATGAAATTCAGAAGCTGAGCTGGTGGGATATTTGCGGACTAGCTAGTGGTGAAACAGCCAAATATCAGACAATGCAGAACTTGACTCAAGCCGGCGGAACCCCCCACACAAAATCCAAGTGTCGAAAGAGCGAACCAAGGATATTCCACAGATAGCCAAGACGCGCGTTCATGGTCCCAATAGCTGCTTGCAACTGGGCAGGGAGCGGCCAGGGCGCAAAGGTTGCCGGAATTTCACCCAGGGCAGCCACCACTTGCTGATGAAGAACTATCAGGGTGGCGACAAGGGCCAGAGCCTGTTGGCCAACAAGGAGCGGCAGCTGCAGTGTCACCTGGAGATTATCCAAGGTGTCCAGCAGGCCCAGAACTTGAGCTCGAACAGCTTGCAGTGCGGCTTGGGCCTGATTCACTGCGTTGCCCTCGAGGTTGGCGGCAAAGACTTGGTTCTGGATGTCGTTGAAGAGGGCGATGATCTCGTTGGCTACAGGATTCAGATCGGCTACTAGGCCAGCAAGCCACTGGTTGATGTCTGCGGTTATTGCTTCGTAAATCGCACGCGTTGTTGGCTCATGAGGCAGCTGGTGATTTTTCAGAGGATCCTTGTCAGGAGGCTGCTTGTCATCTCCACCCAGCTTGACCCACGCTTCTAGCTGCGATGCCCGATCTGTTTCGGAGCCAGAGAAGTGTGGCAAGGTTGCCAGGTGGCCGTCTGCGACAAACCTGGACAGGACCTCCTCGATCCTCTGGGACTGCAGGGCACTGATCTCGGTGGGGAGCTGCAGATGGTCGGTGCTGGTGGCAGCAAGCTCTTTGAGTCGGCTAGATCTTTTGTTTCTGGTAATCTCTGCGGTTTGGGCGGCCTCGTATGCTTCTGCACGTCGAAGTTTCTCGAGGTCCAGAGCATTTTGCTTCTCCTGCAGTGCCTGGGCGACCTGCGAGCTCAAGTCGTCTGTGGGCAAGCCATGATCGCCTGCCTCACGGAGAGAGGATTCGAGGCTGGCGAATCTGGCGGCCGCAATTTCGGCTCTTCGCGCAGCAAGGGAAGATATGCCCTGTGCTTCGGTGGCAGCCTCGGAGGCTTTGACAAGCGGGCGCGTGACCTCAGTGGTGACGGCAGTGTGTGTAACAGAAGGCATTTTTCTGGACTGATGAAATCCACAGATGTGATAGTGAGACCTGAACAATCTCTGAGCACTGACAGGACGCTCATAGATATATGTATGAGGTTGTCCTTCAAGTACCGCATCAACGCCTGGTAAGAGATATACCGTGGTCACCTGAAAGACTCAGGCCACCTGCAAGAATCAGGCCACCTTTACCAAAATAAGATAAAGGCAGCCGTGCACAAGTTGTCCATCGAATGGGTCGCCACGCGTGAGATTGCCGGAATGCAGAAATGGTGCTTTTTAGCGAACAGACCTCCAGGACTTCCCGCCTGATGGACAACCACAGCGTATTCCATAGAGTCTAGAATCCATGAACAGCCTCTCCTAGACAATATGGCGTTCCTATGTTGTTGATATCATGACTCGGCATATACCACGGCGGCTGAATGTCCTTGATGAGTGTGGCTTGCACTAGAGCACGTGTCGGCTCCAAGTTCCCTTGCTGGCACGTGGCTTCCACAATTCAGCTACACCTTGTTTAGTGTGGCAGTTTAACGGTTCAGGCGTGTCCAGACTCAGCGGCTCATCAACTGATAGCTGAACAACACAGCTGAGCTTTCTCGCTTAGGTGCAGCCACCTGGAGGTGGCATATATTTTCGGCGGCTCTTTGGCATCTGCCTGTTACAGCATTTGTGCTCTGCTACTGACAACAGCTCCTGCGCTCTATCATTGACAAGAAACCCGGACCACTGTCAAAAAGGGGAGGAAACTGGCGTGATATATGGCTTTGTTGAGGACCAATATTGCATTGTACCCTCGGCAATTCCAAAAAGCTGCTCCAGTGATTTTTTTGGACTAACACAACTTACATTCTGATGGAGGTATACGGCAAGACAGAACCAGCGAGGCCTGGGAAGACTCGTCTGGACCACTATTTGACTTGATTTGTAGAAGAATGGACCAGATGAAGTGGATCTGTACATAAGGCTGTCGTCAGGTTGGAAAAAATGGCCTTTTTCTCTTACCCGTATTTCCCGGAATAAGACAGACAGAGAAACAGGAGCCAATTACTTTGTATCCTCAACATGGCATCTCCAAACGAGGCCGAAACCGAAGCCCAATGCTTCGTACTTGACATGCTCAAGAACCCAAATCTTCGCGAGGAGTGGCTTCTTGAAGGCATCAAGGATGATGAGCCGCGACCAGAGAGTGGGATTGATGCTTGGCCCGCCAGTAGAGGCTACAAGACGACAGTCGTAAAGGTGTGCGACTTTTGGAAGCCGATGGTGGAGAACGAGCTTGAAATGTACAACACAGTCTACAATACGTTACGGGACGGCAAGACAGGGGCGGTACTCACACTGCACATTGGAAATGTGTCACTCAACAACGCAGAGATAGTAGACCTTACCTTTGAGCACAGCAATCTCAGCTGGAGCAACAGCAGCTCAAGTGCCGAGATGCAGCTGTCGTATCCAAAGTTGGTCGTCGACGAGAAGTTGATCAAGATTGACGATGGCATGGACCCTGGGCCCTCAGTTTACAGGACGCCACTGGACGTCAGGCTGCAGACCCAAGGTTGCCAACTGGTTCAGCAACCCAGGCCAGGCAAAGAAGCCAGACACGACAGCCGACAGTGTGTCTGATGATCCACCAGAGAAAGCTTCAGTTAATCCAGTGGGCAAACATGTAATAACTGGATGTGTCCAAAGGACAGCGACTGGCCGGCGTCGTCTGGCCGAATCATCATTGGCGATGACGCATCTGTCAAGTACAACGATACCACAATTGTCGAGTTCAGCTTCAAGTCGAGTCGCAGCATCTTTTGCAGATCATGGCAGCGTCTTTTTCTTCACGAATTACCGGCCAACGTTGGAGCTTCCGCCTATTAGCAGTAAGCTTTTCGGCAAGCGGTAGGCAGAGGAGGCGAGCCTGGCGGTCGAATCAGATAGGGGGAAAGCAAAGCCATTCGATGACGGTATCCATGGCGGAGTCAAGTTGCCAAAGATGCGGATTCCCATCTGACGAGTCGTATCTCTTGGAACTTATTATATCTTGTTCTGAACAAATCTCATGATTTGAGCAACTTGGCGCCTGAGAGAAGGTTATGAGTTGGTTGTCAAGTGCAAAATAAGATGTTGAATGGCAAGTAGACGCTGTTCAATTGCAAGAAGAGGTTGTTGAATGGTAATTAAAGATCTCTGAATGGTAATTAGAGGTTGTTGAATGGCAGGTAGAGGTTGTTGGATAGCAGTCCTGTGTCAGGAATTGCGACTCAAATATCAGGTAGGCGATCGTTTACACGCCATTGGATGACATTCAAACATCACTGGATGACATGAAACGTTGATTAGACGGTAAGTGGAGAAGAAGAAAGAAGAGAAGAAGAAGAAGAGGTGGAAGAAAGTTGGTTATGCCGGAAAAAGAGGTGCCGCTGCCGCCGCCCGCTGTTCCCCGCCGCCCGCCGTCACATCACACGCACGCTTATCCTTAGCGAGAGAGCCTCTTCTTCAGGCCACCGCCTTTCTTCTTGTCGACTTTCTTCCTTCTCATAGAGCTTGTCTTGTGTGTGAAGACTGGCGAAAATATCTTGAGTTAACTTCAGAGATCACGGCAAAACCATGAAGATCATCTACATTGGAGTGAGTTTTATGTCTGGCGCAGAGAGGTGGACAAGAACAAAGATACTGACATGTGCTTCTTCTACAGATACTGCGCAATGACTCCAAGCCGGCAATGGAGCTGTGCAGAGAGTCGGATCTGTCGAGTTACTCGAGGTTTACACGGGGCAGGTACGAGGCCAATTCTCTCTTTATGAAGACATGGGGTACATACCAGCCTGTGCAGGCGACGCTTTCAAGATGGAGAATCTATGTTTTGGCGACCAGGACGAAGAAGAATACAGGAAGACAATCGAGGCTAATCAGCAGCAACCATGCAGTGTCGACGAGTTTTTGACTCTGTTCAGCAAGACGGTGGCTGAGCGCACCAAGCCAGGCCAGCGACAGGATATTGAAGAGCAGTGTTTGTCATTCTTGCCGCTATTTGGGCTGTTTGGACGACAAGTGAACTAAACAGGGGTCTAGCATACACGTTCCACGCATACGGGCGCAGCGAGGGCATAGCAGGCATCATCATCTCCGACCACGAGTACCCAGCGCTGGTGGCGCACCAGCTGCTGTCGAAGCTCGTCGACGAGTTTCTGACAAAGAACCCGCGTTCGGTGTTTGCCAACGCGCGCGCACCCAACAGCATCTCGTTCCCACCGATCCGCGAGTACCTGACAAAGTACCAGGACCCGTCGCAGGCCGACAGCATCATGAAGATCCAGAAGGAGCTCGACGAGACCAAGATCACACTCCACAAGACGATTGAGTCAGTTCTCGAAAGAGACGTCAAGCTGCAGGACCTGGTGGACAAGAGTGACGGGCTGTCTGCGCAGAGCCGCATGTTCTATACGCAGGCCAAGAAGCAGAACAGCTGCTGCGTTGTGATGTGATGAGCGTTTTTCTTTGTTGTTATGAGGTATAGAATGGGGGAAGGAGGAAAGAAGACAGAAGGAGGGAAAGAGGCAAAGAGGAGAAGAAGAAGAAGAAGAAGAAGAAGAAGAAGAGGGGGGGAATAAGACAGTAGTAGGAGAAGAAGACGGGGGAAGAAGAAGAGAGGGCAATGTCGATATATATAGCTATTCTTTTTGTTGTCGCTGCCAGCATGCATTTTGTGTCTTTTGCGAAGAAGAAGGAGAAGAAGAGACAAGGACTGGGAAGCCTTTTTTGGAACGAGAATAAGAGAATGAAAATCATACACGACTGCTTTATCTCAATGGCATCAATCAAATCATGTGAATAAGCGTTTTTACTTGTCATATTCTGTTATATGTTGTTGCTGTTGGTTGTTGATCAAGTCAAGCTACCTGATATCAAGTCAAGCTGCTTGATCAACTCAGGCAGTTTGATCAACACAGGCTGCTTGTTGAACTCAAGCTGGTAGATCAACTCAAGCTGCTTGATCAATCCAACATGGCTGTCCATCTCAAGCCAAATCAAAACAAAACCAAAAACTCCATTTGAGGGTATCGTGATCGTGACTCTTGCGTGTCTGTGTGCTGTTTCTCCCATTAGAAAGGAAATAAAAGAATACAATTTTCCCTGGTCGTCTCATTTATCCGGCCACAATAAAATCAAACAAGATACGACTCGTTGCTACCCATGAGCTCTACCGGGTCCTGGCGAGGCCCAAGCCCGTTGAGTTCACTGACGGAATGCTCCTCTTCGTTCTGGTCGCCGTTGGTGCTGCCCTGGCTCGAAGCTCGCGTTGCACCCGTGGCATAGGGCGCCAGACTCAGGCTGTCGGTCCTGACGGTAATGTCATTCTTGTCTTGGTCAATCTCTTCTTCTGCGTACTGGGGAATGTTAATGTCAAACGTCTCCTTGGACGAGGCTCTCCTTCCAATGATGCAGCCGGTGCGCCGCAGCAGGGCCTGGTTCATGCCACGGCCTCGATGGTGCTGCCAGATGTGGTTCATCAGCGTCTCCAGTCCGCCCAGCTTGTCCGGCAAGATGCCGTCAAGGTAGCAGAAGACGCATCGATAGGCGCTGCGGGCAATTTGGTCCTGCACTTTGATGTCTCCGCTGGTGCTCTCCGGGGACTTGACGTGGCTCTTGGCCAGGAAGATCCAACGGTAGCGAATGCCCTTGGTCGAAGTCATGACGGTGGGGTCTGGAGTCTTGTCCTTTTGCTTGGTGCCGTGGTGGTTGCCGGGAAAGGCGCACTTCTTGCACTGCAGGAACATCTTGGTCGAGTGCAGAGTGGCGGGCCGCTGCACCACGTCCAGGCCCGAAGCCACGTCCTCGAGAATGTCAAACGTCGCCGGACAGAAGCCGTGCCAGCTGTTCTTCTTGGACGGCACCGAGCGGATGACGTCGCCGCTGCGCTCAATGCCCGTGTGGGCGAGGCTGGATTTGCGCCGAGACGATGAGAATTTAAAGAAACCCTCACGCCGATGCGGTGACGAGCTGTTTGCCGACTCGGGCTCGGCCGAACTGCTCGAAGTCGTCCTGAAGGTCAGGGTGGACTCTCGACGCTCGTCGTTGCCCAGCGAGGGGCGCGTGGCAGACGTGTTCAACGGCGCCACGCGCAGTGGGAGCGAGAATTCGCTCCTGTCGTTTGCCGGCGAGCTGGGCAGGGCGGACGGAGAAAAGGACTGCACATTGTCCAGAGGTGACAGGATATCTGGAGCCCAGGTTGCAGCTCTGGATGGAGTATTTTCTGGGACAAATGCGTGCGTAGATGACCGAGGACTACGTGTCGTGGAGACGGCCACGTCGTGAGAGTCCTGCGAGGACCGCCCAGCACTGCGTGATGTGTCTTGGGCAGATGCTGTGGGAGGGCTTGTCGATTGAGGGACGGCGATTGGAGCGGTCAGGGTCTGAGCCTGCGGCGGAGCGCTGGGCAACGGCAGAGGAGGAAGTGCGCTGGAGAATGGAGCCTGAGGCGATGCGGTGTAGACGGGGACCGAGCGAGGAGGTTGCTCGGTAGGCGAAAACGTGGGCTGGCCGCGCGAGATTTGCACGCGCATGCGCAATTCGCTCAGGGCCTGTATGGTGGTGAAGCGCCACTTGTCTGCGTCCTCCCTCGACTTTCGGGGGTCTTTGAGGGGGATGCCATTGTCGCAGTAGACCTGCAGAACGCTGTGGAAGACCTCGACGGCGGTCCTGATCTGCTGTAGCTGGTCGACCTGGTGCGAATACGGGTCTGCCGGTATGTCAATAAGTCTTGCCTTGTTCCTTTTCCCTTTTTCCTCTCTCTCTCTCTCTCAAAAAAAGAAAACTGACCTTCGCGGGGTACAGTGAAGCCACACTCGGACACAAACAGCTGCTTGTGCTGTGTCAGCTCATCCCGGGCCTTGTCGAGGGCGAGTTGGAGCTCCTGTTCGAGGAAGCGATCTTGGTTGGTTCTCTTCTTGCCTCGTAGGGCCTGCAGGCGTTTGGTGAGGTCAGAAGACCGTTGGAAGCCGGATATGATAGCGTCAACGGGTGCCACGACCTCCATGCCAGAGAGGCGTCGCCGAATGTTACTTGAGGAGACGCACAGATGATGGCGGTGACGAGGGAAATATTGAGGCGGAGAGAATCAAGGCCCAGGATAGACGGAAAGAGACAGAGGAGAATATACGCGCATCGGAAGCAATGAGTAACGTGCAGAACCTCTTGGAGGGCCAGAACACGGCAAAGTGCACTCGTCGGTCAGCTGCATGACAGGTGGGGAGCGGCAGTCCAATGGCGGCACAACGAATTTGCCTTGGTTCCCCCCTGCCTCGTTTCTGCTGGCCTCTCTCCCTCTTCTCACCGCAGCGTTTGCGGGTAGCGGTGGTGGTGGCGTCGCCAAGCGCCTGGCACTGCCCCCAAGTCTAGACCCAAGACGGCGAGTGAAGGAACATGAGAGGTTGAGATCGATAAGGTGCTGCTTTGCGACTGGCGCACACGTGTGGATGGCCCAAGAAATGTGTGTGGTATATATGCTTGTCAAGAGACAAGATTTCCCCCAAGAAGATGGTGGAGCCAAGCTTTTAGCATCCAAGACATTGGGCCTTTTTTCATTTATGCTCTCCTATCTTTCGCAGATGTGTGACGTGGGCGGGAAAAGATGCAAAGTGACATCTGAGCATGGCTGCCATGTGAGCAAGCTACTGCTGCCTTGTCGGGGACAACGCGCCGGTGAGGTGTCTATTGCCGATGCGTTTTGCGCATGTGCTCGCCGCGACTTCTGCACAGCCTTGCTGTGGTGACGCCAGTCCAATCGCAAGCCTGC
Organism: Erythroxylum mucronatum; assembly: GCA_027563825.1. Classification (NCBI taxonomy): domain Eukaryota; kingdom Viridiplantae; phylum Streptophyta; class Magnoliopsida; order Malpighiales; family Erythroxylaceae; genus Erythroxylum; species Erythroxylum mucronatum. The sequence goes on from JAOSBP010157656.1 coordinate 529,224, forward strand.
CAGCCAGCCTGTGTGTATTCTGGGACACTGCGAGCTCCGTACCGTGAAACAATACCTGTGACTCAGTCTCCTTGTCCCCATCTGCATCTCTGTGGACGTCTCTCGCAACTGTCACTTGCAGCCGTCACTTGCGGCAAGTCGATGGTAGTGACCACAGGCCGTGACTAGTGCGTGCTGCCAGTCTGCTCCACACTTTAACAAAGCTCCAGGTTGGCATTCAACGGGCCAACTTCAGACTGGAAGCTCAGCGTTGCGCTTGCCTCCAGCCAGAGCGCGAAGTCCGGTTGCAATGTAGGGCCCAACGACTGGTATGCTCCCGACAAAGCCGGCAATAGTGGCAAGAAAGTCGCCAAAGAGGACAAATATGCCGTAGAGCTCGACGATGAAGCCAATAAAAGCCCACTTCATGAGTATGAGGATGATGCCTGCGCTGAAGGCAGCGGTGCCCTTGAGCTTCTGCCTGCGCGCAAAGAACAGGGCAGTCTTGGAGGGGCCGATGATGACGGTCAGGCCGATGAGGAACAGTATCTGGTCTAGCTGTCAGAGCCTTCTCTTCCGTCTGTGTAAACTTCTTGACCAGTGTAGGAAAGGGGACATCTTACGTTTCCCATGGCAAGCATTGCTCGGTCGAAGAACATCATGATGCCGCCCAGAAAGAAAAAGGCACCGCCTGAGCAGAAGGCGACCCCAATCTTCTGCGCGTCTGATAGCCACATGGTAGGCATCTTGTCTGTGTCTTTATTGTTCTTGCCAGTCCTTCAAAGAGGAGAGATCGTGTAGAGTGTTGTCTGGAAGATTGCAGAGAAGCTCAGGGAGGAAGGGAGGCAAAAGGTGAGGTAGTTGAAGCAATGCGACAGAGGGTTTGTACGACTAATAAGTAGAACACCCTTATAACGCACAGAATGGTTGTGAAAAGGAGAAAGTTGTTCTCTCATTAGCAATGCCGCCAGCTGCGTTTCGCCGCAGGGGAAGGGATTATTTTCCTTTTCGGCCATCGGTCGGAAGTTGATCCGAGAGTAGTTCCTCTTTATACTTTTTTCGTCATGATGTGACGGTAATATCTTAGTAAGCTCTCTATTTGCTCTATAAGACATTCAGTATGAATGCTAGCATTTGGGAATTGCAGCTGAATTGTTTGAAACTGCTGTGTTGGATCACCTTTGCTCAAGTTGGCATTGAGACAGTCTCCTCTCAACCACCACTGCGGAACTTCTAGTGATGGAGAAAGTATACAGCATTATTGGCAGCTACTGAGAAGTAAATCAAGACTTGAGAACAAGGTAATGTCTGTAGAACTAAGGCTCAATCATCAAATTGTGGCTTAAGCTGTGAATAGTCCCACATATAGAAGTCAGTCGCTGCTCAGGCCTCTTATGTGGCTATTTCTGGGGGTAAAAGAGACTGTAAGAATCTGAAAATTCGAAGATGGAAAGATGTGGCAGTCATTCGCCGTGCGGAATTAGAGAAAAAAAAAGGTCCAAGATCATTTACTTGCTGCTCGTTATGAAGAGTTACATGTTGATGTATCTGGAGCCTTAGGAGTCAGGCATGATATGCCAAGCCTCCAAATCCAATACCCTCCCAGATATTCACCATTTTCTTCTCAATTATTCATTTCAACGTAGCCAATTGACTTTCTCCAGCAAGAGGCGACTATGGCTGCATTAATGGCATGAGAATATAAGCAATTCAGGAATGTGGAGTCTCCATTTCGTTCTAGCTGACTGCCTTTGACGCATCACTCTGGTGCGCCCCAGTCTCTGACAGGCCTGGCTTCAATGGCATAGCTATTCTTGCTTCACCACAGAAGTCATTTCAGACGATTGTCGTATTCTTCACTTTGCTTGGCATGATGCTGAGTAATTTAGACCAAAAAGTTGTCAGCTACGTAAGTTGGAGTCATTGCTACTGCTGCTTATAGATCTATCAATAGTCCTGGCAGCCTGGCTTCGACAGGCAGACCAAGTTGCAGAAACTCTTGACAGAATAAAGGGAAAGAAGTCCTGAAGAAAGGCAAAAGGGGAAGAAAGAAGAAACAAGGAGAAGAAACAGAAAACTCGCTCGGGCAACAGTCTTCCCATGCACTCAAACCGCATACAGGAGGCTGTAACTGGCTTTTGTTGTCTTTTTCCATCAAATGCCCGGTAGCTTGCAAACAAACAGAGCGAAGAACCAAAGACAGAACCACGATTAAGCCGGAGCGCCTTGTATTGAGCCATGGGTACGATTATCAAAAGACTCTATACCGTGTAACAGCGGATGGCGGGTGGAAGGTGCTTGACTTTGATGGTCCGACATGTTTTCAAAACAAAAAGAATATAAAAGACACTTATCAAATGCCCATGGCATTGCCCAGTCCATGCTCCTTCATGTATTCGCTGCCCTTGTCCTCGTACTCCTGCCTGGTCACGTAGCCCTCCTTGGCCCGTCCACTTTGGCCCCAGCCTGCCGCTCCCCTCCAGGCGTCCAGAAGCGGGTCTTTGGCTCGACGGACTCCCATGGGTGCGCCGGCTGGCAGAAATGCCCTCAGATCACGCCGGAGCCGCTCCTCAAAGCCTTGGAACAGAGTGTTGCCTCCGCACAGGAACACGTCCTGCAGCAGCTTCTCCGCCACGGGACTCTGCAGCCTCGACGTCAGAATGTCAGAGCAGATCTCGACGATGCCGGCCTGGTCGACTCCGGCAATGGCAGGCTGAAACACCACTTCTGGCACCCGGATGCGCTCGACGTTGAGCTGGATCTGGTGCTGCTCCCGCTGGCTCTCCGGGTCGCTCGGCCACGGACCTCGAAGGAAGGCGTGCAGCAGAGAGGCTGTCCAGTCGCTCTGCGCAGCGCGTGTGTTTTCTTCGGTGAAGTTGGGGTCATGCTCCAGGAGTTGTGCTTCGATTCCGCGCAGTGACGCGGCAATGTCTTCGTCCTCATTCTCCTCGTCGGACCCGGCATCGCCAGTGCCAATGGTGCGGTAGACACCCCAATCGGCATCGTCTGCACCAAAGTTGTCATCTCCACCCTCACCAGCTGGGCGCTCGCCTCTTCGCCGCTTCTTGACGACATTGTCAGACGCCAGATTGGCAATGGACTTCATGCGCATCTGTGAAGCCAGCGACTTGCGGTTCGACAGGTCCGCCTTGAGACGCTCGCGCTCTCTCATCCGCTGCAGGATGGCCTGCCGGGCAGCCCTCCGCTCGTCCAGCCAGGCTTCGGGATCAGCCTCCCGCCTCTCCTTGTCCTGGCGCTCTTCGTCAGCCTTACGCTGTTTTTCTCGCTCCTTTTCAGCTTTGGCGCGTGCTCTGGCATCGTGATTGCTCTTCAGGAGTCGCTGGTGACGTTTCTGCTTGAGTCCCTCTTCGTCAAGCTCGGCGTCAGGCACGTCGAGCAGAGGATATGTCGGTGGCTCCACCGGCTCCTCCTCCAAATCTCCAACATCTTTATTTCGAGCTTTGCGGATGGAGCGCTCCATGTCGCGGATGCGCCTTGCCAGCTGGTCCTCGTCCTCAAAGTCGTCGCTCTCCAGCATGCGCTTTGTTTCCTTCTTGTTCTGGCCGACCAGTCGTTGCTGCAGGTCTTTGTAGTATTCGAGTTCCTGCTCTTTGCGCACCAGCTTTTCCAGGCGCATCTTGGCAGCCTGCTCCTGTAGTCGGCGCCCAGACTCTTTCTTGCGTTCTGCGGCCTTTGCGAGCTCTTCTTCCGTCTTTTGCGGCACCACAGTCTCCTGGAAGGGCCACTGGATGATGTGGGAGCGCTCCTCCAGGCCTTCCCAGTCGAGGTAGGATCCAATCTCACCATCGTATTCCTGTGACACGTAGCAGTGGTCTTTTACCAGGTCTTCCAGCTGTGGGTCTGTGATGCGCGCAGGGAAACCGGGATACTTTAATCTCAGCAGCTTGTTGAGGTAGTCTGCCGTATGCCATCGTCCCCAGTTCAGCCTTGTCGTGTACGAAAGCAGCGGCTTTGACTCGTACACTGGAATGACGTGGGTAGCAGTGTAAGCCGACGACAGGACAAGGCCATTCTTGCCGCCGTTGAAATCGTACGAGAACAGAGAGTCGATGCCGTACGCAACCTTGGGAGTCTGGTAGCACTCAAAGAGCAGTTCATTCATCGTCTTGCGTGAATATCCCAGATTGGCCACTGGCTCAGTCATGATGATGGGGCGGTTGATACTGCCTTCGCTGCTACCAAGACCCAGCTTGATGAAGATGTAGTCCAAGACGCCCTCCATGCAGTCCCAGTTGTTGATGATGTTCTGGCCCGGCTCGTAGACGTTCTTAGACTGACCACGAGCAGTGCCGTCGGCGAAAACGTCTGCCCCGACAAACTTGTACGTCCTCATGATTCTTCGATCCGTGTACCGTGCCATCAGGGGAGGAAAGTCGAGTCGCGGAGATGGGTCAAACGACCAGCCGGCTCGCACCGTGGAGGAGCCATTGTCAATGATAATGGCCGAGTCGCCGTTGCTCTTGGCGTATCCACTTGCGTCGATGTCTTGTGCGCCGTGAAAGGGAGGGTCGCTGGCCTGCCATATTTTCGCAGGCGGAGGCGCTGCAGTTCGAGGCTGCGACGCCGTAGAGTCTTCTGTCGCGTGCACCATGTTGGGTGTCTATGCAGCGTCTTTGAGGCTGTCTGTGGCTTCGAGGTGGAATAGGACGTTTGACTGGTAGTTCTTGAACATCTGCGCCACGAGCTCAACGTTCATGTTCTGCACATTGATCTCCTATGACTTTGTTTAGCGAGCCTCATTGCTGCGTGTTGCGCTGTCCATACCTGAAGACTCTTGTTCAGCACCAGCACAGCTTCATTGAGCTTTTCCTGTAGCCAACGTTCAGATTAAAAGAGTCTGTTTAGAGTGGTGTTCCATAGACATACGACATTGGTGATGATTCGTGACAGCAAGAGGTTTTGTTGGTGCTCATGCGGACTCTCCTGTGCGCTCAGATATCAGCCAACAGCCTTTCAGTCAAGTGACAAGTCATACCATAGCCACCCATTTGATATGAAGTGCTTGGAAACCGGTTACGTAGATGTGAAATAGAGAGAAGATTGTCGTTGTCGTCGTCGGTGCTTAGAGACAGCGACGCGTTCCTTGGCATTTTGGGATGCGCGCGCGTGCCCAGCTGTTTCTCTTTCTCTTTCTTCTTTTTTTTCCTTTCTTACTATCACTTCACAGAATTGCAACAACCTATTGATCTACACCTCTAGAGCCATCTAGGCTTTCTCCAGAAAGTCCTTGCATCTCACTCTGGCCAAATAACCCCCGACATGGCGCCAATCACGGCCTTCTCCAACGACACCACCCACCAGGCGCTCATGGACCGCCTTGACATCCAGGGCATCTCCAAACCTTTCCGAAACCCGGGCTTCAAGACGGGACGGAGGAACAAGAACTTGAAACAGATTGTGTCAGAGGCATACCGCAAAGAGGCATCCCAGATGGCAACCCAAAATAACAGCGGAGCAACTACTCCTCTCCCAGGACAACAGCGACAGCAGCACGAGGGCGGCACGGCAGTAGACACGCCCATGACAGGAACCGAAACGCCCGTTGTTGAGGGAACTGCAAACTCGTCGTCGGCAACTCTGAACCTGCCCCAGGCCAACTCCAAGCTCAGCGCTCCCATGCTGGGGGGGCCAACCATCACCTACACCAACATTGAATCAGCGCCCTCACTGCACGCCTCGAGCCACCGCAAATACTGCGACATCACCGGCCTGCCTGCATCATATACAGACTCGAAGTCGCGATTGAGGTACTGCAACGCCGAGATGTTTGGCATTGTTCGAACACTTGGACAACACGCAACCGAGGCGTATCTTGCAGCCCGCGGAGCCCACACGGTGCTCAAGTGAACGACTCAGATGCATTCTTCGTTTCTGGATAGCGGACGTGCTGGCAGGTGGATTTACCCGGGGCTCTTATTTTTGGGGGTTTATTCCGTTACAGGAGCGAGGACGAACACCAAATAAACATGAAACAGAAGCCTCCTGTTCTCCATATTGGGGGGCGGATGCGGCACAAGGACAAGCACGAGCCATTGACAGCTGCAGAGGAGCATCTGCAGCAGAGTTAGCAGCAGCAGCAGCAGCAGCATAGCCACGCGAAACGCCAGAACGCCAGAACGCCAGACATGACCTATAGTTGGACATGTCAAAACCTGAAACAATGACGTTCGCACCGTGCAAAGCAGACAGAGGGCTGAGCCTCAGATTAGGCGCCGGCCCCCCACGTGAGAGTTGATCATTCCCGGGCTGCTTCGGTAATCACTTTCCCTTTTCTGATCAGAATTACCGGCTCTTGCGGTCTTGTGGGACCCAAGGTTGAGCTCCAAGAAGCACTGGCCGGGCGATCATCTGTTTGTGGGATCAACCCATTGCTGCAGATGCCGAATTTTGCACAGGCAGCCTCGGTAATAGCCCTGCTTTTTGGGTGGGTTTTCCATACAGCCCTCACCCAGCCCAGTAGTGGCAGATTGAGACCACGCGAGCCACACGGACGCCTTGCCCTCAGATATGACCCTGCCTTCTCATTGGAAATTACACACACTCCACCCCACCCTTTTTCTGCCTTGTGACAAGGATACGGTACCCCCAGACCACCAAATCCGAGGTACATTGATTTCCACAGCGCGGCCAGCTTCGCCAGCGATTCATGAACACATGGGGCCAAGACGCTTGTTGATCTGCAACCTGGACCGCGGCGCGTGCCATACCGGGGGCAAGGCCCGCCTATTGGCGTGCGCTATAGGCAGCTCTAAGGCCTCTGGAATGCCACGACTGGCCAACTCCCCCCAAAACCGAGCAGCACAGGCCACGCCGCTTCGGGGGGCGCGCTTGTCCAAATGGGTGTATTGCTCAAAGGGCCATGCTGCATGGGTGGTATAGGCTCCGGCCTTCCAGATGCATGCTCTGCTAGTCATGCAGCCACGCCTCCCCCTTCGCTCGAGTCCTGCAGGCATTCCTGGTGTCAGCATTTCCTCGTTTGAGCGCCTTTGTATCTCTGTCTCTGCAGCGTTCTGCGAAGGGGCCAATGGGCCGGGCTATTGCTGTACGCCTTTTGGTGGTGGCGGACGACCCTGTGGCTACGCACATGAAAAGCAGCTTTATAATACTCTTGCCAGGCCACACTCCTGCTACCTGTGCCTGGACCTTTTTTGAATCATCATCATTATCATTACTTCCCCCCACCTCTGGCTCTCCCTATCTCTCTGATTCTACCTTCTCTCTGTGTCTCTCTCCCTCTCTGCCCTGCGTCTCCTTCTCTGGCATGACAAGCATTGGACCACCTCGTTGAAGCCCTTTTCCTTTTCCTTTTTTCTGTCATGCTTTCCAAAGTCTCGCCATACCGGCTCTCGCTGGCCTTGAGCCAGGTCCTCGCCGTCTCAGCACAGTTTACCGGTATACCTGCTGGCTTTTCAGGCTTCTCTGGCTTCGGCAGCTTCATCAACGTTCTTGGCCCCCCATGTGGCTATCAGTGTGAGCAGAAGATCATCCCTCAGCAGTTCCAGCCCTTTGTCTGCGCAAACTACACCGATGTCGCCTGCATGTGCGAAGCCTACTCCAACGCCAACCAGGCTCTGGGCGACGCCGTCTCCTACTGCATCCGCTCAGGATGCGGTTCAGGCTTCGAGAATGCTGCCAAAATCTTCTACAACCTGTGCAATGCCACAGTGTCCCCCACACCCGCCTCCAACTCGTTGAACCTGGCCACCGGCACGAACATCCCAACGCCATACATCGCCCAAGTTGTCCCGACTCCCAACGCGGCAGCTCTGAGCTTTGCCTCGAGCGCCAGCCTCTCTTCGGCGCGACAGTCTGCCGCAGTCTTTACCCCCCCTCCCGAATCGTCCACGGGCAACACGCCAGCATCAGCAACGGGATCAATGTCCATAACAAGTGCAGCAGCTGCTACGTCTGCCCCACCAGCTCCCGCTGCAGCAGGGAAAAGGGTCATGCCCCCAGGCGAGATTGCCGGCATTGCTGTCGGCGTCGTTGTCGGCCTGGTTGTCATCTGCATCATCATCGGCGCAGTAGTGGCCAAGATGCGGTCCAACAAGAAACGCAACCCCCAGGGATACTACGATTATCCACACATGAATCGCCCTGGCTATGACGGCAATGTCGGCAACCCGTATCCGGCCCCTGCCTACGAGAAAGACGTCGAGAATGCCATCCACGAAAAGGATGAGAGACAGGCTCTTCCCACGGACCGATCCACGGCCCAGGAGCTGCCTGCCAACGTACCGGCTGCGCACGAGATGCAAGCCACCGGCCGTCCTGACATGGCCAAGCCCGAGTCTGGCGCGGTGGAAATCGCCGCGGCAGACTCCAAAACAAGTGGTAGTACATTTCAACAGTGTATTCGTGTGGACGATGAAGAACTCACACCTTCTAGGCGGCATGACAACGTGAGAGTTGGCGATACTGCTGCTCCTGGAAGCAGCCCACCGCGCTTCCCATCCCCTTCCCTGCCGTCAAACCCCGCCCAGAACATCCGTCCTCCTTTTCCTACTGCCTACCAACCTCGTGGCAAGACGTCGCCGAAGAACTCTGTCCAAGTGCTTGGGTCTGCACAGCTCGTGACGCTCAAAGTCGACATTCCTCGCTCAAAACATGGCTCTGCTACAGAAACAAAGGGAAACAAAATGCTATCAGGCGGGCTGGTCTATTCACCTGTTGATCCTTCAACGGCGCCTCAAGCTTCTCTTCCCATTCCTCCGACTGGCAGCACCGAGCAGAACCCATTTCAGTCTGACGAGAGACTTGGCGAGAGACTTGGCGAGAGATCTGGCGAGAGACCTGGGTCCCGACAGCGATCCTCGACGCCAGATTCCGTTTCGTCGTCCAGGTCATCGTCTTCGTCAAGGTCATCCGCTTCGTCAGCTCACATTTCGCCCATTGTCGGCGCCGAATCTGTGAGGATCATGACGGGCCAGACGGCGAGACGAGTGGTGAGGCAGTCGATGCAGCCTAGCCTGCAACGAAATGACTCGACCGCATCCGCTGAGGTCGTCAGCCCCCTGAATGCGTCAGAGATAGACTCGTCTTTCACCCGACCTCCCGCCAGACGCTTTCCTGTTGTCGTCTCCGGCCAGATTGCTGCCCTGGCACGCCAGCAGTCTCATGCCGTCGAGTTTGCAAAGCACCTCAACATCGAGGCACAGCAGCTCCTCAAGCAGCACGGCAGAAACCCCTCAACCACGGACCTGGCACCTCAAAAGTAATGGATCTGTATATTTGAGAAACATGATATTTATGGGAACATGATTAGGTGAGGTATATATTCATTTTGAAAGCATTTGACAGCGAATGGAGTCTGGCGCTTGGCTGTACATACTTTGGACAATAGCACTGCTCCTGTTTATATTCTGAGACGGTAAAATCTTACCTCTAGCAGCCTTCCCTAATATTCTAATTGATTATCTCCTGAAATCTCTCCTCCAAATGTCCTGGTGATGCTCAGAGAGACACAGTAATGCACATGACACTACCCTCGGAAGCTTCGATATCAAATTCTTGGCAGATATTGTTCTGCAAATTCCGCCGATTCTACCAGGGAGCTTCTTTGAATATTCGTTTCAAGTGTCGAAGAGCGTTCATGTACAAGAGCAACAGTAAAATCAAAAACCCCATTCAGAGTCGTGCCCGAGGAGCAAGGTCAGTCTCTGGAGCTCGTGCGGCAGCTTCAAACGCCTGCTCAAAGTCGGCCGCAATGTCCTCAAAGAGCTCTGTCCCAACAGAGCAGCGAATGAGATCCTGTGTTACTCATGTTGGTTAGCAAACTGCAACAGTAGACGGATGGAGCTAGTTTGGACATGCCTCTGTCACGCCGCTTGCAAGCTTTTCCTCGCTTGACAGCTGTTCATGGGTTGTCGACCATGGGTGCAGCGCCAAAGTCCTATTCTCATGGTCAGAAAATCTCTCCTGTATAACAGTCTTGTTCTTGCGCCTTACTTGGAATCTCCGACACTGGATAGCGGTTAGCATACGGGTTCTTCATAGTCAAGGGGAAGATCAGGTATACTTACTTTCCAACGTGGCAAATCATCCTGAAACTGTCCAAAACCCGCTTGCCGGCAGGAACACCGCCTTTGATGCCAAAGGAAAGCACACCGCCGAACCCATGTTTGAGGTACTTTTTGGCCAATTGATGTGAAGGATGGTTGGGAAGGCCTAACAACCAGTCAGCGCAAGCTACTATATGCGTTGTCGAGAGCAAGACTTACCGGGATATGACACCCATGCAACCTCATCACATGTCTCAAGCCATTCAGCCAGCCTCAACGCGTTTTGGCATGTCCTGTCCACACGCAGCGACAGCGTCTCCAAGCCTTGCAGCAGCTGGAATGCCGCAAATGGGTTCATGGCGCATCCCAGATCTCGCAACGACTCGATCCGCACTCGTGTTGCGTACGCCCACTTGCCGAACCGACCGCAGAAGCTCAAGCCGTGGAAACCTGGTGCAGGGTCAATAAACTCGGAGAAGCGCTCTGGGTGTTTGGACCAGTCAAAATTGCCGCTGTCGACAACAACGCCTCCAATGGTTGTGCCTGTACGCCAAAGTCAGCCAGCTGTCTAGACTTGAAGCAAGGGGAAAAATGAAAAGTACCGTGACCGCCAATCCACTTGGTGGCCGAGTGGATGACTATATCCGCGCCATGCTCAAAGGGACGAACAAGATAACCGCCAGCCCCAAAGGTATTATCCACCTGTGCTTCTGTCAGTTTGACCTTGGAGAATAGGTGGAGAAAACATACAACAAGAGGAATGCCAGCCTCGTGAGCTATCTCGGCCAGCGCCTCAAAGTCGGGCACGTTGAACTGTGGGTTGCCAATGCTCTCAATGTACAGTGCTTTGGTCTTGTCGTCGATCAAGCTCTTGAAGTCTCGGGGATTGTCACCGGGGACAATCTTGACTTTGATGCCCATGCGCGGCAGAAAGTTCTTGAATTGCGCAGAAGTGCCTCCATACAGGTACGATGTGGAGACAATGTTGTCGCCTGCCCTTGCAAGAGATATCAGGGCCAAAATCTGTGCAGAATGGCCAGACGCTGCGGCCACGGCAGCAACGCCACCCTCCAGTGCACACACTCTGCGCTCAAAGATGCTGACAGTGGGCTAGAAAAGAAATGTCAATCTCGTCAACGAGAACGCAGATCTGCCAAAACAGAAGAAACTTACGTTGGCCATTCGACTGTACACGTAGCCGTCTTCTGTGAATTTGAATAGGTTTGCGCCTCGCTCACTGCTACCGAAATCATAGCTCTGGATTATAGTCTCAGCATTCAGGCTACTACATGACCTGAAGTCTTAGATTTTTATTGCTCACCGTCGAGGCTATGATGGGTACAGCAAGAGCTTTGGTGCCCTTGTCCGGCTCCTGGCTGTGGCTCTCATCAGCATTTCACATTTGACCGTCAGGATTCGCTGCGCCTCACCCATAGTGCAACTGGCGAGTCTCAAAGCCAGCTTTTCGCAGCCACGCTTTTGATGTCCTTGGAGCCATGTTGTTTTGTGATGCAGGTTGTCGGTACAGGATGGATGAGGAGGCAAGAAGTTTTCCCTCACAAGAAAGCCACGTCTAGTCAGCCCACCAAGACCACTTAATTTTTATTCGACCAAAAGAAGCAAGCAAGCAAGCAAGCCGACAAAGCAGATCAATACATGGCTCAAGAAAACTGAGCATTGGGACACATTCGCTAATCCACATGGCATGCATTAGCGCATACGCGAATCCTATAGTTCTGGACACACCTGTCGAGTTTAAGGTTTCGGTCAGATGCGAAGGAGCCGTCAACCATCTCGAGGCTTGTTTGCCAACGCTATTGGACGCCTCAATGGTTGGCATAGTCTGGTTGGGGCCGCCATAGTGGTGGTGGCAACTATTCTGTGAGCTTACCGATGCCGGAGACAGACTACGCAGGCTTACGCAATTATACGCTCAACCGAACCCTTCCTATTGTACGCCAATCTTAACCCTGCCCTGCTCTGCCCACCAATAGGAGACAAGGTTTAGTGAAGTTTCTTCTCTCCATGGCGCCTCTAGCGAGAGGTGACGTACACAGGCGTTGGAAGTTTGGCAGCTGGTGACAGCACGGGAATATGAATCTTCCGCCGGCATTGACAGTCGTCGACAGCCTATGCTCTTTCGAGTGGGGATCATCCTCTGCCAGATCATTCAGCTTTGCTGCTGCCCAGCAGATTGTTCTGCATGGCTTGACACTGAAGATCTCTCTCATACACGAGGCAAATTTGGTCACCCTTGAGAATTGCTTCTGGCCGAGGCACTCGTTCTGCAACGACTATCTGCTAGCTGAATGGCGTTATGCTGATCTCGGCGCTCTTCTCTCTGTTGTTTACGAAGAAAAGTGACACGTCCATAACGCTGTGACGATGATTATGCTATCTATACCGCTCTTTGGATTGCCCCTTTGGGAATAGTGAGATGAATGTTTTCTGCCAGCAAGACGAGGCCTGGACGATTGGGACGCCATGGATCCCTTACAGCAAATAGAATAAGACTATTTGGAAAAGGCATAATCGTCACCGAGTATTCAGCACAGTAACACAAAACAGGATGGGAAACTTTTACCCTTTTTCCCCTTGGCAAAATCTCAGTCGCCTTGTATGCTATTTGGGGACACTATGCCTTCCCATCAAGCAGTCAGACCATGACAGCATTGGATTTCAAGGTAAGCCTCTAAGCGAGGCCGAGGCATGTGCCACACGCTATTCAGATACTTGTAAGTGGCTGAAAGTGGGTCTTGTGGTTACAAGCCGAGGGTCTAGGTCTTCTTGACAAAGCGGGCATCTACATTCTTCTTGCAGCTGATCTGCGGCTAGACTACGTGTTCCCCTGATGAAAGCTTTTCTCTATGGAGCCGCCTGGGACGCATCATCGGCCCCAGACGAGCTGACGGCCCGGAAGGCCCGTAGCAGATCCACCTTCAGGTCTTCGACCGACTCTAGGCCGATTGAAACTTTGAGAAACCTTGAGTCGACTGTCTCATCGGTCAGACGCCGCCACTCAATCAGGCTGTCGACGCTGCCGAAGCTGCACGTGTGGTGGAACAGGGCTAGCTTTGAAGGCAGCCTCTTCGCAAAGTGCTCCGTCTTCATGACGATGCTGAAGACTGGACCAAAGCCGCCTGGCATCTGCTTCTGCATCCAGGGCTCTGCTGGCTGCTGGACCGCAGCGTGCTTGACGCTGTCGACAACCTGTTGGACAGTGGCTGCATCGTCCGATGGTGCTTTGCTCAAGTCTGTGTTTATCATGTCGTGGATCCACCGCACCAGAGCCGTCGCCGTCTGACTCTGGCGCTGCACTCGCAGCTCCAAAGTACGCAGACTTCTCAGAGCCAGCCAGCTCTCCATGTTGCCCATGCAGCACCCCAGGTGCATGCGATCCCGCCACAATTGGCTGTGCCAGTCGGCTCGTCGAACAGCCACCACTCCACCAAGCAAATCGCTGTGGCCACCAATGTACTTTGTGACGGACATGACCACAAGGTCTGCGCCGCAAGAAAAGGGATCCTGAAGGCCTGGTGGCCCCAGGGCAGCGTCCACTGATACGAATGCCCCCCTTGAATGGGCCTTTTCCACGTAAGAGCGAATGTCGACAATCTCACCCGTGGGGTTGAGTGGAGATTCGACGTGCACCAGATCGCCAGCCTGTAGTTCTTCGGCATCGCAGTCCAAGGGGAGGACTTTCATTCCACTCATCCGTGAGACAATGGCCGCTACCTTTTTGCTGCCCGAATAGCCTGGAGACATGGCGAGTCGCTTGGGGTTGAGCAGCACAAGCAGCGAGTGAAATGCCGAGACACCGGTCGAGTAACTCACCACCGAGCCCTTCATGATGGATCCCATGACTGTTTCGAATCTGGTCGATGTCGGCGCTGTGATCCGGGAATAGATATGGCCATTTGCTGCTGTGCTCAACTGGGGGACTCTCTGTCAGTCTTGCCAGTCAACAAGGAGAGAGCTTTTACAGACCTCTTCGCTGACTGGTGGAAACTCTCGTCCCCATAGTGGCAGCATCTGGTCGACATCTCGAGGGTACCTGAAGGTTGTCGACGTGTGCATCGGTGGCGCCACGTCTGCCACGCCTGCAAGATGTGCGTCGGCATGGAGCTGCCTGGTCGACTGGGACCAGTCATAGTCGTCTGGTAGAGGCTCTGCATACAACGACATGGCTGCTCTGTTGCTTCCTGTGCCGTCAAGGTTGCTTGAAGCTGTTTATACCAGGATGCTGCGTCACCTACTGGCCGTCTGCTAGCGGGCGTGTCCCTCTGGGACGTCACCTTTTAGCGCAGGCTGTTAACCTCCTAGCCTTAACCAATGGCACCTCTAGCGTACCGCTGACCTCAGCTGTCAGTGCCGCAACAGACGATGACGGCACCCCAATGACAGATGTCCCCGGGTCTCGCCGAGCTTATTAACTAGCTGGTGGGTGTCCTGGAGGCAAAAAGCTGACGCAAGGCGCTAATGCTGGTGAGAAACAGTGGCCGCTCAAGCAGAGGTTGTGCTTTGGGGGCCAGTTTGATCGGCGTGTATCCAGACCAGTGGCAAAATTATGACTTAGTCCGGAGCTGAGGGAATAATGCGGCTGCCCTGAGGTAGGAAATTTTCAACAATGGGAGAAATGGGAGAAGTGTGGTGAGCAGCAAAAATCCACATCAACAGCAGCACGTGACGAGGCTTGGCTTCAGTCTTCAACTTCTTCACATAGTCCTGATTAATGAACGACAGGATTAAATAAATAAATAACACTCAACATGACTGCTACAGCAACTGAAACCAACGGCGTTGCTCATGGAAACTCAACAGACCCTGGCTTAACCTCTGGAGGCCTGCCTGCACCAGACTCGCTCATCTCAAAGTGGCATCTCAGGCCTGATGCTGTACATCTGGACCATGGATCTTCTGGAGCATGTTCCCGTCAGGTCTTGGCAGCTCAGAATGCTCTCAGGGAAGAACTCGAGTTGAGCTCGCCAGAGTTCTTTGCCAAACGCTGGGCAAAGGGCCTGCGACGGTCGAAGGAGGCAATGGCAGAGTTCATCCACGCCGACCGAGACGGATTGCTTCTTGTCCCAGGAACGACATATGGCCTGAATGTTGTGTCGCAGAGCTTGACTTTCCAACCTGGCGATGAACTCTTGACCACCAACCACGCCTACAGCTCTGTGCATCTGATCCTCAAGGCCGTGGCGAGCAGGTTCGGCGCAAAGGTCGTCGTGGTGGATGTGCCATTTCCACTCAGCTCCAGTGATGAGGTTGTCGATAGCATCTTGGCAAAAGTTACTGATCGGACTCGATTTGCAGTCATTGACGACATTGTCAGCCGTTCGGCTCTGGTGTTTCCCATCAAGCGCATAGTCGACGAACTTGACGCCAGAGGAGTCGATACGCTGGTTGACGGCGCCCATGGACCTGGCCAGTCTCTTCTGGACATTGAAAAGCTGGGAGCTGCCTACTACACGGCCAGCTGCCACAAGTGGATGTGCGCACCTCGTGGCGTTGGGTTTCTGCACATCCGCCAGGACCGCCGAGACGCCATACGTCCTCTGATTATTGCACGCAGCTGCTACTTTCGCGATACGAGACCAGACCAGCATACACGGCTCGAACATCAGTTTGACTGGCTGGGCACTCTGGATCCGTCAGCATATCTATGTGTGCCCGACATAATCAACTTCTTGCAGACAGCAGTGCCGGGCGGATATCCAGCTCTGGTCAAACACAACCACGACCTGGCTTTGCGAGCTAGAGAGCATTTCTTGAAAGTCCTGCAAATTGAAAAACCCTGCCCGGATGATATGGTGGGGTCCATGGTGGCGCTGCCTCTGCCAGACGCAAAGCAGCCCAAGACCCCAGAGGTGCCCTTGATGGTGGAGCTGTGGGAACAACACCGCACAGAGGTCCAAGTCTACTACTGGCCTTCGTACCCAAAGAGAATCTTGAGATTTTCATGCCAGGCGCACAATTCTCTGGAGCAGTACGAATGGCTTGCGGCGCGGGTCAAAGAGATTCTTGATCGCGAACAGGCGCTGTGATTGTGGTTCCTATTCAAAAGACGAGAACTGCCCTTTATATACATCTCAACCAATGAAAAAGCATTTTTCCCCCCTTCTACCTCTCTGGCTTTTCTTTTTTCTTTTTTCCCTTCCACTCTCTATCTATCGCAGAGGCAACACGGCAGTGCCCAGAGTCATGCCGTGCGCCTGCGCCGCCCGCTGTGGTAAACCCAAACCAAGTTGCCTGGAATTGAAGAGAAGCTGATGCACGGGAAGCAGCAGGGTCAGCTTGTCTTTTCTCTGCAGGCAGACGGTGTGAAAGTTTTCTTCCTGGGCCAGCAGTGCAGGAATCGCCTTGACGTCGGCAAAGGACTTGAGGCCGTCCCCCTGTAGTAGCTCTAAAAGGCCGGCAGAGGTAGAGGCAGTCTCTAACGCATCGAGCAGATCGACCTGCCACTTGATGCCCAGGTTATGCTTTCGGCAGTACTCTTCGACAAGCTTGGTGCGGGTCGGTTCCTCTGCCAGAACGTCTTTTACACGACATGAAGTCCTGGCGCCATTCGTAGGAGCAGTAGAGGTGAACACAGCATCATCAAAGGCAGGAGTAGCAACTGAAGCTAGTAGTCGCAGCAGCATGACGGCCGTCGCGCGGTTGTTGCCGTCGATGATGATTGTGCTGTTGTCGGTGCCCGGGCAAGGTCCTGCAACAATGGGCACGATGTTGCACTGCCCCTTTTCATCATCCTTGACAGAGAGTAGCATTTCGACACACAGCTCAACTACACGTGAAGGCTTTGAAAACTCTGCCCGTTCGAGCTTGTTGAGAGGAACATCAAAGTAGCACAGCTGCTGGTGGTGGCTGAAGAGGATGTGGTTGACTCGCCACGGTTCGCACGTGGCCACTGACAGGAACGAGGCTTCTGCCGCGATTTGAGCGGCTACGTCTTCCCATTTCTCTCTGGGCAATGTGCCGCTCACCAGAGAGTCAAGAAGTTGCTTTGCCAGGGCTAGCCGTTGTGAGATACGGGCCTCAAAGTCGGATGATGGGTCTTTAACAAGGGCATGGACCTCAAGAAAAGATTGCAAGCGACCAGTACTCCCATTGAGGAGATCAACAGATATTTCTTCTACTGCACGGCGCCAGAGATCAAGTGCTCCTGGGACAGTGTCAAAAGCCACTGGTAGTGCCAGGAACGACGCCTTGGTGGGTGATGAGTTCGTAGCTGTAGCTGGCGGTAGACCAGCTCTTGTAGCGCAGATGAGGTCCTCAATGGCCCTAAGCATCGTCTTCCTTAACTTGGGCGCCAATGCAGGCCAGGCATCAAGTATGGAGTCGTGAGCCAGCAGTTCCTGGAGCAGACCTTGGCACTGGCGTGGTATACCTCTGTCCGGATATTTGGTCAGCGTATAGGTCAGGCGTGCCCTTTCAGACTCGAGGTTTCCAAACGTATCCCATTCAGCGTGCGTGAAGAAGGTTGCCCTGGTATGTTCGACAGTTGGGAAAACTCTGGGAGGCGCATCGCCCATGAACACTCCTGCAGCATCCTGGACACGATGCAGTGAAAGTCCCAGTAAGTCGTCCAGAGCAGGATTACTCAAGCATGGCCTGGGCTTGCGTGGCAGAGGCTCCCTTATTGTATCCATTAATCCCCCTCTTTTTGAAATTTGAAAAGAGGCTATCTCAAGTTGATGTTAAGGTGAAGAGACTACAGGGCAAAGCTCGTCTAGCAGCACGAATTAACTAAAGCCACGCTTACCAAGAAAAGAATTGGTCAATATCACATGACTGTTATTCGATATACTCCTCATTACCATTCTACTACAGTTTCGAAGTCTCTACAGACATGCGCACTTTTAAAAGGTCGCCCTTTTCAATCTCTGCCCGCTTCTGCATCAGGCTCTCCATATCCCACTGGCTATTGATGTAGCGCCCCGAAAGCCACGGCCTGTTTTCTGATGTCAAAAAGACAATCGTGTCTGCTGAAAGCTCTGGACTGTCTCGCAGCAGATGGTGCTCATTTGAAGGCAGCTTATATCCCATTTCCGTCGGCACTATTCCCGGATCCACCGAATATGTCACAAGTCCCTTGTTCTTGTACTCTGCGCTCACAAACTCAAGCAGACGCAAACCGGCAAGCTTGCTCGTCTGATAAGCCGAAGAGCCAGGAGTCAACTGGTGTGCTCCGATGGACGACAATCCGCACACTGTCCTGATGGGTTTTGGAGACTGGAGCAACAGAGGCAGGAAGAAGCGCAGAATGTGATACTGCCCAATCATGTTGATGTCCCAAGTCGAGCGCCATTGACCAGGATCACTCTCTGCCAGGGGTTTGAAGGGCTCCATGTAGCCGGCGTTGTTGATAATAATATCAAGGTAGCTAAGCTCGCCTTTTATCTGACGGGCAGCTTCCTCCACACTGGAACTTGACTGGATATCGACAGAGAGCTTTATTATTCTTGGCGGAGGATGTCCAGCACTCTCTGATGCCTCAAGAACAGCTTGCTCCGTTTGATCCAGGCTCGACCTCGCCACAAGGACCACAGCCGAAGCTCCAGCCCTTGCGTATGCAACAGCAATAGCACGGCCAATGCCCTTGGAGGCGCCTTTCTTCTTGTTAATATTGGCAATGGGAGAGAGTGGGAATCCGGAAATTCAACTACCATACCTGTAATCAAGACATGGTTGGACGAGTGACGCTGCCTTTTTGCGTCAATGAAGGCGTACGAGTCATGGTGGCTTTGGAAATGGTCAACATGAATTCACAGCAAAGGAGAACAACACTTGACGCACCGCTTGGAGATGAAATTACGCCCATGGTTCTTTACAGAGCTGCCTGGAGTATGCGACATGTTTGTTCGTCTTGCTGTCTGGCTGCGCAAATGCCTCTGGTGGCATTATGGCAAGGGCTCTCGGTGTCACCAAAATAGCGTGACCGAAGCCAGCCCAACAGGCCCCTCAGCGGCAGGCATCATCACGTCTTACCACACACGCAGCCATTGGCACCAGACTGATTGGCGCCTTCGTCGTCGTCACTCCCCCACGGCCACGGTCAACGGCCACCACGGTCAACGGCAGAAGCCGAATGAAAGGGACAAAAACTTGTGTAGCCGACAACCGGACACTTGCGAATTTTTTTTCCATGTACAAGCAGCAGTGTGTATGCGTCATTCGTAAGCAAGAATACGAGACTATAGGGGCCTCGAGCAGATCTTCGCTTGCTCAGCCGCCATGTGGAGTGGCAATGTTACGTACTTATCATCAGCCTGCCGTCGGCCGCCTGCTGGTATACGGACACTGGCGCTAAGTCTGTGGCGGCCCGTCCCTATGAAATGGTGTGCGAAAACGACACACCTCCAGCTGTGCTTTGAGTTTTGGGCTGCTGGCATGTTGAAGGCGGTGATGCCCCTGTGGTGGTGGGTTGGCCAACGCTTCTTCCTTTCGCATCACCAAACAGTTAATCATGGATCACGCTGGGAAACTTCAAGATCGCGTTGCCATTGTCACTGGAGCATCCAGTGGCCTGGGCCGTGCCATATGTCTGTCTCTGGCATCTGCAGGCGCCAGAGTTGTCTGTGCAGATATAAATCCGTTACCTCACAAGCCAGAGAAAGCTCTTGATTCTCCTCAATCAACACATTCACTTATAGTGGATAGATACGGCGCGAATTCAGCCATATTTGTTCGCTGCGATGTACGCCTGGAAGAGGATATTGCTGCTGTAGTTCAATCAGCCGTGTCTTTCGGCGGCCGTCTGGACATCATGGTCAACAATGCCGGTGTTTCGAGGGAAGTGGCCAGCCCAGCATCAGCAACACGTATCCACGAGACTGAAACTGGTGACTGGGATTTGACGCAGACGATAAACTTGCGGGGTGTTTGGTTGGGCTGCAAGTATGCTGTCCGTCAGTTTCTCAACCAGGAGCCACTTCCGCCGAATACCAGGGGTGACCGCACTCGTGGGCGAATAGTGAACGTGGCCAGCGTCTTTGGCCTCAAGGGTTTCAAGCGTCTGCCCTGCTATGTGCCCACCAAGCACGCAGTGGTCGGCCTGACGCGCCAGGTCGCCATCGACTATGCCACTGACCGGATCCACTGCAACGCCGTGGCACCTGCATTTGTCAAGACGGCAATGATTGAGGCTGTGAGCTCTACACCGAATCGTGAACAGACGCTGGCCAATATCCACCCGTGGAGAGCTCTGGGGACCAGCAAGGACGTTGCAGACGCTGTGATATTCCTCTGCAGTAACGAGTCGTGAGTCTTTTTTTTTCCTCTCTAATTGCACGCAGATTTGCTAACAAGTGGCTCTACAGAGAATTTGTTACGGGAATGACTTTGTCAGTCGATGGAGGAGTGGCTGCCCAGCTGTAGTAGCCTTCAGCTGTCAGGGAATTATATGGTTTAGAGAACAAAATTGCCTATAGACAAAAGCGAAGCAAGCATAGCGAATGTTGAATGATTTCATTTCCAGCTCTGATCTCTCAGCCATCTAATTGTTTTTGTGCCCTGTCGAAAAAGTCTACAACAGCAAGGTTGAGCTCTTCCAGGCTCTTTCTGTTCAACTCATGACCCTCAGCGCCATTCAAAATTTTTATCTCGCTCCCTTCGACCAGATCTGCCAGCTCTTCCTGCTCTTGTGTCGGATACAGCCAGTCGGACTGGTTGCCTACGAATAGCATGGGCCTCTGCTTTGAAGAGAAGAGCCTGCAAGCCTCTTCTGAGTATTCTCGATCCCTAAAAAGATCATGTGTATCCAGTTTTCTTGTCAAAGCAACTAGGCAGTTGGCGTCGAACCTGCGGGCAAAAGCTCGTACCTTGGCGCTGTCGGTACGTTTGCCCTTGTCCACTTGCCGTTGGTAAGATCTTGACATGTTCTGCGCTTCACTTTGTCTTGCCAAGGAGACTGTCCTGATGGCTGCTTCAAGGCCGACTGATGGTGGCTTCCGCATGTCGTAGTAGCCGTCCTGGTATGCGCGGTCAAGGAAAATGTTGTTTCGCACTGTTTCGCCCCACGCAATTGCCCATCCGCCCTGCTGTACACATGCTGATATGGAGACGACGCCTTGCACATAGTCTCCTGCCACGCACGCCCACTCCAAAGCCGTCATGCCTCCCATGCCAGCTCCAATGGTGGCAAAGACGCTCTTAACCTTGAGCTCATCTCGAACAAGAGCCAGCTGGGCACTGGAAAAATTGTCAGACAGTAGGAACGAGCAAGGACAGCTAGACTCACAGAGCATCGTCTCTTATTGTTGTCAATGGAAAGTGAGGACCATAGTTTGAGTCCTGCGCAGCTCCTGGCGCTGGGGTGCATGGGCTGTCACTGCCAAAGGGGCTGCCCAGACTGTTGACGCAGATGATGAAAAACTTTGAGGCATCCAGTGCCCGCCCTTTGCCGAACAGCGGATGCCACCAGTCGCTAACATCTGTGTCCGTCACCCAGTCGTGGCAAACGACTATGGCATTGGTCCCGTCGTCTGAGAGTCTTCCCCAGGTCCTGTACGCCAGACAGAGGCTGGAAAGCACATGGCCGCTCTCCAACTCCCAATCTCCCAGCTGATGATAGCAGACATCCTCGTCGTTTGCCGCCATGGTACTTGCTTTCAACTTTGTAGACATCAAGCACCATCTCTGGATAGCAAGATTTATGGAAATAAAGTCTTTTTCTAAGCTCAACGCTAGTGAAAATTAGTGGAGGCTGACTGCATTAGCGTAAACCTTAAACTGACAGGGACACTCCCCGGAATTTTGGGTTGGTAAAGTTTAGCTGCATCTAGCCAGAGCTCCACCCGACTCTGTCTGTTCGCACATACCGAACATGGTCAGACCGTGTCAGCCCCCCTCTCACCAGGGGATGATCAGTATACCGGGACACAGCATGACGCAGGTGGTGGCCACAGGTCGCGAAAGTTGCCTATTCCCGGCTCAAATACTTGACTCTATGGCCGGAGGATATCAGGGCATCAACTATAGACTTCTTCTCTTTGACAGTCACACGACATAATTCAATATGGCTTCTCAAACACCAGTTTCCGACGACGCACGCCTCCCAGTGATTTCTGCTGGGGCGATTCTGAAGGGGGATGCCGCAGTGAGCGACCTGCTGTTCAAGACTTGCGTTGAGACTGGCTTCTTCTATCTCGACCTGCGAGATGCCGAGACTCAGCACATCCTGAAAGATGTCGACGGCATGTTTGACACTTCTAGCGAGCTCTTCAAACTGCCACTGGAGGAGAAGAATGAATTTGAGACGGGCAAATATGGCCCATCAAAGCTCTGCGGGTACTATTAGCCTAATTTTATCAAATCTGCTGGTTGCTGACATTTCACAAAAGATACAAGCCTGCTGGCCTGACAACTGGCCCAGTAGAGGGTAAAAGAGACGGTTTTGAGAGTTACATGGTTTGTCTCCATTTTCAGCCGCCTTGATAGTCAATATCTAACAGGAGAACACGCAGATACCAAATGACGGCCTCTTCAAGCTCAGCGATGCCATTCCTTTCGTTGGCCCTCCTACACTCGAGCAAAAAGAACAGTTGCTGAACCAGGGTGTCACTGGCCTTCATCAGGTCGGTCTTGCGCTTCTCTCCTCTCTACAAACAAGGCTCCCAGGTCGCCAAGATCTGGTCGCTTCCCACGACATCAACAAGCTGTCTACCAGCGGCTTGGGTCTCTTGCGCTATGAGAGCTACGACAAGGAAACATCCCAGAATATTGGACACATTGCCCACACTGACATTGGGACATTTTCGTTTGTCTTTTCGCACGTCGGTGGCCTGCAGGTCCTGATGCCGCAGACCAACGAGTGGAGCTTCGTGCCGCCAAAGCCAGGCCACGCAATTGTCAACGTCGGCGACTCGCTCACTTTCCTCAGTGGCGGCAAGCTAAAGTCTTGCCTGCACCGCGTCATCCCCCATGAGGACGCCGAGAAGCGAACAAAGTACACTTGCGTCTACCTGCTCCGCCCAGCACGCGATACTCCCATGACGGACAGCACAGGCAAGGAGTGGAGGAGCGAGGATTGGCACAACCGCAAGTTCAAGGTTCTAAGGGCCAATCTGGATGAGCAGAAGCAGAACGAGGTGCTAACAGGCAGACACGGTTACCTGGGCCAGTGGACGCCGCAGACGCAGACTGTATCTTAGGCAGCTCCATTCTTCTCTACCCACAAAGCTGTCGGTCCATATTAAAAAATATACGAGAAGTAGATTAAAATGAAAATGTGCCACTGTCGATCTTGCATCAGCGGCGCAGCCACAATTATACAAGAGGATGCGATAAAGGTGAAGTGCAGATGGAGGCAACGGCCGTAAGCCACCATTTTCTGCGGCTGTATACCGCCAAGCCGTCAGGGGGTGCCGTGTGGCAGATGCAGGGCATACTTGCATGCATCTGCTATTGCGTTTGGCTCTTAGCAGCCATTCCTTGCCAAAAAGTTCTGTACCTCCTCCGCTGGGATGGCTGATTGCGTCGTTACGTATATCCCTGCAAGATAAAAGAAATAAACTTGGCATAGATACGACGGATGCACCCCTGGGGGCCACAGAGGCGCTGTCAGCTGAAATCACTATGAGCGCCATCTAGCGTCATGGCCAGATGTTTGGCGTCTGACCCATCAATCGGCTTGCGAACCGCCCAGAACGACTTCCCCCCCCCCTGGCGGCAGCCCCAATCTGGCGGGATAGAGGATCTTCTTTTTGCCACGTTCCCGGCGCCGGTAAAAAGCCAAGTCTCTGGCTCCCCCGAGTCCTGCGGTTCTTTGGTAATGCTTTTTGCTAAAAAGGCCACGACGGACCCTTTTCCTACTTTCTGGCCTCCAAAGACCCCACAATGGCTAGTGAACCAGAGACAAAGGCAATTGCAGGCCCAGAGCCAGGCAATGGCCTGCTGTTACCAGAGGACGCATCTTCCCTGAAGGAAGCGCCTGCCGAGTCCAAGTACTCGGCCAACGAGGTCACCTCTGCCAGCGAAACTGACCTCAGCAACCTGAGGCGCGTGCCCGACAAGATTCCAATTCTCATCTTTCTCATCACCATTGCCGAGTTTGGAGAGCGATATACCTACAGGACCATCACGGCGCCCATGCAAAACTATGTGCAGAACCCTCTGCATGGATCTCTGCGGCCTGGAGCCCTGGGCGAGGTAACCACCCGTTCTCTTATTGAGTTGGTATGAAAATAATTTGACTCATTCTTTTTGGTTTCGGGCAGGGTCAAGGAGTGGCTACAGCCCTCAACTACTTCTTCACATGCTGGAGCTATCTGACGCCCATCTTTGGTGCATATGTTGCCGACTCGATGCTGGGACGCTACAAGACCATCTGCCTGGGAACTGTGTGAGTTCTCCAATTTCTGCACTGGCTGTCATCCTGTTTTCTTTTCAACTTTAGCTAATGTACTAATTCTTACCAGTGTTGCCTTTTGCGGAACTGTGATTCTCTTTGCAACATCGTTCCCAACATCCTTGGAGCACGGTGCTGGTCTGCCAGGCCTTATCATTGCCCTCTTTGTCGTTGGCATAGGGTATGTGTTTATCCTTTTCAACTTGACAATCCTTACTAAAGACTGGCAAGATCTGGTGGCATAAAGAGCAATGTTGCGCCTCTTGTTGCTGAGCAGTACAGAAAAGTGCCCGATCGTATCATGACGCTCAAAAGCGGTGAGACGGTCATTGTAGACTCTGACATTACTGTTCAGAATATCTACAGCCGTTACTACCTGTGAGTTTTGTTTTTCTTCTGCCACCACTTCATCTGCTCCGACTTCATCTGCTCCCTCTAGATAGCGTAACCACAGATATCAAGGCTTGGCAACATGGCTGTGCCGACCTCTTCAAACGGTCACTTCTCCCACGAACCTTTCAATCATTAACTTAAACCTGCTTAGATTCATCAACCTTGGCTCTCTGTCAGTCATTCCTGCAGCGGTGAGTCGTCCTGAAACAAAGCAATATCTTCTGACCTGAACTGATCGCTTTCACAGTGGCTTGAGCTCAAAGTCGGCTTTTGGGCTGCTTTCTTGCTTCCTGTGTGCATATATGGTATTGCCATTGTTGTAGTGTTTGTCAGTCGCAAGAAATATGGTAAGTCTTTTCTTTTTGGCAGTGTCCGTGATTGGCACTGATGTCTCTGCAGTGGTGAAACCTGCAACCGGGTCCATCGTAGCTCAGGCGCTGCGTGCTTTGCGCATCGCCATAAGACATGGAGGCAACCTTGAAGCTGCCAAGCCTTCAAATCAGCAGTCTCGTGGCAACGACACCTCGACGATACCTTGGACTGACGGCTTCGTTGACGAGCTGCGACGCGCTCTAGTCGCTTGCCGCATTTTGTAAGTGACGCTCCTGAACGATTTTGATGTATGGTTGAGCTAACTTTGAGCGTCAGTGCCGTCTTGTAAGTATTCTCTTAACTTTCAACAACAAACAGGCGCTGATATCCGCAGCCCTATTTTCTGGATCTGCTATGGCCAGACCAACAGCAACTTGATCAGTCAGGCAGCCACCATGACAACCTTTGGGATTCCCAACGACATGCGTGGGTCTTTTTCGCTATTTGTAGGCATTCTGGACGTACAACTAACGTCAATCGCAGTGGGTTTCTTCAACCCGGTCACCGTCGTCACAATGTCACCAGTCATGTGAGTCTCATGCTTGGGTTCCAGCTTCTTTCAAAGAAGCTGTTCGAGTAATAACAAAGTTTTAATCTCTTGATATTAGGGAACGAATCGTTTATCCTTTCTTGCGCAAACACCGCATTGCCTTCAAGCCAGTGACACGCATCACAGCCGGCTTCATCTGCGTTGCATGCTCCATGGGCCTGGCTGCCGGGATTCAAGAGTGCAAGTATCTCATACTATTTGGTCATGAAAAATACCTAACATTAGGAACAGTAATCTACCAGTCTCCACCTTGTTATCGAGAACCCCTTGCAGACTTTTGCAGCGACGGCGGCCGCATACCAAGCAACGTACGCTACAATTCTTTCCTACATGCTACTTTCTGTCAACATATGACTAACAGATGAAATAGGTCAATGTATTTTTGCAGCTTCCAATCTATTTTCTGACGGGCATGGCCGAGATCCTGGCCTACGTCGCGGGCATGGAGTACGCCTTCACCAAGGCACCCCAGAATATGAGGAGCATGGTGTCGGCGCTGTTTTTGCTGACATGCGCCATCGGCTCTGCACTGGGAATCACGCTGAGTCCCACAAGCACAAACCCAAAGGTGCTGGTCGAATACGCCAGTCTTGCCGGCGTCATGCTGGTGACGACTGTGCTGTTCTGGATTGTGTTTGCAAAGTACAACCGGACGGAGAAGGAGATGAATGATGTTGGCGAAGACAGCTCATAGACTTGATTGCTGTCTCTGGATCGCCATGGAAAAGGACTAAGCAAATTATGCCTGCATGCATTGCGGATGTCAAAAGTGCTGCGAAAAAATATGGGATGTCTGGCATATGTACTATATTACTGCAATAATTGTCTTCGAAAGCAGCACATTCGATACATGTTCAAAGTAAATTCAAGTTCTTGGCAATATATTGAGAGAACAGTTGTACTCATACTTGTGAGCTCTTGGCAATGTTATGGAAATGCCAGTGACGAAGCAAGAGAGTAGGCTTTTGTTCAGACAATTCGCAACAAACATGTTCCAATAAAAATACCCTTGCAAGCACTACGTAGGCTTGTAAGAACATAAAGAAGAGAACTCCAATATCCTGAAAACATGCCTAAGAGGTCCTACTTTAGTTGCACTGACGGATAAGACAGTGCAGCAATGGGCAGATTAGGTAGAGTATCTGGTTGGCAGTCCCAAAATGACTACTGCTCTGCAGAGCTATTCTGGCCATGTCTTTCTTCCCCAATTGGAATATCCACAGATTTGATTAGGGCAAAATATTGGATATGCTGCTACTGGACCTAATACATGCTGCTTTGGGCACAGCGCCAGCCATGCAAAGTCAATGGCTTGTCAAGCAAGGAGGACGAAGATTCTACCAGACTTTTAAAGAGCTGTACTTCTGGGCACAAACCATTGGAGGGATTGCTATGTGAAGCCAATGGTTACCATCCAGAGATTAGACATGTGCCGACGGTGGTTGAGGATGCACTGTGATATGGAAAGTTGAAAGAGAGGAAATGCTTCTCCTGGAAAGACGCTCTAAAAGGCTTGTTGAGGCAAGCCTAAAGTAGACTCGGGTTGTTTTGAAAGATGCTATAAGTGATATCTAGCCATGATTAGACAAAAGCAGTCAGTATGCATATTGCCTGTGCTCTGAGTCCTGGTGAAACGTTCTATAGTGGTTCATACTACGCCCTGGCGAATAGTGAATTATCTCAAAGACATTTCTCAAAGTGAAAGGTATTGTTGTCCTAGTCAGACTGAAATATTTGCTTATCGATACTCGTAGAGTTTAGCAATGCCTGCAAAATCGACACAATACTTCTAGACTTAGCTTAGATAGCTACCCTTGATCTGATTGGCTCTGCTCCATAAGCTTAGTTGTTCGATATAGGAGTTCCGGTAACCAGTATTCAAAGAGTAACAGAGATACAGCAAGTGACGGTGCAAAGGACAGAGCACAGATTAGCACGTGTCAGTCTACGCTTCTCATATTCCCGATTTTGCCCTAGAAGCAGCCATCGCCGTTACATCGGCCGGGGCGCGGCGAATGGCGTGTTTTTTCGAGGCAAGCTAAACCGCAACGTCTGGCGTCGAAGCAGAGGAAAATGGAGTCTCAACGATCAGCTGCAAATCAGCCTGCAGCAGTTTAGCCGGTCCAGAGATTTGGCGACTGCAGAGGTTTGGCCGCTGTGTAGATTCGACTACTGCAGAGATTCGACTACTGCAGAGGTTCGACTACTGCAGAGGTTCGACTGCACTCAATGGCCATTCGACGCCCCGTGCAACATGAAGATAATCCAGCGCATCAACAAGAGCCAGCTCCTTCTGCTTGTATCGGCGATGGAGCTCCTTTAGCGCCAGCCATTGACGCCGCTGTGGCTGCTTGATAGAGCCCGACTTGTGGATTCTCGGCCAAGCGCGAACACTTTCTGGCGCAACGAGTGGTCTCTGCCTCAACAGACGAGCCAGCAGAGCAGCCAGCAGAGCAGCCAGCCAAGAGAAAATACCGGCGCTTCTTGTTTGGTATATATTTTTCGCACAGTTTGGCCGCATTTGGCCGCATCTGCGGTCTGCCCCACCAACGGTTGCCATGACGTCGATTGGCCCAGCAGAAGGATCAAAATTTGGTGGGGCAGTTTGTTATTAGGCAAATCCCATTCTTCACTTCTTCTTCCTCTTCCTCTTTCAACCACAATCAAATCGCCATCATGCCTTACAGCGAGGTCGATCAGAAGGCTATCAACACCATCCGCCTGCTTGCCGTAAGTCTTGTTTCTGTCTGATTCTGCACATATCAAGCTGCATGGCTCTCTTCTGTCAACAGACGCTTTTGCTCATCCAAAAGAGCTCAATGGCCCTCAGTGGCCCTCAATTGCCGCTCAGGGGTCATCCTTGAAGCAAAGACGAAGATACTGACAGAGACTGAATCCAGGTCGATGCCACCATCGCGGCAAACTCGGGTCACCCGGGCGCGCCCATGGGCATGGCGCCCGTGTCGCACGTCCTGTTCAACAAGTTTATGAGGTTCAACCCAAAGAACCCCCACTGGGTCAACAGGGATCGCTTCGTCCTCTCGTACGTCTGTTCTTGTCTGATATCTGGCATGTGGCGGGCCGTTTAGGGCTGGGATGCTCCAGGATTGCAGAGAGAAAGCTATCCGAGCAAACCGGACCAGCTCTCCATGTGATTTTCCACCCTAAAAGCTCTCCTTGTCCAATCAGCTTCCGCACAGCTGCAACATCATTGCATACTGACGCTAGTGGAATCCAGAAACGGCCACGGCTGCATGCTCCAGTATGCTCTGCTTCACCTGTTTGGATATGCCGTCAGCTTGGACGACCTCAAGAACTTCCGTGTAGGCATCTGTCATGTGATTATTGCATCTACCAGTATCAGCTGACCCGACCCCAAAAAAAAAGAAACTCGGCAGCATCACGCCTGGCCACCCCGAATGCCACGAGACTCCAGGCGTCGAGGTGACGACGGGTCCTCTGGGCCAAGGCTTCACCAATGCGGTCGGTATGGCCATTGCCCAGAAGCAGACGGCGGCCACCTTCAACAAGCCTGGGTACGAGCTGATCAACAACTACACTTACACCTTCTTTGGCGATGGCTGTGCGATGGAGGGCATCGCCTCTGAGGCTGCTTCTACGGCCGGTCACCTGCAGCTGGGCAACCTGATTGCCATTTACGACGACAACCACATTTCCATCGGTTTGTCCCTCTTCCAATTGTTGTTCCTTTAGAAGACAGGTGCTAACACAGAGGCAAAAAGACGGCGACATCAAGTGCGCCTTCACCGAGGACGTGCTCAAGCGCTTCGAAGCCTACGGATGGCACACCGAGTGGGTCAAGGACGGAGACAATGACCTTGAGGGCATCGAGGCGGCCATCAAGAAGTGCCAGGCCGTCAAGGACAAGCCTTCAGTCATTAAGCTGACCACGACGATTGGCTTCGGCTCCAAGCTGCAGGGCACTGGCGGCGTCCACGGCAACCCCCTGAAGACTGACGACGCCGAGCAGGTCAAGACCAAGTTCGGCTTTGACCCCAAGCAGACATTCGTCGTGCCCCAGGAGGTGTACGACTTCTACCACAAGACTGCGGCAAGCGGTGCTGCCGCCGAGCAGGAGTGGAACCAGCTGTTTGAGAAGTACGGTGGCGAGTTCAAGGACCAGCACGCCGACCTGGCGCGCCGCCTGGCCGGCAAGCTGCCAGAGGGATGGGAGAAGAAGCTGCCCGTCTACAAGCCCACGGACGGCGCGCAGGCGTCGCGAAAGCTCGGCGAGGCGGTGCTCGAGGCCGTCCACGATGCCGTGCCAGAGCTGCTTTCGGGATCCGCAGATCTGACTGGCTCCAACAACACGCGGTGGAAGAATGCCACCGACTTCCAGCCGCCGAACCTGGGCATCGGCGACTGGGCCGGCCGCTACCTGCGCTACGGTGTGCGTGAGCACGCCATGGCCGGCATCATGAACGGCATCTCTTCGTACGGCACCCTGATCCCGGCAGGTGGAACTTTCCTCAACTTTGTCTCGTACGCGGCCGGCTCGGTGCGCCTGTCTGCCCTGTCGCAGCACCGCGTCATCTACATTGCCACGCACGATTCGATCGGCCTGGGAGAGGATGGCCCGACCCATCAGCCCATTGAGACTCTGGCACACTTCCGCGCCCTGCCCAACATGATGGTATGGCGCCCAGCCGACGGCAACGAGACCAGCGCCGCCTACTACACCGCCCTGACGTCCAAGTCGACCCCATCCATCATCGCCCTGACGCGCCAGAACCTGCCGCAGCTCGAGGGCTCGACGCTGGAGAACGGCATCAAGGGCGGCTACGTGTCGCTCGAGGACAAGGCCGCGCAGATCACCCTGGTGTCGACCGGCTCAGAGGTGTCCATCTGCCTCGAGGCCGTCAAGGTGCTCAAGGAGAAGCACAACATTGCGACCCGCGTCGTCTCGATGCCTTGCGTCGAGGTGTTTGACGCGCAGCCAAAGGAGTACAAGCTGTCAGTCATCCCCGACGGCATCCCCGCGCTGTCGGTCGAGGTCATGTCGACGCTGGGCTGGGAGAAGTACTCGCACGAGCAGTTTGGCCTGAACCGCTTCGGCGCGTCGGGCGCCTACAAGGACGTCTACAACAAGTTTGAGTTTACGCCAGAGGGCATCGCCAAGCGTGCCGTGGCCACGGTCGACTTTTACAAGGACGTCAAGCCACTGCGCTCGCCGCTCAACCGGGCCTTTCAGCAGCTGATCTGAAAAGGGGGCATTAGAGTAGAGAACGACATACATGTGGGGGAAAAGACTAGATTGAGCACGAAGAGTCCCCAGATGCAGCAAATAAAATATATATGTTACCTGTGATGCCAAGTGATTTCTGACATGTTTCTCGTTGGAGGCTTGTTGTTGGAGAGTTTCTTTCAAGTAGTCTCTTCCCTCCCCCTTTTTTTCTTCTTTTGTCAAACATATTCTTGTTTTCATATAAATATAAGCGGCATATAGGACATTATCACCGTCAGACACACAACAGCAGTCGCCCAATTAATACTTTGGCCCTTTCTTCCCTCTTTTTCTACTGTTTTCTTCCCTCTACTTTCTCCACTTTCTCTTTGTCTTTGTCTTCCCCTCCATCATGTTTGTCCTCTTTTTTGCCGGTTTGATGAATCCGTTTCTTAACATGACGACAGGAAGAAGGAGAAGAATCAACCCCCGTTGGTCGCCGGACTCACCACCAGAATCACCGCCAGGCTCGCCACAATCAACGCACCCGCTACTCCAGAAACCAGCAGCACGCTGCCCCGGCTGGCGGGGAACTTGCCCATGATGACATAATGCTGGCTCTCAAAGTAGCGCTGGAAGCCAATCGCCAGTACCAGGATGCCAATGGCCAGGAATGTAGCGCCCAAAGGTTTACCGACGTGGTGCAGCGGTGGGCGGTTGGACATTGCCATTGAGCTGGCCGACGAGTTGCTTGGGCTGCTGTCTGGCTGCGCGGCCCCCAGCGACGTGTTGAGCCTGAAGAGCTGGGTCACTGCGATGCCGATCGAGGCAAACGACAGCGAAGTCCTCAGCCATGCCAGAAACGTTCGTTCTAGGGCCAGGTGGTCGCGTGCCACACTGCCCTTGTTGTCTAATTCGATGCTGCCGTAGCGCGTTGTCAGGTCCTTCCACCAGCCTTTGGACTCTTTTTGCTTACTCTGGCGGCGAAGACGACGGCGTTCGCCTCTGGACGACGACGACGAAGAAGAAGGCTTCTGTGGATGCGATGCGGCGCCGTCACGTGGAGATGTCGCTTCGGACAGCTGGGAGCTGGACTGGGGGAGGTTTGTGGAGGTGCTGCTGTATCCGCGCCTGGCACTGGGCCGACCTCGTTCATTTTTTAGAATGAAAGTCGTCTCATCAGCGCTGGTTTCAGTCTGGTTTGCCATGCTGTCGTCTTGTTTGTGGCTGAATCTGGGGTGTAAGGGCCGACTTCGCTCGGGTGAGGGTGGTGGGGAAGGTATGGGCGATGGACGCTGGTGAGGGCCTGTTGTTGTCGTTGTTGCCGATGGTAGACCTCGAGAGACGTCGAGAGGTCCGTCCTGCTGCCACGAAACTCGTCGATATACAGGGAAATCGGCTGGAGGTGGTGGTGGTGGAGAAGGTAGTGCTGCTTGATGCCGCTGCACCACCGTGGGTACAGGCTCTGGACTCGGACTTGGACTCGGCACCCGCTCAGAGTCGCTGTCGTCTGCACCTTCCAACGAACAGATTCTTGCCGGGAATGGAGATCGACCTCGTGAGGCGTTTGTGCATGGAGGTGCGCGCAGGTGCCGTGGCAGATGGTTGCCAGAGGGCAGCGTAGATGGACTTGGGAGTGCGGCGTCCATGATTGCGTGATGCAGTCTGGGCGCGCCCCTAGAAACCCACCAATCGCGCGGGGTTCCGGGCCGTTTTGGGCGGGGCTGGCGGGGTGTTCCGGGGGCTCTCTGGTGGCTTCTAGTAGCTTGGCGGGGCTCTTTTGGATAGCTGTTTGCTGGCTTTGGGTAGCTGTTTGGTAGCTGTTTGGTGGCTTTCTAGGCGACTAGACGACTAGGCGACTATCTGGGTAGCTCCTAGCTGGTTATCAGGTGGCGCCTTTTTCCTCCAGCGGATTTCTGCAGACGCGAACAGCAGGTGGCAGCTTCTCCAGGCAGATGAATTGCGCAATTTGTTCGTAATTGCTGAGAGTGTGGTGTAATTGGTGGACTGCCTACAAGGGTACTTGTCCTCTTATAGGAAAGATGATGGCATATATAAAGTAGAAAGAAAAGAACATGTAAAGGCAAAGGGAAAAGGTAAAGGAAAAAGCAAGCAGCCAAAATTAAGAAAAAAGACAAGAGAGTGAGGCAGCAAGGGCTGGCCTCTTTCTACTCGGTTCTTCGTGGGTAGGATGACTACAGGTTCTGCCTCCTTTTGGCCCCGTCACCCTTCCACCTTTCCACTCACATGGCTTTGCCTGACCCTTGTGGCCCGGACAGAACTCAAAAGCCAACCAAACTGACTCGGGGTCCCACTGCTCCTGCCGCTCAATGGCTGGCACGCTGACAATCCAAGGGGGGGCTTTCCTGCCGGCCCGCGGGGATGGGAGAGGGCGTGAACCGGCGCAGACAAAAGAGCGAAGAACGCCATCAAGCAACACACAAGGCGGGGCTAGAGAAAGCTTACCAGCGAGAATATTCCCATCCATTGGGCATCCATGGCAGCTGGCTACGCGAACCCACCCCCACGGCAGAATACGCGACATGGCACTAACAGGACAGTGTGGGACGCCCGAACAGCAACGACGACGGCAAAGAGGCATCAAAGGGGAAAGCCAGGCGAAAGGCGACCAGACACCTCATCCACACACGCACACGGCTCATGAATCGTGCTGTTCGGGGATCCACAATGCTTGTTGCGCAGGACCCCATGTCCATCGTCTCAGCAAGCCTTTTCCACCCCAAACCTTGTTAAAAGAAGAACAAACACACCTTGAAGGAGATCCCAACAGCCCCAAAGATAGCAGACGGCAGACAGAAGACAGAAGACAGACGACAGACGACAGACGACAGTCAGGGACAGACGGACTACAACCTGATCAAATCGCAGGCAGGCAGGCAAGATAGCATTCGCGCTCCCCCTACAAAAGTACCGGCCCAGTAAGCGCTAACGGCAAGGCAGACGACCTACACACAATCAATGGGCCCGTGGCATGCACAGTGACGTGGTCGGCTGCGAATCCCCCTTCTCATATTCATGCGCCCAACTCTCGCTAGACACTCGCAGCGGGTATCCCTCTTGATTCAAGCATTTTTGCTGCAGCCGCCTCATATCGGCAGCTTGGCCGAGCCCTGCAGGTTGGTGCCGGCGCGCGAGCTGCTCAGCACCTTCTTGATCTCCTTCTCCACCTCGTCCCAGTCGTCCGTCTCGATCTTGGTCGGCTGCACGTTGAAGTACTTTGCAATGTCGGCCAGTGCCTGCCAGCTGCGCTTGTCATAGACGAAACTGACGGCCACGCCCACGCGTCCAAAGCGCCCTGTGCGCCCGATGCGGTGCAGGTACGTCTCTGGGTCAGCGCGCCCGTCGGCCTCGGGAATGTCCTGCCCGTCTCCTCGTTAGATGCCAGCTTGACTCGACGCACAAGAGAAAAAAAATCGCTCACGTAGTTGACCACCATCGACACCGACTGCACGTCAATCCCGCGTGCCAGCACGTTGGTCGTAATCAGCACCTTGGCCCGTCCAGAGCGGAAGTCGTCGATGATACGGTCGCGGTCGGAGCCTTCGAGCGCCCCCGTCAGCTGGCACACCTGATGCCCGTCGGCAACCATGCGCCGTTCAATCTCCATTGCCGTGTCTCTCCGCTGTTGTCGTTAGCTCTCCTCCCTTTTTTTTGGATTTGTAAGACAACAGGAACAGACCTTGACGAAGATGATGGACGACCCGATCGACATGAGCCCGTACAGCTTCACCAGCACCTCATACTTGTGCTCCTCCGAGTTGCAGTCCATGTAGATCTGCTTGATGCCTTCGACCGTAAGCTCTTCGTGCTTGAGCGTCAGTTGGTTGGCCTTTGGCGCAAACTCGTTGGCGTAGCGCACCACGGCGTCGGGGAACGTCGCTGAGAACAGCACCACCTGAAGCGCCGGGTTCCTCAGCATGCTACTGTCGTTAGCTCTTGCCTCTTGTCTCCCACATTCCTCTCCTGCTTACCCTCGCACTCGCTTGCACTGGTCTCCCAGCCCCTGCTGGTCCAGCATGTTGTCTGCTTCGTCGAGCACCAACACCTGGATGCCGTCTGCCGGGATCGTGCGTCGTTTGATCATGTCTGTCACTGTTCCTGGTGTGCCCACCACCACCTGTCCGTCCAGAGCCTTGTCCCGCTGCGACGGATCTGGCACGGCCGCCAGCACCTTGAGGTTCTTAATGTTCTGTCCCATGACGTTGACGACGCCCACAATCTGTCGGGCCAGCTCTCGGCTGGGCGCCAGGACAAGCGCCTGTGGCTTGGTCGTGCTAAAGTCTGTGCGCGCCAGGATGTTCAACACGAAAGCTGCCGTCTTGCCGGTGCCAGACTGTGACTGTCCGATCATGTTGGTCGGCGGGTTCTGGAGCAGCAGCGGCAGCGCGCGCTCCTGGATCTTGGACGGCTTGCGGAAGTTCATCATGAGCAATCCGTCCAGCACTTCCTTGGACAGCCCCAGGTCCTCGAACCGCTTGACCGAGTACAGAGGGTTGTTTGGGTCGGCCTGGATGTCGGACAGCTTCACCTCGACGTCGTACTCTGGCTCGTGCAGCCCTGAGCCCTTCTTGGCCTCTGACGCGCCGTCCAGCTGGTCGCCAGAGTCGCCATTGTCCTTTGAGTCTGCCGGCGCGTCCTTGGTGATGCGGTCTTCCAGACCCTTGGACTCGGCGGGCTTGCTGTCTGCGGCCGACATGTTGCTTCAGTTCTGTAGTCGCTGCTTCTCCTGCAGAGAAAATGTGGAATATCAAAAGGAAAACGTCCCACTTTCACCGCGTTCAAAAATCTGAAGCACACTCCACCTTAACTCCGTCAATCTTGGCTACCCTGCCCCCCGCTTGGCATAGCCACACACGGAACTGCGCCACAACTTCATGGCATCCCACTTCTGCCTCTTTTCCTTCCACTCACGCGCCAGTGTCCCTCTGTCAGAGTTCCAGCCTGTAAAGCTTGCATGGCTGCTGTCGCCGCTCGCTGCCCTCAAAGGCTCTCTGTACATCATGGCCGGGGTTGACATCAATCCGCAGTTTGGCGCAGAGCTCAAGGATGGCTTCAAGCCCGTCAACGCCTGGGTCGCCAGCGGCATCGACTGGCTGGAGGATGTGCAGCAGTTCTACCGCGAGAGGAGCGTCATCGAGAAGGAGTACGCCTCGAAGCTCGCCGCTCTGGCCAAAAAGTACTTTGAGAAGAAGGCCCGGAAGCAGAGCTCGCTGAGCGTCGGCGACACGCCCGTCACCACTCCCGGCTCCCTCGAGAGCGCCTCCATGACCACCTGGACCGTCCAGCTGTCGACCCTCGAGTCCCGCGCCGGGGAGCACGACCGCTTCGCCAACGACCTGGTGGCCCAGCTGGCCGAGCCGCTCAAGCACCTCAGCGTGCGCTGCGACGAGTTGCGCAAGCAGCACGCCGACTACGCCGCCAAGCTCGAGAAGGAGCGAGACTCGACCTACGCAGACCTGAAGAAGACAAAGGCCAAGTACGACGGCACCTGCCAGGATGTGGAGAACCGGCGCAAGAAGGTCGACTCGTCGTTTGACTCGAGCAAGCAAAAGGCCCAGGTGCACTACCAGCAGCAGCTGTCCGACATGCACAACGCCAAGGTGCGTATCCTTTCTGTTTTTTTCTTCCTTTATTTTCTTTCCTTTCTTTTCTTCTCTTTCTTCGTCCTTGTATACATCGCTCCATCATCCATGTCACTGCATCCACATCAGCACCTACATCAGCACCTACAACAGCACCCACATCAGGGCCTGCACCAGCATCTACATCAACATACACATCAACATCTACACCTAAATCAACATTAACTGACAAGACCCAACAGAATACCTACATCATCTCGCTCAACGTCACAAACCGCCAAAAGGAGCGCTACTACAACGAGTATGTTCCTGACCTATTGGATGTAAGCTAAGGCAACAAGTCGACTTTCATTTCAAATCTAAAAATCATAAAAGAGCCTGCAGGACCTGTCCGAGTCACGAATCACCAAGCTCAACAGCATATGGTCTGCCGCCGCCCAAATGGAGACGCAGACCTTGACCCGCAGCACCGAATACCTCAAGCACCTTTCTTCCGAAATCCCTCGAAACAACCCTGTACTCGATTCCATGATGTTTGTGCGCCACAACTCAAGTCCCTGGCAGGACCCCGCCGACTTTCGCTTTGAGCCCAGTCCGGTGTGGCACGACGACGACGGCATGATTGTTACTGACGGCGCCAAGGTCTTCTTGCGCAACATCCTCAGCAAGAGCAAGAGCTCTCTGAATGAGCTGCGCCGTGAGGCAGACCGCCAACGCAAAGATGTCGACAAGGCACGGCAGTCGAAGCAGGCTATCCGCGACGGTCGCGCCAAAGAGGACGAGATTGAAGCCGCAAAGGCTCTCTTCACTCTGCAAGAAACTTTACATGACGTCCACAGGCGGCAGATGGGCACCGAAGTAGAAGTCAGCACCATCACGTCTGCTGTAGGCGACATTAGCATCGGTGCTCGCTCCCACAATTTCAAGTCTCAAACTTTCAAGATTCCCACAAACTGTGACCTTTGTGGTGAACGCATCTGGGGACTCTCAGCCAAGGGCTTTGACTGCAGAGATTGCGGTTTTACTTGCCACAGCAAATGCGAGATGAAGGTGCCAGCAGACTGCCCAGGCGAGCAGGACAAAGAGGCAAGGAGAAAGTTGAAGGCTGAGCGCCAGGAAGAAGCCAGGACGGCGCTGCAGGTCGAAGAGCCACTGCCCGAAAGAGTGGCCAGCACAGCGCCCAGTACCTTGTCTCGACAGGACACTGTGACCTCGATGAACACATTGAGCTCTGGCTATGCCGCCAACCGATCATCCACGGGTCTGTCATCTCAAGAAGCTGGTGCTGCAGAAGAAGCAGCAGCAGCAGCGCCGGCTCCAAAACCAAAGCCAAAGATTGGCGGCAGTCGACTCAAAGCACCGCCTCCTGCAGCCTACATCAAAGACACTGGCGGTGGAGGCAGCAACGGTGCTGCAGGACGTGACGAGAAGCGCGCAAAAATGCTCTACCCATACCAGGCCAACGGTGACGGCGAAATTACAGTCAACGAAGATGCAGTGGTTGTCGTTGTTGAGCCAGATGACGGTTCTGGCTGGATGAAGGTCCGCAATCTGACCAACTCTGAGACTGGGCTCGTGCCTGCTGCCTACACCGAAGCTATGGCGTCTTCCTCATCAGTGTCGCATTCACCGTCAGTCTCTTCATCGTCACACCCCTACAACTCGAGTCTCCATGATGGTGGCAGGCCCGAGTCGACATATTCTGCTTCGTCAGCCAGCCTTGCTGGATCTTTTACCGGAAACACAACAAAGAAGAAGCAAGGGCCTGCTGTGGCCCCCCGCCGAGGCGCAAAGAAGCTGCGCCACGTTGAGGCTTTGTATGCATATGAGGCGCGTACAGACAACGAACACAGCATGCGAGAAGGCGACCGCTTTGTTCTGATCAAGGGCGACTCAGGTGACGGCTGGGCAGATGTGGAGAAGAATGGCCGTGTTGCCAGCGTGCCGGCCAGCTACGTCCAGGACGTCTGAGCCTCTTTTGATTCTGGGTTGTGGTGTAGAGAATATTCCTATAAATGACAAGGAACCTGGGCATTCTTAATCTTCTTCCTAAAAGGCTACTCTTCTCTCCACTGCTAAACTATGCGAATCAAGCAAACCTGGCCTTCCACTGGCCCGACACGGCGTCCTCAATGTCCTGCGCCATGGCATCCAGGTAAGACGGCTTGCCCGTTGGTTTATAGCCAAATAACCTGGCAGCCCGGTCAGCCCTGGTGCGCGAGCTGCTGGCAAACATGTACAGGGGCAGCATTGGGCCCATGCCCTTGTCCGCTAAGAAGCCC